>JAWNPJ010000083.1:302500-902500 GCA_035047585.1 Drosophila monieri | reverse complement strand
CCTTGAGTCTGGATCAATCCACGGGTGATAACTTAAGTTTGGAAGAATCTTCCTCAAAGTTTAATTCGCTTACGTGGCTTTCCAAGGAAACCGAAATTCCAAATCTTTCCCAAAAGTCTATTCCACAAATAACATCGAGTGTGATCGATGGTACTATTAAGAACTCCATTTCTGCCTCAATGTGGTTATAGTTAATCTTAATTGTGATCGTGCCGAGGGTGGATTGTTTTGTTCCATCTGCGGTTCGTACGTGGCCGTGAGCCTTATCGTATTTATATTTTCCTGAAACAATACTTTTAGCTAACGATCCGCCGACTACGCTCTTATTCGCACCACTATCTAGCAACGCTAAATACGATTGATCGAACAAGACTAAATTTGCGAACGGACGGATGTCATTATTTACTTTACTTATTGCTGATATTACGCAACTATTGTAACCATGTTTTGATTTCCAGAATTCTCGCAGTCGTGCTGCTGAGCGACTTGTATTTTTCCTACAACTATCGTTTGTAAATATTCTATTCCTGATTTCTTTATATTCTCTTAACCGAACGTGATATGGCTTGCTATGTCGGTCCTGGGAATTGTCTGGTGTCTGTTTTGGGTGGTCAGGGATTACTACGCTTTCATTTGATTTATTCTTCTCCTCGTCCGAGTCTACAGTCGGGCATCCGTTCTCGGATTGGCACGGTTGTCCGTCTGGAAGTTTCCCGGTCTTTGGGAGCATTTTGGGCAATTAGGCTTATAAGTATTTATTGCGCCACACCCGTAGCAAAATACTCGGTGAGGCTGGGGACAATCTTTGAATCGATGACCTAACGTATCACAATTCCAGCATTTTGTTCGACTCTCATTTCGAATCGCCAAAATCTGTGGTTGGTTTCCTGGCAAAGATCCTTCGGGCTCTTCGTCTAAAGAAATTTCATTTATGTTTCGCCTTACCGGTGGATAACGTGAATTATTTTTAGCTCTTAGATTGTTGAAGAACTCTTCATGACGGTGACAGTGTCTGCGTAAAGCAGCTATATTTGGGGTTTCGATATGTAGAAGGTCATGTCCTAGGTCAGATCTAAGGTTGTTTCTAATTGTCTGAACCAACTCTGAGTCTGAAATGGGCTCAGATAGCGCATCTGCGATGGCTAGGATGGAGTCAAGAAAATCGTCGAAACATTCATTATTTCCCTGTTTCCTTCTACGCATCGCGGCTCGAATGTCCTGATCTGATCGTTGGTCTTTATATCGTTCCCTCAACCGAGAACAAAGTAATCGCCAATTCATCTCTTCTGAACTCCTATGGCATCGCCAAAAGAAGGTTAAAGCTGGGCCTACAAACAACAAATTCGCGTACTCATACAAAAGATCAAAGTTTCCATTTAACGAGCGACGTGTTAACGTATTCACTCGATATATAAAATCCTCTACGAAAATGTCTTTTGGTGAGCCGGAAAATTGTAGCTTCCAATGAACAATTAAGCTTGAAATTTGGTCAGGTCGGATAGTGTGATTCTCTCTTCGATTCTCCAGTGAACGATTATCGGAGGTGTTATGGTTACCTGACAAATGACTATCAAAAGGCTGGCTTTGTAATGGGTCGGCTGTCGGTAATTCCGTATCCCACTCAAGTGATTGTCTTTGAGAGGTAGGTATGTGAAGGTTTTGCATTGCCAGACTGATTTGTTCTGATAATGTTGAAGAGAGTTGGGTTTGGTATGCTTCTAATGCATTCGTTATGAGTTCCTGAATTCTCCCTTCTGAAATGCTAGTCGTTCTTTGCGAACCTCCAGGACGTGGTGAACGCTGAGATTGCGAGCTGGTACTCGGACGGTTATTGGATATGGTTGCGGTTGACCTTGTTGTAGGTCTGGTATTCGGACGACTTTTAGGAACTGCACCTGTTCGTGAGTTTGAATTGGATCCGTTTTGAACTCTCGGAACTTCTAGGGTAGTGTCTTGCGCTCTTCGCGTGCTATTATTGAGCTGCGAAGATAAGCATGGTTGTCGACAATATGGACACGTTTCATTTTGCAGTAACCAGGAAGTTACGCACGTTCGATGAAAGCGGTGTTGACACGGGGTTTCGACATATTCTATCTCGACGTTGGTATCATTGCATATGGAGCATTGCACCGACTCAACGGCCAATCTTGAACTATTTTCTGGACTACGCCGAACTGACATTATGTCGTTTTCGGTATACAACAACAACAAACAGATGACGAAATTTGATGGATATTTAGACTATTTACTATTGAATTTCGGAAACCTGAATTTCTTATGGGATATCTTGGGTCTTATCCTTTGCTATATCGATTTCATTTAATATATTACAAGGGTTTCTGCCTGTATTTTCATATCTCTATTGAATCTAAAACAACCTGAGGTGTTCGTTGCGTTAAATGAAAGAGTATACTGCTGAAATATTCCAACCAATATAAGTCTCAATTTCTTTTCGGCAACTTACTGAAATTAATAAAGGGACAAAATTGAAGCCAAAATATTCGGAAATGAGGTATTGATGAATTTTCCACCAACTACAATTCTCGAATTTATGAATATTTTGTGGTTTGGTTAATCAAGGGTATAAGAAGGAGTTGCTGCTGAATAACACAACCAACAAAGTCTCGACTTCTTATTCACTGAATATATAGAAAGTTTATTTCCAGTGGAAAATATTCCTAAATCCTTTAATTTATTCCCTGGTCTGGTTCTGAGGATTTCCCAAAACGCAGCAATCCTAGAAGAATAACGAAAGGTTTTCTGAAACTAAAGCAACTAATTTGGAAGGCTGACTGTTCGGATAGGTTGAAGGACAGCTCGTGAGAGCATGGGCTGCAATGGTTAGTTTTTCTTATAATTGGTGTTTTATTTGCTTTGCTAGACGTTTTGCTGGCCCCACGTTGGGCGCCATTTTATTCTGTGACGAACACGGGTGAAGTGGATACCGATTGGTTGCATACTCTGCCTACGGGAACAGCTAGCTCAGGGAAGAGGCTAGGGGGTCGGTTACTTCCTAATCAGCATCACCGCCACACAATAAAAAAATTTGTAGACAGAGTTTGGGAGGAGATACAGCCAGTTGGAAGGATATGAATTCGAGACAGGAAACCGTGCTATTGAAGAACTAAGGTGGTGAGGTTCTTCTGCTTGGCCCGCCCTACCTGTAAAGACTTAACAACGAAGTATTGCTGCCCTTACCCATCTATAATGAAATCGTTCAGCTCAGGTGCCCATAAATTATAACTTCATTTCAATATTCTTCATTCCAATTACTCAACTCTGTTACAAAACATGATTGCTTTTTCTTCCTGGGTTGTGCTTAACCTAAGCCCTTACTCTCCTAATTGGTCGTAATTCTAATAAACGGTTTTAATACCGATTGATTAACAAATAATTAATAGATTTGAATGTAATACAAAAGTTAAAGTTACAAAAGATAAAGAAATATATATGTAGATATGTAAATTAAGAGTTAAAGTAGACTTTGGGCATAACGATATGTCTAAATACTCATACGCTTTCTTAGAGCGGCATTATTACATGTTCGATTCTATATTTTACTCACGAAACCAATCCCTCGAAGTCCGCAGGCCTGTAGACTGGAGCGCTGGATGCTTTGGTGAACGGGGTTAAATTCAAATTAAATTATGGAGATTCGACGAACATGTTGCCAACAATTATAATTGCTCTACAGGAAAAGAGTATAAGTATTGGTTCGATCCAACATAATTTACAAAGAAAATGAATTAAATTCTACTTAAGAATACACGCTGCTACTGGCACAACTTATTGCGCTTATCTCCTGGATGTTGTTGCTGTTATTTAGTCGCCTCTCTGGACGAGATGATGGCCGAAGCGATCGTTGTGCTAGCCCATTACATGGCCGAGGTCAAATTGCCGAACATGAAATACTGCTCTAGGAAGTGAGGTTATATCCTCCTCCACGTTCCTCGCTGCCCAAGTTCCAGCACCGCTCCTGATCCACTGCTGCCCCAATCACGCACACGTCTCCGGTTACTACAGACCTCGCCTATCGTGGCTTGAGTCTGGTCCGGATTCGCGCACGTTTAGGAGCTGATCGAGGAAAGCGTTTCCTGGGCGTCTAACCAATAAGACACGCGGTGGCTCCGCCGTGGACTTCTGGGTCGAGACGGGATGCGTTGCTTGCCGTAGGCTTTGTTTGGCTCTACGCCCACTATTACGGGGTTGTGAAGACGACCTATAACACTTCTATTAATAACCTAATTGGCGACATATCGGCCTGCTCACCTGAATGTTGCAAACACACATACAGACACTCGTGCAGATGCCAACGACTGCGCACATGCACGGCCAATATTCTGCTGCAACCCGGTTCAGACTTGTGTACCACGTTAGGTACTAGCACTTTCCACGTGGGGGATATGGCTTGGGGTTTTGGTTTTATATTTTTTTCTTTTCAGACGCCAACCGTTCACTTTGATTTTTGATTGCAAAAGAACTTTTGTGATTAGCGGAAATTAGGTTGTCATTATGCAGAGTTGCCAGATAGTCCGCCTTAACAGCTTTACAGGCGCTGTTACCGCGATCAGTTATCGACTTATTTTATCGAATAATGCCAATCGACGACTATTATCGAGTAAGTTTGTTTACATTATTTAGAATGTAAATAAACATTATTTAGAATGCAAATTTGGTATTATTATTATTAATTCGTACCCTCACAAGTCCAATCCTACTAACATCAAAAAGAGCAGAATTATGGTATTTCGATTAATCGGTTATATACCAGCTATTGGATATAGTCGTCCGATCCTTATAAAATTCAGCAGATAGAATAAATTTGCCCAAAGGAGAATCCGTAGAGAGTCCCATCCTTCTAACATCAAAACGAAAAGAATTATGGAATTTTCGATTAACCAGTTATATGACAGCTTTAGGATATAGTCGTCCGATCCTTATAAAATTCGGCAGATCGAATCCGTAGAAAGTTTCATAGTCGTCCGATAGTCGTTCGCATATAGTTGTCCGATCCTTCTAAAATTCAGCAGATCAAATAAATTTGTCCAGAGCGGAATCCATAGAGAGTCCCATCGTTCTAACATGAAAAACTGCAGAATTATGGCATTTTCAATTAATCAGTTATATGACAGCAATAGGATATAGTCGTCCGATCCTTATAAAATTTTGCAGATAGAATAAATTTACCCGGAGTGGAATCCTTGGAAAGTTCCATCTCTCTAACTTAAATGAAGTTAGGGCATTTCCGATCAATCAGTTATATGACAGCTATACGATATAGTCGTCCGATCCTTATAAAATTCGGCAGATAAAATTATTTTATCCGAAGGGGAATCCGTAGAAAGTCGTCCGCATATAGTCGTCCGATCCTTATGAAATTCAGCAGATCAAATAAATTTGCCCAAAGTGGAATCCACAGAGACTCCCATCGTTCTAACATAAAAACTACAGAATTATGGCATTTTCGATTAATCAGTTATATGACAGCAATAGGATATAGTCGTCTGATCCTTATAAAATTCGGCTGATCGAATTAATGTGTCCAAAGGATAATCCATCGAGAGTCCAATCCTACTAACATCAAAAAGAGCAGAATTATGGTATTTTGATTAATCGGTTATATAACAGCTATAGGATATAGTCGTCCAATCCTTATAAAATTCAGCAGATAGAATAAATTTGCCCGGAGTGGAATCCTTGGAAAGTTCCATCTCTCTAACTTAAATGAAGTTAGGGCATTTCCGATCAATCAGTTATATGACAGCTATACGATATAGTCGTCAGATCCTTATAAAATTCGGCAGATAAAATTATTTTATCCGCAGGGGAATCCGTAGAAAGTCGTCCGCATATAGTCGTCCGATCCTTATGAAATTCAGCAGATCAAATAAATTTGCCCAAAGTGGAATCCACAGAGACTCCCATCGTTCTAACATAAAAACTACAGAATTATGGCATTTTCGATTAATCAGTTATATGACAGCAATAGGATATAGTCGTCCGATCCTTATAAAATTCAGCAGATAGAATAAATATGCCCAAAGGAGAATTCGTAGAGAGTCCCATCCTAGTAACATCAAAAAGAGAAGAATTATGGAATTTTCGATTAACCAGTTATATGACAGCTATAGGATATAGTCGTCCGATCCTTATAAAATTTGGCAGATAGAATAAATTTGCCCAATGAAGAATCCGTAGAGAGTCCCATTATTCTAACATCAAAACGAACAGAATTATGGAATTTTCGATTAACCAGTTATATGACAGCTTTAGGATATAGTCGTCCGATCCTTATAAAATTCGGCAGATCGAATCCGTAGAAAGTCTCATAGTCGTCCGATAGTCGTTCGCATATAGTTGTCCGATCCTTCTAAAATTCAGCAGATCAAATAAATTTGTACAAAGCGGAATCCATAGAGAGTCCCATCGTTCTAACATAAAAAACTGCAGAATTATGGCATTTTCGATTAATCAGTTATATGACAGCAATAGGATATAGTCGTCTGATCCTTATAAAATTCGGCTGATCGAATTAATGTGCCCAAAGGAGAATCCATCGAGAGTCCAATCCTACTAACATCAAAAAGAGCAGAATTATGGTATTTCGATCAATCAATTATATGACAGCTATAACATATAGTCGTCCGATCCTTCAAAAATTTATCAAATCAAATAAATTGGCCCAAAGTGGAATCCATAGAGAGTCCCATCCTTCTAACATAAAAAACAGCAGAATTATAGAATTTTCGATTAATCAGTTCTATGACAGCTATAGGATATAGTCGACCGATCCTTATAAAATTTGGCATATAAAATAAATTTGCCCAAAGAAGAATCCGCAGAGAGTCCAATCCTCTACGATTGGACCCATTATTCTAACATCAAAAAGAACAGAATTATGGCATTTTCGATTAATCAGTTATATGACAGCAATAGGATATAGTCGTCGGATCCTTATAAAATCCGACAGATCGAATAAATTTGCCAGGAGTGGAATCCTTGGATAGTTCCATCTCTCTAACTTAAATGAAGTTAGGGCATTTCCGATCAATCAGTTATATGACAGCTATAGGATATAGTCGTTCGATCCTTATAAAATTCGACAGATCAAATACATATTCCCGAAGTGGAATCCGTAGAAAGTCCCATCTCTCTAACTTAAAAAGCAGTAAAGTTAGAACATTTCCGATCAATCAGTTATATTATCGATCCTTATGCAATTCAGCAGATCGAATAAATTTAAATTTATTTACTAAGTATTATCCATAGTATGTCCCATCTCTCTAACTTAAAAAACATGAAATTTATGGCATTTCCGATCAATCAGTTTGTTTGGTCATTGAGCCTTTTTAATGACCTTTTCCCTTTTTTCCAAAATAAGAAAAAGAGGAAATTATTTATTTCACAACGTTATAAAATGTTTATTTATTCGCATATGAAATGGAGTGCGAGAAAGCTCCGATTTATAATGCGTATGCACTGAGATAGAGAGTACAAGTGGGTCCGCCTTTGAGCATAGGCCGGGCGAAAGCTCGTTAACTTAAAATGACAAAGATAAAATAAAGCCGAGCGGCCGAGAAGAGTCAGCTTGCGACCAACAACAGCAATGAGAAAATGATTATATTCTAAACTATAGTTATTACATTTATAAATATATGTTACATTTATATTGATTAAATTTATGCCGTGGCTGCTGCCTGACCCGACACAGTTCTATGACAGCTATAGGATATAGTCGTCCGATCCTTATGAAATTTGGCAGATCAAATAAATTTTTCCAAACTTGAATCCACAGAGAGTCCCATTATTCTAACATAAAAAATATCAGAATTATGGCATTTTCGATTAATCAGTTATATGACAGCTATAGGATATAGTCGTCCGATCCTTATAAAATTCGGCAGATCGAATAAATTTGCCAGGAGTGGAATCCTTGGATAGTTCCATCTCTCTAACTTAAATGAAGTTAGGGCATTTCCGATCAATCAGTTATATGACAGCTATAGGATATAGTCGTCCGATGCTTATGAAATTCAGCAGATCGAATAAATTTAAATTTATTTATTAAGTATTATCCATAGTATGTCCCATCTCTCTAAGAATCCTTAGAATGTCCCATCCTTGTAACATCAAAAAGAGCAGAATTATGGAATTTTCGATTAATCACAGCGGACGGCCGGCCGCTAGATAGCGACATGCATGCCCTGCTTGTAGCAGGCGCGTGACGACACTGTATAGAGCCGAAGAATTAAAAATTTTCTGTGTGCGTTCAATCTAAATGAGTGATATACCAAATGAAAGGTATTGTTTTCATTCGAGGGATTTAATCCAAACATTGGCCAAAAGTCATTTGGCTTGGGAGAAATGTAAAACGCTTTCGATTCACTAAATTGAAAATATGCAGATTCTGCTCCAAAATACGGGTCGATGGATACCTCAGCCATTTCGATGCGATATATTTTTCAAAAGTTATTCAGGAAAAACGATTTTTAAAGAATTTCCCAAATGAAAATGTTTTTAAAATTTTACTCCAAAAAAATGTCCCGTCCGCGTTTGCCTTATTTTGTCTCTTAAAATTTTGAAAAAATTTGAGATTGTGAGTAACTAAAATCTAAGCAACGTTTGTTCTACAATTTTTTTAAATTACTCATAATTATCTTACAAAATTAAAAAGACTCTTAAATGTAAGAATCCCGTAACTTTCAAACCAATGAACCTAACTTCACATTCTATATATAGTTAGAAAGGTTTTTTAATATCTTTTTCGCTTTCTTTAAGATCAAATGTTTGAATCGTAAAAAAAAATATACACTGAAAAGAAAATTTTTTTTTCAGAAAAAAATCTGCGAATTTTTGAATTTTTTTTCAAAATTGGCTCTAACGATCCTATTCATATTCCATGTAGAGATAGCCCTTGAGACAACGCATCTTTTGATATATCATTCATATCTGGCAAAAGTCGCTTACTCAAGATATAGTTCGATAAGTCGAGCTACCCATGGTGCTGGCTGTGAAGCTAAGGTGCATATTCAAACCAATACATAAACTTTTCGATTGCCGATTGGCTTTTTGAAGTTTGCGAACATAAAAAATAAAACAATAAATATAAATAATGCATTTAATTTATTTAATTTAAATAAAAAGTTTTTTATTAAGAACTGGTCATTGGCCGCGACCGCACTCTTCCAAACAATTCACAAACAGCTGATGGCGCTTTGCTGCTTGGTGGCGATCACACTCTCCCAAACAATTCACAAACCGCTGATGGCGCACTCCGAAAAAAATATCCCAAACAATTTGCAGTTTCTTGTTTTCACCACCAGAGTGCACTCGTGTCTTTGGAAGATTTTTAGAGTAATACGGAGCAACAACTGAACTTTAGAAAATTTTCACGCGAAACCTTGTCAGGGGTAGCCCAATGGTAGAGTTCTATTTAAATTCAAATTACATATGAAAAATATTGTTATTCGGCACGTGGAACAATACCAATATACCATATAAACACGTGCCGGGTAAGAATATTTTTCATATGTAATTTTTTATACATATATTGCATATATTCGTCACCAAAATTGATATCAGATATTTTGGGAGTAGCATGCGAGTTCGCCACCGTTATTTTACGTCGTCAAGAGGTTTTTTTTATATGATCAGTTATTTGACAGCTATAGGATATAGTCGTCCGATCCTTATAAACTTTGGCAGATAGAATAAGTTTGCCAAAAGGAGAATCCGTAGAGAGTCCCATTATTCTAACAAAAAAGAGCAGAATTATGGAATTTTTTTATTCCAATTATGGAACCAGTTATATGACAGCTATAGGATATAGTCGTCCGATCCTTATAAAATTCGGCAGATCAAATAAATTTGCCCAAAGTGGAATCCGTAGAAAGAATTCGTAGAAAGTCCCATCACTCTAATTCAAAAAACATTAAAGTTATGGCATTTCCGATCAATCAGTTCTATGACAGCTATAGGATATAGTCGTCCGATGCTTATGAAATTCAGCAGATCGAATAAAATTAAATGTATGTATTAAGTATAATCCATAGTATGTCCCATCTCTCTAACTTAAAAAACAATTAAGTTAGGGCATTTCCGATGAATTAGTTATATGACAGCTATAGGATATAGTCGCCCGATCCTTATAAAATTTGGCAGATAGAATAAATTAGTCCAAAGAAGAATGCGTAGAGAGTCCCATCCTTCTAACATAAAAAACAGCAGAATTATGGCATTTTCGATTAATCACTTATATGACAGCTATAGGATATAGTCGTCCGATGCTTATGAAATTCAGCAGATTGAATAACATTAAATACATGTATTAAGTATAATTCATAGTATGTCCCATCTCTCTAACTTAAAAAACAATTAAGTTAGGGCATGTCCGATCGATCAGTTATTTGACAGCTATAGGATATAGTCGTCCGATCCTTAAAAAATTTGGCATACAGAATAAATTTGTCCAAAGGAGAATCCGTAGAGAGTCCCATTATTCTAACATAAAAAAAACAGAATTATGAAATTTTCGATTAACCAGTTATATGACAGCTATAAGATATAGTCGTCCGATCCTTATAAAATTGGGCATTAATGGCAGTAAAGTAGTGGCATTTTCGATCAATCAGTTTTATGACAGCCATAGGATATAGCCGTCCGATCCTTATACAATTCGGCAGATCGAATAAATTGGCCCAAAGGGGAATCAATAGAAAGTTTCATTTCTCTAACTTAAAAAACAATGAAGTTCTGGCATCCGATCAATCAGTAATATGACAGCTATAGGATATAGTCGTCTGATCCTTATGAAATTCAGTTGATCAAATAAATTTGCCGAAAGTGAAATCAACAGAGAGTCGCATCCTTCTAACATAAAAAACAGCAGAATTATGGCATTTTCGATTAATCAGTTGTATGACAGCTATAAGATATAGTCGTCCGATCCCAATAAAATTCGACAGTAATGGCAGTAAAGTAGTGGCATTTTCGATCAATCAGTTATATGACAGCTATAGGATATAGTCGTCCGATCCTTATAAAATTCGGCAGGTCAAATAAATTTGCCCAAAGGGGAGTCCACTGAGAGTCCCATCCTTCTAACATAAAAAACAAAAGAATTATAGCATTTTGGATTAATTAGTTGTATAACATCTATATAATTTGCCATCTCTCTAGCTTAAAAAACAATAAAGTAATGGCATTTTCGATCAATCAGTTATATGACAGCTATATGATAAAGTCGTCCGATCCTTATAAAATTCGGCAGATCGAATAAATTTGCCCAAAGGGGAATCCATAGAAAGTTCCATTTCTCTAACTTAAAAAACAATGAAGTTCTGGCATCCGATCAATCAGTTATATGACAGATATAGGATATAGTCGTCCGATCCTTATAAAATTCGGCAGATCGAATTAATTTGCCATCTCTCTAACTTAAAAAACAATAGAGTAATGGCATTATCGATCAATCAGTTATATGACAGCTATATGATAAAGTCGTCCGATCCTTATAAAATTCGGCAGATCGAATAAATTTGCCCAAAGGGAAATCCATAGAAAGTTCCATTTCTCTAACTTAAAAAACAATGAAGTTCTGGCATCCGATCAATCAGTAATATGACAGCTATAGGATATAGTCGTCTGATCCTTATGAAATTCAGTTGATCAAATAAATTTGCCGAAAGTGAAATCAACAGAGAGTCGCATCCTTCTAACATAAAAAACAGCAGAATTATGGCATTTTCGATTAATCAGTTGTATGACAGCTATAAGATATAGTCGTCCGATCCCAATAAAATTCGACAGTAATGGCAGTAAAGTGGTGGCATTTTCGATCAATCAGTTATATGACAGCTATAGGATATAGTCGTCCGATCCTTATAAAATTCGGCAGGTCAAATAAATTTGCCCAAAGGGGAGTCCACTGAGAGTCCCATCCTTCTAACATAAAAAACAAAAGAATTATAGCATTTTGGATTAATTAGTTGTATAACATCTATAGGATATAGTTGTCTGATCCTTATAAAATTCGGCAGATCGAATTAATTTGCCATCTCTCTAGCTTAAAAAACAATAAAGTAATGGCATTTTCGATCAATCAGTTATATGACAGCTATATGATAAAGTCGTCCGATCCTTATAAAATTCGGCAGATCGAATAAATTTGCCCAAAGGGGAATCCATAGAAAGTTCCATTTCTTCTAACTTAAAAAAACAATGAAGTTCTGGCATCCGATCAATCAGTTATATGACAGCTATAGGATATAGTCGTCCGATCCTTATAAAATTCGGCAGATCGAATTAATTTGCCATCTCTCTAGCTTAAAAAACAATAAAGTAATGGCATTTTCGATCAATCAGTTATATGACAGCTATATGATAAAGTCGTCCGATCCTTATAAAATTCGGCAGATCGAATAAATTTGCCCAAAGGGGAATCCATAGAAAGTTCCATTTCTCTAACTTAAAAAACAATGAAGTTCTGGCATCCGATCAATCAGTTATATGTCAGCTATAGGATATAGTCGTCTGATCCTTATGAAATTCAGTTGATCAAATTAATTTGCCGAAAGTGAAATCAACAGAGAGTCGCATCCTTCTAACATAAAAAACAGCAGAATTATGGCATTTTCGATTAATCAGTTGTATGACAGCTATAAGATATAGTCGTCCGATCCCAATAAAATTCGACAGTAATGGCAGTAAAGTGGTGGCATTTTCGATCAATCAGTTATATGACAGCTATAGGATATAGTCGTCCGATCCTTATAAAATTCGGCAGGTCAAATAAATTTGCCCAAAGGGGAGTCCACTGAGAGTCCCATCCTTCTAACATAAAAAACAAAAGAATTATAGCATTTTGGATTAATTAGTTGTATAACATCTATAGGATATAGTTGTCTGATCCTTATAAAATTCGGCAGATCGAACTAATTTGCCATCTCTCTAGCTTAAAAAACAATAAAGTAATGGCATTTTCGATCAATCAGTTATATGACAGCTATATGATAAAGTCGTCCGATCCTTATAAAATTCGGCAGATCGAATAAATTTGCCCAAAGGGGAATCCATAGAAAGTTCCATTTCTCTAACTTAAAAAACAATGAAGTTCTGGCATCCGATCAATCAGTTATATGACAGCTATAGGATATAGTCGTCCGATCCTTATAAAATTCGGCAGATCGAATTAATTTGCCATCTCTCTAGCTTAAAAAACAATAAAGTAATGGCATTTTCGATCAATCAGTTATATGACAGCTATATGATAAAGTCGTCCGATCCTTATAAAATTCGGCAGATCGAATAAATTTGCCCAAAGGGGAATCCATAGAAAGTTCCATTTCTCTAACTTAAAAAACAATGAAGTTCTGGCATCCGATCAATCAGTTATATGTCAGCTATAGGATATAGTCGTCCGATCCTTATAAAATTCGGCAGATCGAATTAATTTGCCATCTCTCTAACTTAAAAAGCAATAAAGTAATGGCATTATCGATCAATCAGTTATATGACAGCTATATGATAAAGTCGTCCGATCCTTATAAAATTCGGCAGATCGAATAAATTTGCCCAAAGGGAAATCCATAGAAAGTTCCATTTCTCTAACTTAAAAAACAATGAAGTTCTGGCATCCGATCAATCAGTAATATGACAGCTATAGGATTTAGTCGTCTGATCCTTATGAAATTCAGCTGATCAAATAAATTTGCTCAAACAGGAATTCACAGAGAGCCCCATCCTTCTAACATAAAAAACAGCAGAATTATGGCATTTTCGATTAATCAGTTATATGACAGCTATAGGATATAGTCGTCCGATCCATATAAAACTCGGCAGATCGAATTAATTTGCCATATCTCTAACTTTAAAAACAATAAAGTAATGGCATTTTCGATCAATCAGTTTTATGACAGCTATATGATAAAGTCGTCCGATCCTTATAAAATTCGGCAGATCGAATAAATTTGCCCAAAGGGAAATCCATAGAAAGTTCCATTTCTCTAACTTAAAAAACAATGAAGTTCTGGCATCCGATCAATCAGTAATATGACAGCTATAGGATTTAGTCGTCTGATCCTTATGAAATTCAGCTGATCAAATAAATTTGCTCAAACAGGAATTCACAGAGAGCCCCATCCTTCTAACATAAAAAACAGCAGAATTATGGCATTTTCGATTAATCAGTTATATGACAGCTATAGGATATAGTCGTCCGATCCATATAAAATTCGGCAGATCGAATTAATTTGCCATATCTCTAACTTAAAAAACAATAAAGTAATGGCATTTTCGATCAATGAGGTATATGACAGCTATAGGATATAGTCGTCCGATCCTTATAAAATTCGGCAGATCCATCTGCCGACCATCTCTCTAACTTTAAAAACAATAAAGTAATTGCATTTTCGATCAATCAGTTATATGACAGCTATAGGATATTGTCGTCCGATCCTTATAAAATTCGGCAGATCGAATTAATTTGCCATCTCTCTAACTTAAAAAACAATAAAGTAATGGCATTTTCGATTAATCAGTTATATGACAGCTATAGGATATAGTCGTCCGATCCTTATAAAATTCGGCAGTAATGGCAGTAAAGTAGTGGCATTTTCGATCAATCAGTTTTATGACAGCTATAGGATATAGTCGTCCGATCCTTATAAAATTCGGCAGATCGAATTAATTTGCCATCTCTCTAACTTAAAAAACAATAAAGTAATGGCATTTTCGATCAATCAGTTATATGACAGCTATAGGATATAGTCGTCCGATCCTTATAAAATTCGGCAGATCGAATTAATTTACCATCTCTCTAACTTAAAAAACTATAACTCTCTCTCTCTCTTTACTAACCTCCTCCTCTACCTACCTTTTATTAACCTTAGTTGGTACAGTGGTTGAAGGCTAATTTGTTTAAAATAAAAAAAAATATAAATTCATTTTTGCTAATTTTTAAAATTTTTTAAAATGGAATATAATGTTGTCTGCTCATTAAAATCGTGCAATAAGCCGATATCTTCGTCCCAGGCCAGCATCTATTGTTGGCTGTGCGAAAGTGTCTCACATGCAAAATGTGCTGGCCTTACTGCATCTGTCTCGGATGCCGTATCCCGCCGTGTTGGCCTCCATTATTGCTGCAGTGGGTGCCGTGCTGTCCAAGATGAAATGCGATCATTCATGCGACAGACCAAGAGTGGGTTTAAAGATTTGATCGTTGGTTTCCGAAAAATCAACGATCAACTCAGTGCGCTGGATGTTCAATTCAATAGCCTTCAGCTGTTGAATGAATCTCCTAAGCGGAAAAAATCTGCTACTAGGGAAGTTGCAGCTCCAGAGATCGCGGGACAGCTGAATCCTCCCGCAATAATGCAGCCGCTCATTTCCCTTGCTACTCCAAGAGCAGGGACGGTAAATGAAAAGTCAGCACCCGAATTTACCGTAGCAGAGCATAACTTGTCCGCTTTGTCCTCCATGGCATCACTCCAAGTGATTCCTAGGAATGCCCTAGAATTAACCCCCATGGCTTCCACTAGAAATGGTAACCCGCCGCCCGGACCCCCGGAACGGACTGATGCCGCGGTATTACCGACCGTGGCACCAAAACCATTACAGGTAATCCCACCTGTTAGACAAATATTTGTCTCACGGCTAGCCCCCGATACCTCGGAGATTGATATCTCGGCTTATATCAAAGCCAAAACCAAGGCCGTTATTAAAGTGGAAGACATTAGGAAATTTAAATACTCCTACTCGAGGCGCATGTCATCCTTCATGATACGTGTGCCAGTGCCGATGTTTGCGACGCTATGTTCGCCTGGCTTCTGGCCAGAGGACATATTTGTACAAGAGCATCAGCCGAGTAAGGTAAAGAAAAAAAAATTCGAAGCCTGCTGGAGTGACTCCAGCTTGAGAGCTTGAAGCTCTCAACATCTGTAAAATCCAACTCTTCAAAAAACTAACATCTTCTATCAATCTTACCTATCAGAATTGTAGGGGCCTACGTAGCAAGCTCCCTAGACTCTATTCTGATAGTCTTTCCTTTGCGTCCCATATTATAGTTTTTACTGAAACCTGGTTAAAGCCGGAGATCTTTTGCTCCGAAGTTTTTCCAAGTAGGTGACCCCCTGCGAAGAGGAGGAGGAGTCTTAATTTCCATTGACTCCGATTTCGTTTCTGAAGAGGTAAAGTTACCAGAGTTTGGTGATTTCGAATTCATTTGCGTTAAAGTCATATTGTCTGCTCAATCTTTGTTTATTACATGTTCTTACATTCCACCATCTTCCGAACCGCCTACATACTGGCATCACTTGTCGGCTATACAGTCTGTTTCCAATCTTATGTCCGATATTGACCTTCTGGTAGTTCTTGGTGACTTTAACTTACCAGAACTCAATTGGTCAAATACTGAAAATGTATCTTTCTTATCACTTTCCACCCATCATGATTTCACGGCGGGCATCTTTGACTTGTCCCTAGGCCAGATCAACCATGTTAGAAATTCGTTAGGTCGGCTTCTTGACTTATGTTTTGTATCTGATCCAGATGGTACCACACTTTCCAGAGCTTTGCCCCTCTCAACCCCTGAAGATCCATACCACCCTACGCTTGAAGTTTCAATTGAAACCAATTCTGGTGTCAATCAGAAGCCTTCTCGCGTATCAAAGAAGATTCGTTGTTTTCGTAAGGCTGATTTTCGTAAACTTAACTTGTTAATCGATACTTTTGACTGGTCCGATATTCTGGCATGCACAGATATAAATATCATCCTAGATAAATTTTATTTCACATTAAATACATTCTTTGACTTAAGTGTGCCGTGGAAATATCCGTCCGCTACAAATAATCCTCCTTGGTTTACAAGGCGCCTAACAAAATTAAAAATAGATAAAGACAGCTTTTATATAAATATAAAAGAACCTGTAGCAGCATAGATTTCTCAAGATACTTAATAGCTCGGCTAAATTTCACCGTGCATAACGCCGAATGTTATAAAAATTATATTCGCCGCTGTCGGATTCTGTTCACTCAGGATCCAAAGCAGTTTTATAACTTTGTAAACACGAAGCGTAAACATGTATCTTTTCCTTCTCTACTTACGTATAAAAATTTATCAGCGACTTCAGATCAGGCCATTGCCGATTTATTCGCAAAATTTTTCCAAACTACGTATTTACCTCCTAAAACTTCAGATCAGCCATACGCTTACAACATTCAACCAACTAATCGTATATTTGTTCCATTTCTTTCTGAAAACAGTTTATTATTGGATCTTCAAAAGGTAAAACCAGTTTATTCGCCAGGCCCCGACGGAGTACCAGGCTGTGTGCTAAAATACTGTGCTAGGGCTCTGTGCAAACCTCTTCAAAAAACTTTTCAACTTATCTTTGGAATCTTCGATTTTTCCCTTTAAATGGAAGGAATCTTTCATAATTCCTCTGCACAAAAAGGGGAAAAAATCCGATGCTGCCAACTACAGAGGCATCTCAAAATTGTCAGCGATTCCAAAGTTATTCGAAAAATTAATAACTCCTCATTTGCAACACCTATGCTCTTCAATAATTTCTCCATGTCAGCATGGTTTCATTAAGCGTCGCTCGACCACCACTAATTTATTGGAGTTGACATCCTTTGTTTTAGATGGCTTCCAAAAGGGACTTCAAACTGATGTTATTTACACAGACTTTAGTAAAGCATTTGATTCAGTTAATCACTCACTTTTGTTGAGTAAACTAAATCTTTTGGGATTCTCAACCGACCTCATTACGTGGATCTCCAGCTATTTAAATGGAAGAACACAGAGAGTCTTATTTAAAAATCAATATTCCCGCTTAGTCCGTGCCACATCTGGAGTCCCTCAAGGAAGCCATCTTGGCCCATTACTATTCACTCTCTTTATAAATGACTTGCCCTCATCCTTAACGAACGCGCTGGTACTAATGTACGCAGACGATGTTAAGCTTTGTCTGCAATATAAGTTCCCGTCTGCCCAAAACAGACTCCAGTCCGATCTCGATAATTGTCAAATATGGTGTTTAGCTAATGACTTAATACTTAATGGATCAAAATGCAAACTTATGTCTTTTTATCGTACTAGTCCTCACCAGCCTTCGTACTATCTCTCTGGGATTGCCTTAGAAAAATTAACTCAGGTTAATGATCTTGGTGTCCTTTTAGACATAAAACTTAAATTTTCCGACCATATTTCTTTAATGGTTAATAAGGCTAAAGGTGTTCCCGGTTTTATTAAAAGATGGGCTAAAGAATTTAACGACCCTTATATTACTAAAAGCTTATTTATATCCTTGGTCCGTCCGATACTGGAGTACGGTTCATGTGTCTGGTGTCCCCAATACGGTGTTCATCAAGACCGCATAGAATCCGTACAAAAGAACTTCTTAATATTTGCTCTTAGAGGACTTAACTGGGACGCAAATCTTCACCTTCCTTCGTATAGTAGTAGACTCCTACTAATAAACTTACCCTCCTTAACAAATCGTAGAATAATGCTGGGTGTCGGTTTCCTACACAACCTCATTAATGGTGATGTAGATAGCCAGCACTTACTAACACGCTTACAGTTTAACGTTCCGAATAGAAGGACTAGAAACTTTAGTCCTTTATTCTTAAGCCATTGTAGATCGACATATGCAAAGCATGATCCCCTTAGGATTTTATGTTCGAACTACAATGGCTTGTATCATATTATATCTCGTTCATCCCTTTCTAATATGAAAACCTCCATTTTAATCTACCTTCAAGACCATACTTATTCTTCCTCGTTTTCTTTATAATCATTCTATTTATATTTATATTTATATATAAATTCGAGCCGTACGTTATGCGGCAGGCGCCCCTCGCTCGGTTGGGCGGGAGGTGGGCTGTACGTATATTAACTTTAAATGGAAATCTTATCTAAGGATAGCGCACTGCTACCAATGGAGCTTAATCTAAGAGATTAAATTTATAAATAATGTGTCTAAGTGTACTTAGGCAAGAATGAATACATGTTATGATTTAATAAGCAGATAGCAAATTTACTCAGTCAAGGGCTGTACGTATGCAGTAAGAACCGCGCGCAAAAAAAAAAAAAAAAAAAAAAAAAAAAACTAAATAACGTAATGGCATTATCGATCAATCAGTTATATGACAGCTATATATAGTCGTCCGATCCTTATAAAATTCGGTAGATCGAATTAATTTGCCCAAGGGAATCCATAGAAAGTTTCATTTCTCTAATTTAAAAAACAATAAGTTCTGGCATCCGATCAATCAGTTATATGACAGCTATAGGATATAGTTGTCCGATATTTATAAAATTCGGCAGATCGAATTAATTGCCATCTCTCTAACAAAAAACAATAAATAATGGCATTATCGATCAATCAGTTATATGACAGCTAAGGATATAGTCGTCCGATCTTATCAAATTCGGCAATCAAAATAATTTGCCATCTCTCTAACTTAAAAAACAATAAAGTAATGGAATTTTCGATCAATCAGTTATATACAGCAATAGGATATATCGTCCGATCCTTATAATATTCGCAGATCGAATAAATTTGCCCAAAGGGAATCCATAAAAAGTTTCATTTCTCTAACAAAAAACAATGAAGTTCGGCATCCGATCAATCAGTTATATGACAGCTATAGCATATAGTCGTCTGATCCTTATGAAATTCACTGATCAAATAAATTTGCCCAAAGTGAAATCCACAGAGATCGCATCCTTCTAACATAAAAAACAGCAGAATTATGGCATTTTCGATCATTCAGTTATATGACAGCAATAGATATAGTCGTCTGATCCTTATGAAATTCAGCTGATCAAATAAATTTGCCCAAAGTGAAATCCATAGAGAGTCCCATTCTTCTAAAATAAAAAACAGCAGAATTATGGCATTTTCGATTAATCAGTTATATGACAGCTATAGGATATAGTCGTCCGATCCTTATAAATATCGGCAGATCGAATAAATTTGCCCAAAAAGGAATCCATAGAAAGTTCCATTTCTGTAACTTAAAAAAAAACAATGAAGTTCTGGCATCCGATCAATCAGTTATATGACAGCTATAGGATTAGTTGTCTGATCCTTATGAAATTAAGCTGATCAAATAAATTTGCTCAAACAGAATCCGTAAGTCCCATCTTCTAAAATAAAAAACAGCACAATTATGGCATTTTCGATTAATCAGTTATATGACAGCTATAGAAATCGTCCGATCCAAAAATTCGGCAATCAAATAAATTTGCCCAAGGAATCCATAGAAAGTTCATTTCTCTAACAAAAAACAATGAAGTTCTGGCATCCGATCAATCATATATGACAGCAGATATAGTGTCCGATCCTTGTAAAATTCGGCAATCAAATAAATTTGCCCAAAGAATCCATAAAATTCATCTCTAACTAAAAAAAATGAATCTGGCATCCGATCAATCATATGACACTAAGGATATATTTCCGATCCTAAAAATTCGGCAGATCAATTAATTTGCCATCTCTCCAACTTAAAAAACAATAAATAATGCATTATCGATCAATCATTAAATACACTATAATATATCGTCCGATCCTTATAATATTCTTCAGATCGAATAAATTTGCCCAAAGGGAATCCATAAAAAGTTTCATTTCTCTAACTAAAAAAACAATGAATTCTGGCATCCGATCAATCAGTTGTATGACAGCTATAGATATAGTCGTCTGATCCTTACGAAAATCAGCTGATCAAATAATTGCCCAAACAGAATCCTAATCCCATCTTCTAACATAAAAAACACAAATTATCATTTTCGATTAATCAGTTTTATGACAGCTATAGGATATAGTCGTCCGATCCTTATAAAATTCGGCAGATTAATTAATTAGACATCTCTCTTACTTAAAAAAAAAATAATGGCATTTTCGATCAATCAGTTATATGACAGCTATAGGATATAGTCGTCCGATCCTTATAAAATTCGGCAGATCGAATAAATTTGCCCATAGAAAATCCATAGAAAGTTCAATTTCTCTTACTTAAAAACAATAAGTTTGGCATCCGATCAATCAGTTATATGACAGCTATAGGATTTAGTTGTCTGATCCTTATAAATTCAGCTGATCAAATAAATTTGCTCAAACAGAATCCATAGAGTCCCATCTTCTAACAAAAAAACACAAATTATGGCATTTTCGATTAATCAGTTTTATGACAGCTATAGGATATAGTCGTCCGATCCTTATAAAATTCGGCAGATTGAATTAATTAGCCATCTTTCTACTTAAAAAAAAATAAATTAAGGCATTTTCGATCAATCAGTTATATGACAGCTTAGATATAGTCGTCCGATCCTTATAAAATTCGGCAGATCAAATAAATTTGCCCAAGGAAAATCCATAGAAAGTTCAATTTCTCTTACTTAAAAATCAAGAAGTTCTGGCATCCGATCAAACAGTTATATGACAGCTATAGGATATAATCGTCCGATCCTTATAAAATTCGGCAGATCGAATAAATTTGCCATCTCTCTAACTTAAAAAACAAAAAATAATGGCATTTTCGATCAATCAGTTATTTGACAGCTATAGGATATAGTCGTCCGATCCTTATAAAATTCGGCAGATCGAATAATTTTGCCCAAAGGGGAATCCATAGAAAGTTTCATTTCTCTAACTTAAAAAACAATGATGTTCTGGCATCCGATCAATCAGTTATATGACAGCTATAGGATTTAGTCGTCTGAACCTTATGAAAATCAGCTGATCAAATGAATTTGCCCAAACAGGAATCCATAGAGATCCCATTCTGCTAACATAAAAAACAGCAGAATTATGGCATTTCGATTAATCAGTTTTATGACAGCTATAGGATATAGTCGTCCGATCCTTATAAAATTCGGCAGATTGAATTAATTACCATCTCTCTTAATTAAAAAACAAAAATTAATGGCATATTCGATCAATCAGTTATATGAAGCTATAGGATATAGTCTTTCGATCCTTATAAAATTCGGCAGATCGAATAAATTTGCCCATAGAAAATCCATAGAAAGTTCAATTTCTCTTACTAAAAACAAGAAGTTCTGGCATCCGATCAATCAGTTATATGACAGCTAAGGATTTAGTTGTCTGATCCTTATGAAATTCAGCTGATCAATAAATTTGCTCAAACAGGAATCCATAGAGAGTCCCATTCTTCTAACAAAAAAAAGCAAATTAGGCATTTCGATATCAGTTAATGAAGCTAAGGAATAGTCGTCCGATCCTTATAAAATTCGGCAGATCGAATTAATTTGCCATCTCTCAACTTAAAAAACAAAAAGTAATGGCATTTTCGATCAATCAGTAATGACAGCAAAGGATATAGTCGTCCGATCCTATAAAATTCTGCAGATCGAATAAATTTGCCCAAAGGGAATCCATAGAAATTTCATTTCTCAACTTAAAAAACAGAAGTTCTGGCATCCGATCAATCAGTAATATGACAGCTATAGGATATAGTCTGATCCTTATGAAATTAAGCTGATCAAATAAATTTGCCCAAAGTGGAATCAAAGAGAGTCCCGTCTTTCTAACATAAAAACAGCAAATTATGGCATTTTTATTAATCAGTTATCTGACAGCTATGGATATAGTCGTCGATCCTTATAAAATTCAGCAGATCGAATAAATTTGCCCAAAAGGAATCCATAGAAAGTTTCATTTCTCAACTAAAAAACAAGAAATTCTGGCATCCGATCAAACAGTTATATGAACTATAGGATATAATCGTCCGATCCTTATAAAATTCGGCAGATCGAATTAATTTGCCATCCTCTAACTTAAAAAACAAAAAATAAGGCATTTTCGATCAATCAGTTATTGACAGCTATAGGATATAGTCGTCCGATCCTTATAAAATTCGGCAGATCGAATAAATTTGCCCAAAGGGGAATCCATAGAAAGTTTCATTTCTCTACTAAAAAACAATGAAGTTCTGGCATCCGATCAATCAGTTATATGACAGCTAAGGTTTTAGTCATCTGATCCTTATGAAATTCAGCTGATCAAATAAATTTGCTCAATAAGGAATCCAAGAGATCCATCCTTCTAACATAAAAAAAAAATTAGGCATTTTCGATAATCAGTAATGACAGCTTAGGATATAGTCGTCCGATCCTATAAAATTCGCAAATCGAATAAATTTGCCCATAGGAAAATCCAAGAAAGTTCAATTTCTCTACTTAAAAATCAAGAAGTTCTGCATCCGATCAATCAGTTAATGACAGCTATAGGATATAGTCGCCCGATCCTTATAAAATTCGGCAGATCGAATTAATTTGTCATCTCTCAACTAAAAAACAAAAAATAAAGCATTTTCGATCAATCAGTTATATGACAGCAATAGGATATAGTCGTCCGATCCTTATAAAATTCGACAATCGAATAAATTTGCCCAAAGAGGAATCCAAGAAAGTTTCATTTCTCTAACTAAAAAAAATAAGTTCTGGCATCCGATCAATCAGTTATATGACACTATAGGATTTAGTCATCTGATCCTTATGAAATTCAGCTGATCAAATAAATTTGCTCAATCAGAATCCATAAGAGTCGCATCCTTCTAACATAAAAATCAGCAAATTATGGCATTTTCGATTAATCAGTTATATGACAGCTTTAGGATATAGTCGTCCGATCCTTATAAAATTCGGCAAATCGAATAAATTTGCCCAAGGAAAATCCATAGAAAGTTCAATTTCTCTAACTTAAAAATCAAAAGTTCTGGCATCCGATCAATCAGTTAATGACAGTATAGGATATAGTGCCCGATCCTATAAAATTCGGCAGATCGAATTAATTTGTCATCTCTCTAACTTAAAAAACAAAAAATAATAGCATTTCATCAATCAGTTATATGACAGCAAAGGATATAGTCGTCCGATCCTTATAAAATTCGGGAATCGAATAAATTTGCCCAAAAGGAATCCATAGAAAGTTTCATTCTCTAACTTAAAAAAGAATGAAGTTCTGGCATCCGATCAATCAGTATATGACATCTATAGGATTTAGTCATCTGATCCTTATGAAATTCAGCTGATCAAATAAATTTGCTCAATCAGGAATCCAAGAGAGTCGCATCCTTCTAACATAAAAATCAGCACAATATGGCATTTTCGATTAATCAGTAATGACAGCTTAGGATATAGTCGTCCGATCCTTATAAAATTCGGCAAATCGAATAAATTTGCCCATAGGAAAATCCATAGAAAGTTCAATTTCTCTAACTTAAAAACAATGAAGTTCGGCATCCGATCAATCAGTTAATGACAGCTATAGGATATAGTCGCCCGATCCTTATAAAATTCGGCAGATCGAATTAATTTGTCATCTCTCTAACTTAAAAAACAAAAAATAATAGCATTTTCGATCAATCAGTTAATGACAGCAAAGGATATAGTCGTCCGATCCTTATAAAATTCGGGAATCGAATAAATTTGCCCAAAGAGGAATCCATAGAAAGTTTCATTTCTCTAACTTAAAAAAGAATGAAGTTCTGGCATCCGATCAATCAGTTAATGACATCTATAGGATTTAGTCATCTGATCCTTATGAAATTCAGCTGATCAAATAAATTTGCTCAATCAGGAATCCATAGAGAGTCGCATTCTTCTAACATAAAAATCAGCAAATTATGGCATTTTCGATGATTCAGTAATGACAGCTATAGGATATAGTCGTCCGATCCTTATAAAATTCGGCAGATCAAATAAATTTGCCCAAAGGGAATCCATAGAAAGTTTCATTTCTCTAACTAAAAAAACAAGAACTTCTGGCATCCGATCAATCAGTTAAAGACAGCAAACGATATAGTCGTCCGATCCTTATAAATTCGGCAGATCGAATAAATTTGCACAAAGAGGAATCCATGAAAGTTCCAATCTCTAACTTAAAAAATCAATGAAGTTCTGGCATCCGATCAATCAGTTATATGACAGCTAAGGATATAGTCGTCTGATCCTTATGAAATTCAGCTGATGAAATAAATTTGCCCAGAATGGAATCCACAGTGAGTCCCATCCTTCAACATAAAAAACAGCAGAATTATGGCATTTCGATTAATCAGTATGACAGCTAACGAATAGTCGTCCGATCCTTATATAATTCGGCAGATCGAATTAATTTGCCATCTGTCTAACTTAAAAAACAAAAAGTAATGGCATTTTCGATCAATCAGTTAATGACAGCAATAGGATATAGTCGTCCGATCCTCATAAAATTCTGCAGATCGAATAAATTTGCCCAAAGGGGAATCCATAGAAATTTCTATTTGGTCATTAAGCCTTTTTAATGACTTTTCCCCTTTTCAAAATAAACAAAAGGGGAAATTGTTTATTTTCACAACGTATAAGATTTTTTTATCGCATATTTGGGGGAGGAGAAAGCTCCGAAAAGACGTACACTGATAAGTATGCCCGCCTTAGAACAAGGCAAGCGAAAGCTCATAACTTAATGCTAAAGATAAAGCGGCCGAGAAGAGTCGGCTTGCGACCAACAATAGCGATCAAAAAAGGAAAAAATAAAAAGGAAGAAAGAAGGTGGCGCCCTACCCAATCCCCCCCATTAGCCTGTCCTTCAACTTCACCTAAAGGGGCAGTTAGCGAAAACTTAGTAGTCCGCTTGGTAGTTCAGATCGGTTATATCGGCCATTAACTCCACCACCGGGGGCAATCCAACTTCTCCCCAACGGCCACTTCAAAATAGCGGGGCGCGATTGACATTCTCTCCACGTGTAACCGCCTCCACATACAACCCATCCAAGCCTTGTTTTCTGCAACAACGGTAGGCCAGCTGAAAGCTGGATTTGCGCAGCACACAAAGTTCAAAAAAGACTGGCTCCGATAAGCAAATCGATACGTTGTGGCCGGAAAAACTTTGGACGAAAGAGGTGGCCGGAATATCCAGCTGAACGTCCAAGCTGAGAGGCTGAATCGGACTGGGGGCGATGACAGCGTTGACAAAGGCCGAAATCGGAGCAACAGGACCGAAGGAGCACACGACGGAAATCACTGTCGCGAAACCAGTGTTGCCAATTCCAGACACTGCCAGAAGATTTGCGTCAGGAAGCTGAGCTGACAGCCAGTCGGGAAGTATCACGTGCACTTGCGATCCTGAATCCAAAAGAGCTCGGCATGGAACAAAAACTCCAGTGCGACTCCGAACGAGAATGTTCGCTGAGCCATAAGGCTACCTCACTGCTGCGACCTTGGGCAACAGTGCATTAGCCGCGGATGGTGAAGCGCTTATTGGCTCGGCGCCCTCGGTTGTGGCTGACGTAGATGATACAACAGAAGGCTGGCTACTGGATGACTGTACTTCCAAAAAATGCAGCAGGCTGTGATGCCTCTCCCACAACTGCGACAACAGCGACACTCACGCAGTATACCAGGTTAGACATTCCACACAACCGAGTCGCCTAGCCTCACCAGGCGGCTCTCAGGGGCCATTAACAAAAATCTGGGGCATTCAACACACGTGGACCACCCACCACATAATCTACAACGGGGGAAGGTGAATTATGACGATAAAGGACGACTATTATTATTGTTCGAACTCACGCCCCACGAGTCCTGGCACGTAGGCGGTCATGGCCACATCCATAGCCTCCAATCCTCACCGCTGCTCCAAAAATTCTGCCATCGACTCCCATAGGGATAGGTCCAAGTTCGACGCATTTTACATCCTCCCACTTACCTGGGTAGCTGGGTCCAACCGTTAAGGAGCACTTGGACAAGAACTGCTAGCGACTATGTCGTCCCCAATTTGCAAGGCTCGCATTGGGCATTAATTTATCGGAAAGCCCTCGAAGCGATCCACTGAGCCACCTTCCAATAGGCTGAGGCCCAAATCCCTTCAATACCTGAATAACCGGCGGTTATTAAATCGTCTTTCCAGAACACGCAACGCAACATCATAACTCCTCGAATTTCCAGGAGCGAACTCTTCTAAGGCTAGTCCCGAAGACAAGATCGCAACCTCTGCACTTTCCACCTTACTTATGTGAGGATTGCACCCACGATCGTTGAGAAAGCCGAGTGAAACTCAGCCCACTCCGAAATCCTCCGCTAAAAGTAGGAAGAGGAAGAGGAGGCAAGGCTTGAAAACTCCGACTGACGCTATCCACCTGAAACTGGAAACTCCGCTGGCCAGGGTGGAATGGGCAGCAATTCGAGCAGAGCGCAACGACGTCTCGTGCTCGATTCAACATCTAGCTACAAGCTCAACACTTCCATCCAAGTCCTCTTACTAAAATCTAACTCTTCTCCCCGTGGATGGCTTTAAAATCATCGTACATGGCACCAACTGGCCGTACGCAATGAGCATCGTCTTCCACCTTTGAATTGGCTGCAGACCCTTATCCTCTTCAAATCCTGAAACCCTTTGCCTTATTTTAAGATCGCACTCCGAGATATGTTCTCCTTACGGCGCCGCTGGATTCATCGCCACTATGATTGAAATTCGCTCACTTTAAGTAAAAACACGCACAAATTAATTTTGGCGCCAAATTATGGCTCTTGATTATTTTATTATATTTAATTTTATTTGAGCGCACAACACGATTTATCCCACTGTCGCTCAAACCGTACGCTGAGTTGTGGAATGTATATATATATGAACGCTTGTGTGAGGCGAATGCACTTCTGGAACGAATATGTATTAGTATGTATGTATTTGGCGGACCGGATAACAATTTATTTTAGCATAGTATTTTATATATTTTTATAATACAAAATAATTGTTCACTGATCACTGTATGCCGTTTATGTTCAAATGCAAAAATTTAATACACCGCACAAAACTAATATTATTTCACTGTTCTGTTTATGATCTGGAATTGTTAATTTGTAAAAATAAATATAAATATTAATTATAATTTATTAATTAATCACGTCGGGGTCACCAATGTTTGGTCATTAAGCCTTTTTAATGACTTTTCCCCTTTTCAAAATAAACAAGGGGGAAATTGTTTATTTTCACAACGTTATAAGATTTTGTTTATTCGCATATGTATGGCAGGGAGTGAGAAAGCTCCGATTATAATGATGCGTATGCACTGATATAAAAGGTATGAGTGAGCCCGCCTTAGAACATAGGCAGAGCGAAAGCTCATAACTTAATGCTAAAGATAAAGCGGCCGAGAAGAGTCGGCTTGCGACCAACAATAGCGATCAGATAAATAGGACAAATAACTGAGAAACTATAAGTTGTATTAGTTGTATATTAGTGATAGCTGTGGCTGCTGCCTACCCGACACTCTAACTAAAAAATTCTCATCGATCAATCAGTAATATGACAGCTATAGGATATAGTCTGATCCTTATGAAATTAAGCTGATCAAATAAATTTGCCCAAAGTGGAATCAACAGAGAGTCCCGTCTTTCTAACATACAAAACAGCAAGTTATGGCATTTTTGATTAATCAGTTATCTGACAGCTATGGGATATAGTCGGTCGATCCTTATAAAAATCAGCAGATCGAATAAATTTGCCCAAAGGGGAATCCATAGAAAGTTTCATTTCTCTAACTTAAAAAACAATGAAGTTCTGGCATCCGATCAATCAGTTATATGACAGCTATAGGATATAGTCGTCCGATCCTTATAAAATTCGGCAGATCGAATAAATTTGCCCATAGGAAAATCCATAGAAAGTTCAATTTCTCTTACTTAAAAAACAATGAAGTTCTGGCATCCGATCAATCAGTTATATGACAGCTATAGGATTTAGTTGTCTGATCCTTATGAAATTCAGCTGATCAGATAAATTTGCTCAAACAGGAATCCATAGAGAGTCCCATTCTTCTAACATAAAAAACAGCAGAATTATGGCATTTTCGATTAATCAGTTTTATGACAGCTATAGGATATAGTCGTCCGATCCTTATGAAATTCGGCAGATTGAATTAATTAGCCATCTCTCTTACTTAAAAAACAATAAATTAATGGCATTTTCGATCAATCAGTTATATGACAGCTATAGGATATAGTCGTCCGATCCTTATAAAATTCGGCAGATCGAATAAGTTTGCCCATAGGAAAACCCATAGAAAGTTCAATTTCTCTTACTTAAAAACAATGAAGTTATGGCATCCGATCAATCAGTTATATGACTGCTATAGGATTTAGTTGTCTGATCCTTATGAAATTCGGCTGATCAGATAAGTTTGCTCAAACAGGAATCCATAGAGAGTCCCATTCTTCTAACATAAAAAACAGCAGAATTATGGCATTTTCGATTAATCAGTTTTATGACAGCTATAGGATATAGTCGTCCGATCCTTATAAAATTCCGCAGATTGAATTAATAAGCCATCTTTCTTACTTAAAAAAAAATAAATTAATGGCATTTTCGATCAATCAGTTATATGACAGCTTTAGGATATAGTCGTCCGATCCTTATAAAATTCTGCAGATCGAATAAATTTGCCCAAAGGGGAATCCATAGAAATTTCTATTTCTCTAACTTAAAAAACATGAAGTTCTGGCATCCGATCAATCAGTAATATGACAGCTATAGGATATAGTCTGATCCTTATGAAATTAAGCTGATCAAATAAATTTGCCCAAAGTGGAATCAACAGAGAGTCCCGTCTTTCTAACATACAAAACAGCACAATTATGGCATTTTTGATTAATCAGTTATCTGACAGCTATGGGATATAGTCGTTCGATCCTTATAAAATTCAGCAGATCGAATAAATTTGCCCAAAGGGAATCCATAGAAAGTTTCATTTCTCTAACTTAAAAAACAATGAAGTTCTGGCATCCGATCAAACAGTTATATGACAGCTATAGGATATAGTCGTCCGATCCTTATAAAATTCGGCAGATTGCAATTAATAGCCATCTTTCATTACTTAAAAAAAATAAATTACATGGCATTTTCGATCAATCAGTTATATGACAGCTTTAGGATATAGTCGTCCGATCCTTATAAAATTCGGCAGATCGAATAAATTTGCCCATGGGAAAATCCATAGAAAGTTCAATTTCTCTTACTTAAAAACAATGAAGTTATGGCATCCGATCAATCAGTTATATGACAGCTATAGGATTTAGTTGTCTGATCCTTATGAAATTCAGCTGATCAAATAAATTTGCTCAAACAGGAATCCATAGAGAGTCCCATTCTTCTAACATAAAAAACAGCAGAATTATGGCATTTTCGATTAATCAGTTTTATGACAGCTATAGGATATAGTCGTCCGATCCTTATAAAATTCGGCAGATTGAATTAATTAGCCATCTCTCTTACTTAAAAAACAATAAATTAATGGCATTTTCGATCAATCAGTTATATGACAGCTATAGGATATAGTCGTCCGATCCTTATAAAATTCGGCAGATCGAATAAATTTGCCCATAGGAAAATCCATAGAAAGTTCAATTTCTCTTACTTAAAAACAATGAAGTTCTGGCATCCGATCAATCAGTTATATGACAGCTATAGGATTTAGTTGTCTGATCCTTATGAAATTCAGCTGATCAAATAAATTTGCTCAAACAGGAATCCATAGAGAGTCCCATTCTTCTAACATAAAAAACAGCAGAATTATGGCATTTTCGATTAATCAGTTTTATGACAGCTATAGGATATAGTCGTCCGATCCTTATAAAATTCGGCAGATTGAATTAATTAGCCATCTTTCTTACTTAAAAAAAAATAAATTAATGGCATTTTCGATCAATCAGTTATATGACAGCTTTAGGATATAGTCGTCCGATCCTTATAAAATTCGGCAGATCGAATAAATTTGCCCATAGGAAAATCCATAGAAAGTTCAATTTCTCTTACTTAAAAATCAATGAAGTTCTGGCATCCGATCAAACAGTTATATGACAGCTATAGGATATAATCGTCCGATCCTTATAAAATTCGGCAGATCGAATTAATTTGCACATCTCTCTAACTTAAAAAACAATAAAATAATGGCATTTTCGATCAATCAGTTATTTGACAGCTATAGGATATAGTCGTCCGATCCTTATAAAATTCGGCAGATCGAATAAATTTGCCCAAAGGGGAATCCATAGAAAGTTTCATTTCTCCAACTGTTAAGAGGAGCCCAATAATTTAGGTGTTACTCCAATGAGTTCCGTTTTAAAACTGTTTTTATTTATTTCCATTCTCTTATAAGAAAGATACATGAAAATCTTAAATCTATTTAAAAATACTTATCAACGAACTCTACGCTGACATGCTATGTGACCCTTTTCTAAGTGCTTCAAGTGCACCACATATGTACATATGTACTTAGGCTGCAGGGGATCGGTCTCAAATCATGCCTATCTCTTATTTCCATGGCTCCGATCCCTTGAGACTCTATCTTTGGATTCTAATCGTGTTCAATGCTTGAACATTCTGCAAAGGGCCACAAAAACTGGTGTACATTTTATATTTTTTAGAATTAGTATGCATGTATGTATATGTGTATTTTGGCTTTTGTATTATTATGATAACAATATATAGTTCACTGTATATTTTTAACTCATATGTTGAAATATTTTAACATTGCTTAAGATATTAGCTCTCATGTTCAACATAATGTTTGAACATCCTGCAAGGGGCCACAAAAGAGCCTTAATTATATCTATATATATTTTTATTCGATTATTTAGTGGACTGTAATTTTTATTTATTTTATTTCTTATTGGTATTAGATCTATCACTTAATTATCGTATCAAATTATTATATTATATAATAAACATATAAAATCAACTTTTTTTTTTTTACACATTTGGCATTGGGGTTGGCAATGCAATAGCCAACAATTGTCTTTTCAACTTTAATTTTCTTAAATAGGATATAATCAGTACAATAATGATTAGTATTACTAAAATTAAAGAGCTATGACCTGAAACATGATGAAAATCGATATTTTTTAGTTCTAAATTTTGTGCTTTCAAATGTTCTATTTGTTTGGCCAGGTGAGCTATTTCGGCTGTATGATTAATAACAGGAGGCTTTAGAGGGTCCCAAGCAATTCTCGGAATTTCCTTCATTTCTCCTATATAAGCCGAAGCTGTTGGCTCTTGACTTTCAGTTTCAATAATATGCTGAGCAATTAGAATTTTATCATCGGTCCGAGCTGTACATTCTGAACTGATTGTCAATATGCCTTGCTCCGGCAAATCAATGATCTGAATTTTGGATTGGCCACATTGGAGCCTCAATTTAGTGTTTTCCTCAACTTTAAACAACCAACTACTTCTTTTTCTAGTTCTGCCCAAAACGAATTTGATGATAAGACAGGATTGTAAATGCAATTGGTAGGTCTATTAGGTTTAAGGGGTCCTAGCTGACAACTATTATCATTGCCATTGCTCCATGGCCAGCTGCCGTCACAAACTCTTTTGCTTGTTTTCCACTTTTGGCATTTACTAATTGTAGCCTCCGTCATTAGGTGGTATGAATCTATCTCAAAGTTGTACACCAAATATTCCGAGTCAATTTGAGCTAGAATAGTTTGATTTTCTGCTCTAACTGGAACAGGAATAACCCTGAACAGTTTAGACGCATGCCGACCAAACAGAGGAATTTTCGCATTGATGATCAGTTTTTTGTCTACGAATAACCCTCTTGCAGTAAGTAAGGTATACACATCCTTTAATTCTGTACCTGATCTTTTCCCTGGAAGAATCAAATTTTCAGATAGAACGTCCTTAATTCTAGCTATTTCAGTTTTAAGCTGACTCGGACGTAATATATTGGTGTTAAGCCTTCCATGGTTAATATCAATTAACAGGCTTATGATGCCTGCTTGAATTTTTTCGCATTCCTCGATCAAACTACTCAATTCCTTTGTTACCATAAAGAATTTAATAGACTCTTTGTATACGTAATATGACTCTTGCAGTATTACAGTCATATTTTCTATTCTTTTGTTCATACTTCTGAAGTTTGCATTGACTTCTTCCGTAGTTTTCTTTAGAATATTGGTAGTAGATTCGACTAACGAAGTTTGTTTGTTGCTTAACTCTTTTAAATTTTCTTGGTTGCTTAACAAATTTTTCATATTTTCTTCCATTTGAACCCGATCATCTTCATCCATTACTCCAAACAAAATATGGTATAAAGATCCTATAAATTCAAACGGTGCCCGCTTTTGCCTCGATTTATTGTGAGTCATGAAGAGTTTATTATTTTCCTCCAACTCTAAAATCTGTTTGAGTGTGTTGTCTAAAATAAGGTAGCACTGATCTTCAAACCCATGAAGTTTTTCACAAACTGATCTCATTTTGGTGATTATGTTTTTTCCTTTATGGATCATCTCGAAATATGCTTCCATATCGTAGAATATTACTAAATTCCATGAGGATGAAACCACTTCTATGTCTCCCATCGGATCTAAATATACGGACGAGGATTTGGAAATTTCTTCAAAACCATATTTTGAATCTCTGATTGCTGGTGCTGCGTTCGTTAGCTGACAGCATAATGAAAGCATTATTAAGGCCAGCATCACTCCCAGCTTAGACAATCTAACACTACTTCTCGCTTTGGGCGGGTAGGATCTATTTTGACGTGCTTCTGCGTCATCTAGATCATTTACACCAGCTAGGGGGCAAATTTTATTTAAAGGTCTGGTTACAAAATTCTCTTGCACCCTAAGCTTAACAACTCTGACTTTTTCGTCCTTTCCTTTATGGACTTCTTCAACCTTTCCTAGAGGCCACCTTGCTGGATGGCAACTATCATCTTTTAATATAACAATTTGACCTTTTTTTATATTTGAAGAATTTCTTTTCCATTTGTATCTTTGTTGCAAAGTATTTAAATAATCATCCTTCCATTTATTCCAAAAATCTCTTTTTATTTTCTGAAGGAATCTCCATCTATCTAAATTATTAATTTTCCCAGTTTCGTCGTTGGGTTCGATTGCATCTAATAGACATAAAAAATGACAGGCTCACCTCATTCTCGTCTCCCTCCCCCTTAACACCCTATTAAAAACTTTTTTTCAAAAAATTAGACATTTTTCTATTTTACATTTCCCCCCCTTTTAAATTACTTCATTGATTTTACTCCTGCTTCCCATATTCCTCCGAAATGGGGGCTTGCCGGGGGAATAAAATGCCACTCAATTCTTTCCTTCTGTAATTGCGCTGCTATTTTACTATTTTCCCTAATGGCCTTTTCTAACTCCTCGTCTAATTTTCTTGACGCTCCTATAAAATTTGTTCCATTGTCTGAATATATGTTTGCACATTTTCCCCTTCTAGCAAGAAACCGCTTAAATGCAGCTAGAAAGGCATCAGACGTTAAGTCACTAACCACTTCTAAGTGGATAGCCTTTGTGGCCATGCAAACAAATACCGCAATATATCCTTTAAATGTTTTTTGACCGCGGTTTTTGGAGCATCTTATTAGGTATGGCCCTGCATAATCGATCCCCGTATTCAAGAAAGGATACGATATGTTTACTCTGTAATCAGGTAGATTTCCCATTATTTGTTCTACGGTGTTTTTGCGATACCTTGAACATTTTACACATTCTCGTAGTTGCTTTTTTAATAAATTTTTCAACCCAAATACCCAATATTTGCGTTGAACATAGTTTTTCATTAAATTTATACCTCCATGAAGCGTGTTTTTATGAGCATCCCTTATTATCAAAGTCGAAATGCTACCTTTGTCTAAAATTATAGGATGCTTGACTTCAAATGCCGCTTTAGAGTTTTGCAGTCTTCCACCTACCCGAAGTATTCCATTAGTATCTAAAAACGGGTTGAGTCCTATTATTTTGCTGCTAATTTCAATCTCTTTATTTTTTCTAAGGTACTGTATTTCTTTGTTAAATTGCCTCTCCTGATGTTTTTTAATTATGATTATTTCAGCTTCTTTTAACTCTTTTGCTGTTAAAAACTTTGTGTTAGAATTCGTTCTTGTTTTTATCTTTAAAAATCGATTTACGTAAGCTATCACTCGTGTTAATTTATGCATGCAAGAGAACTTTTGCATCAAGTCGTAAATCGCGTCATCTTTGGTTTCTATTAGCGTACTTAATATTAAGGATTCCTCCATGATTAGCGGCTGTGGCCACTGACTTTTTGGCTCAGTCAACCATTTTGGCCCTCTCCACCAAAGATTGCAATTTACCAATTGATTTGCGCTAATTCCTCTTGACGCCAGATCTGCTGGATTATCTTCGGATCTTATATGATTCCATTCAGCATTTTTTAATGACCGAATTTCATCTGTTCTACGCCTGATAAATTTTATCTTATTTAACCCATTTTTAATCCAGGCTAACGTTATGGTTGAATCACTCCATGCATATAGTTCTACTTTGTAATTTTTCATGGTTTCCATTATGCGCATCATTAACTTACTAAGCAAGTGTGCTGCGCATAATTCTAGTTTTGGAATAGTTTTTCTATTTTTTATCGGATTCACCCTACTTTTGCTAGCGATTATGATCACCTCCGATCCTACCTTCGCATATACTACTGCCGCATAAGCCTTTTCCGAAGCGTCTGCAAAGCCATGAATTTGAATACATAATTCGACTTTAAAATTAATCCATCTAGGGACCCTTATTTGCTCCAACGCCTCTAACCCTGATTTATATTCTTCCCATTCCTTACGATCTTCATTACCTAGCTCTTGATCCCAATTGATTCCTGCTGTCCACAATTTTTGCATGAAGATTTTTCCCACAATTGTTACCGGTCCCAACCAACCTAATGGATCGAATATTTTTGATAATGTGGACAAGACGAATCTTTTCGTTAATATTTTAGGTTTAGTACAACATACTGTAAATTTAAACTCGTCCTTGCAAGGGTCCCATTGTAGCCCTAAGGTTTTTATAAATTCATCTTCTCTGATGGTAACTATTTTATTATCTCCTGAATTTTCTACCATTTCTAATATTTTTGCTTTATTTGAAACCCACTTTCTCAAATTAAACCCAGAGTTCGATAGCTCCTTAGAGATTAATTCAACTATGGTTATGGCATCTTCTATTGAATTTGCTCCTGTCATGAGGTCGTCCATATAAAAATCATTTTTTATTATTTCCCCAATCATTTTGTTTTCACAATTTTCACCTATATCTGCTAATACTCTAGTTGCTAAATATGGGGCGGAAGCGGTACCATAAGTAACCGTAGTTAGTTTGTAAGTATTAACTTTCGTTTTTGGGTCATCCCTCCACAATATATATTGATATTTTTGATCGTTATTTTTTATTTTAATTTGTCGGTACATTTTTTCAATGTCCGATGACACCACATATTCCCACCTACGCCAATTTATGATAATATCAAAAATATCTTTTTGAACTCTTGGTCCAACCCACATAATATCATTTAGGCTTTTCTTATTACTGGTTTTAGCTGAAGCATCAAAAACTACTCTTAATTTTGTTGTGAGACTGGATTCTCTGATAACAGCTTGGTGAGGAAGGTAATACTTTCCTTCATCATTTACTTCGACCATATGTCCTAAGTCCAAATATTCTTTCATAAATTTTGAATATTCAACTCGAAGTTTTTCATTTTTTTGTAATCTTTTTTTCTAAGTTCATGAACCGAGCCATTGCTTGATTCTTTGAGTCTCCTAATGTTATATCTTCTTTAAATGGTATAGCGACAATATATTTTCCATTCGAATCTTTTGTTGTATATTTTTTAAAATTTTTTTCACATATTTCTGTCTCTAAATCATTGTTATCCTCTTCTTCTACCTCCCAATATCGGTCCATATGTTTTAGCTCGATACTGGTTGCTACAATTGATTTACTTCCCCTGGATTTTGTGCAACCTGACACTGTCCATCCAAAGATTGTTTTTTGCCCAAGAAGCATACCTTTTTTGGTTATCTCCGGTAGTAAAATTTGTGGATATAAATCCGCACCAATAACAAGGTCAATTCGACCAGGTTTATCGAAATTGGGATCCGCCAAGTAGAATTCTTTCCAATCCGACTTATTTATAATAATTTTATTTGTGGGGAGACATTTCATAAGTTTTGGTAAAATAATGGCGTTTGTGATAAATTCTTTTGAATATTTACCATTATTTTTAAGGGTCAATTTTAATTTGTGATTTGAAACACAGGCACCTGTTGGTGATACTCCACTTATTTCAGTGTGCGCTTTTATTTTTGGCAACTTAAGTTTTTGTGCCGCTTCTTCAGAAATCAGAGTGCTTTGTGACCCATTGTCAATCAATGCTCTAAATTTTCCGAATTCACCATCTTGACCTTTAATCTGAACATACGCCGTGGCCAACAGCGCTGGTTCAGAGGTCATGCATGTATTTACATTCTCTTTTTTAAAATGCAACATGCTATGATGTGAAAATCTTTGACAATACGAGCATACTAGCTCGCTTGTACATTTGATGGTTGAGCTGTGCTTTAAACATCTGTAGCACAAATTCAATTTTTTAACTACGTCCATTCTTTCCTGTGGACTTAATGCTTTAAATTTATAGCAAACAATTAATTGATGCCCGGGCATTTTGCACATCAGGCATGTTTGGCTATTTGGGTTATTTTTTATTATTTTTTTTGTTGTTGATTCATTACCAAATGATGTCAATGAACTAAGTCGTTGATCTAAAAATTCTATGACATCTTTTAAATTTTGGATTTCATTCGACTTTTTTACTTGGCCCTCATATTGTTGTAGAGCCTCAATATTAAATTTCTTTATAATTATATGCGCAAAAATGCAATCTGATTCTTCGGTCAGATTTGCTTTAAGACGCATCATATAAATTGATTCATTTATAGAATCAATTGTATTTTTTAAAAGCCTATATGAGTCCAAATTTATTTTTGGAAGTTCAATGAGGCGATTCAGCTGATCTGAAAATATTTTTCTATTATTTTCATACCGCTTTACAAGTAACTCCCAGGCTGCATCATAATTGTTGCCTGAGCCCAGCAATAAATGGGAAACCACATTTCGTGCTTCCCCTTTTAGAGCACTTTTAAGGTAGCTTAGCTTCAAGGATGGACTTAAATCCATCCTGGAATGCACAAGTTCCTTAAATAGTTCATAAAAATGGTCCCAATCTTTGGAATTTCCAAAGAAATTGGGGACCTCAATTTTTGGTAGGGTAGGTAGTTCTTCCATTCTAGCGCCACCTTCTACTTTACCTATTTCGTTTTTGTTGATTTTATTCATCATTAGCTCAATGTGTATCTCAACATCGTCTTTGAGCTCTATTATTTTCGACTTATATTTTTTATTTAGCCTTTCATTATTTATTTGATCGGACATTGTTTCTACTCTGCTGAGCAACATTTTTAATTTTTTAATTCTTATGGGAAAGGTTTCAGCTTTCCTTTCCTGAATTTCTATGTATGTTGTCTCGAGGTAATCCTCGAGGTGCTTTAAAGCCTCCTCAAGCCTAGAAAAAAGCTCATCCTGGCCACAAATTTTTTTTAATTTTGTCCTTGGCGGACTTAAACTTTGACAGCATGCTATCGAAATGATTTTTTGTAAAATAATCATGTTCCACAGCCCCAAGTTGAACCAACTGATTGTGGTTCGTACAGGCCTTTAGCTCAATATTTTTTAGTATTTCTCTATCCTCTTCTACATAGGTGTTTTTTGCTAGTATAGCATCTATTTGCTGGGTGAGGCGCACCTGGTCCTCAATCATCGCTATTTTTTCTTTAGTCGACATTATATTTTTTTTTTTTTTTTTTTTTTTATTTTTTTTTTTTCAATTAAAATTAAATTTAAAATATAAAACTAAATGGTTAAAAAGAAACCGAAACTTGCCGATGACTAAATGTAATTGCTGCTGTTGTTTTGCTGCTGCTGCCAATCCTGCTGTTGCTCTGGTTGTTGTTGTCGCTGCTGCTGCTCTGGCTGTTGATGTTGCTGCTGCTACGGCTCTGGCTGTTGATGTTGCTACTGTTTGTTGTTGTTTTTGCTGCTGCTGTTGTTGTTGCTGCTGCTGCGGCTCTGGCTATTGGTGTTATTGCTGTTTGTTGTTGTTTTTGCTGCTGCGGCTCTGGCTATTGGTGTTGTTGTTGCTGCTGTTGTTGTTGTTGTTGTTTTTGTTTTTGTCTGTTGTTTTTTATTTATTTTTGTTGATGTTGTTTTTTTTTTTTTTTTTCACAATCACATTTATTTATTTTTTAACTTTTCCGATGTAGGGCCTCGGATACGCCAACAAACACACAATTTTTTATATATTTATTTTTTGTATAAATATTTTTATATCTATTTTTTTATTTCGGTATTGTTCCGAAAAAAAAAAAAAAAAATACTTTATAGAAAAGTACAAATTTCTATTTATTTATGCACATTGGCATTTATTTGGTTTTATTTTCTGTGTTCCTTACCTCTTGGGGGGAAACGACAGAAGACTACGATTTTTAAACTGGGCTCTTTTTTACCCAGATCGTAGCCTTATTTTTTTGCTACCCTGGGCTGAGAATTTGTGTTTTTCTACAGCCACTTATAGGTGCCAGTTTTTTAAACCTGAGTCTCTTACCACAGGGGGGAAAACGTCAGGGTGTCTCAAAGGACCAAATGTTAAGAGGAGCCCAATAATTTAGGTATTACTCCAATGAGTTCCGTTTTAAAACTGTTTTTATTTATTTCCATTCTCTTATAAGAAAGATACATGAAAATCTTAAATCTATTTAAAAATACTTATCAACGAACTCTACGCTGACATGCTATGTGACCCTTTTCTAAGTGCTTCAAGTGCACCACATATGTACATATGTACTTAGGCTGCAGGGGATCGGTCTCAAATCATGCCTATCTCTTATTTCCATGGCTCCGATCCCTTGAGACTCTATCTTTGGATTCTAATCGTGTTCAATGCTTGAACACCAACTTAAAAAACAATGATGTTCTGGCATCCGATCAATCAGTTATATGACAGCTATAGGATTTAGTCGTCTGAACCTTATGAAAATCAGCTGATCAAATGAATTTGCCCAAACAGGAATCCGTAGAGAGTCCCATTCTTCTAACATAAAAAACAGCAGAATTATGGCATTTTCGATTAATCAGTTTTATGACAGCTATAGGATATAGTCGTACGATCCTTATAAAATTCGGCAGATTGAATTAATTAGCCATCTCTCTTAATTAAAAAACAATAAATTAATGGCATTTTCGATCAATCAGTTATATGACAGCTATAGGATTTAGTTGTCTGATCCTTATGAAATTCAGCTGATCAAATAAATTTGCTCAAACAGGAATCCATAGAGAGTCCCATTCTTCTAACATAAAAAACAGCACAATTATGGCATTTTCGATTAATCAGTTATATGACAGCTTTAGGATATAGTCGTCCGATCCTTATAAAATTCGGCAAATCGAATAAATTTGCCCATAGGAAAATCCATAGAAAGTTCAATTTCTCTTACTTAAAAATCAATGAAGTTCTGGCATCCGATCAATCAGTTATATGACAGCTATAGGATATAGTCGCCCGATCCTTATAAAATTCGGCAGATCGAATTAATTAGTCATCTCTCTAACTTAAAAAACAATAAAATAATAGCATTTTCGATCAATCAGTTATATGACAGCAATAGGATATAGTCGTCCGATCCTTATAAAATTCGGCATATTGAATAAATTTGTCCAAAGAGGAATCCATAGAAAGTTTCATTTCTCTAACTTAAAAAAGAATGAAGTTCTGGCATCCGATCAATCAGTTATATGACATCTATAGGATTTAGTCATCTGATCCTTATGAAATTCAGCTGATCAAATAAATTTGCTCAATCAGGAATCCATAGAGAGTCGCATCCTTCTAACATAAAAATCAGCACAATTATGGCATTTTCGATGATTCAGTTATATGACAGCTATAGGATATAGTCGTCCGATCCTTATAAAATTCGGCAGATCGAATAAATTTGCCCAAAGGGAATCCATAGAAAGTTTGATTTCTCTAACTAAAAAAACAATGAACTTCTGGCATCCGATCAATCAGTTATAAGACAGCAATACGATATAGTCGTCCGATCCTTATAATATTCGGCAGATCGAATAAATTTGCACAAAGAGGAATCCATTGAAAGTTCCATATCTCTAACTTAAAAATCAATGAAGTTCTGGCATCCGATCAATCAGTTATATGACAGCTATAGGATATAGTCGTCTGATCCTTATGAAATTCAGCTGATGAAATAAATTTGCCCAAAATGGAATCCACAGTGAGTCCCATCCTTCTAACATAAAAAACAGCAGAATTATGGCATTTTCGATTAATCAGTTATATGACAGCTATACGATATAGTTGTCCGATCCTTATAAAATTCGGCAGATCGAATTAATTTGCCATCTCTCTAACTTAAAAAACAATAAAATAATGGCATTTTCGATCAATCATTTATATGACAGCAATAGGATATAGTCGTCCGATCCTTATAAAATTCTGCAGATCGAATAAATTTGCCCAAAGGGGAATCCATAGAAATTTCTATTTCTCTAACTTAAAAAACATGAAGTTCTGGCATCCGATCAATCAGTAATATGACATCTATAGGATTTAGTCATCTGATCCTTATGAAATTCAGCTGATCAAATAAATTTGCTCAATCAGGAATCCATAGAGAGTCCCATCCTTCTAACATAAAAAACAGCACAATTATGGCATTTTCGATTAATCAGTTATATGACAGCTTTAGGATATAGTCGTCCGATCCTTATAAAATTCGGCAAATCGAATAAATTTGCCCATAGGAAATTCCATAGAAAGTTCAATTTCTCTTACTTAAAAATCAATGAAGTTCTGGCATCCGATCAATCAGTTATATGACAGCTATAGGATATAGTCGCCCGATCCTTATAAAATTCGGCAGATCGAATTAATTTGTCATCTCTCTAACTTAAAAAACAATAAAATAATAGCATTTTCGATCAATCAGTTATATGACAGCAATAGGATATAGTCGTCCGATCCTTATAAAATTCGGCAGATCGAATAAATTTGCCCAAAGAGGAATCCATAGAAAGTTTCATTTCTCTAACTTAAAAAAGAATGAAGTTCTGGCATCCGATCAATCAGTTATATGACATCTATAGGATTTAGTCATCTGATCCTTATGAAATTCAGCTGATCAAATAAATTTGCTCAATCAGGAATCCATAGAGAGTCGCATCCTTCTAACATAAAAATCAGCACAATTATGGCATTTTCGATGATTCAGTTATATGACAGCTATAGGATATAGTCGTCCGATCCTTATAAAATTCGGCAGATCGAATAAATTTGCCCAAAGGGAATCCATAGAAAGTTTCATTTCTCTAACTAAAAAAACAATGAACTTCTGGCATCCGATCAATCAGTTATAAGACAGCAATACGATATAGTCGTCCGATCCTTATAATATTCGGCAGATCGAATAAATTTGCACAAAGAGGAATCCATTGAAAGTTCCATATCTCTAACTTAAAAATCAATGAAGTTCTGGCATCCGATCAATCAGTTATATGACAGCTATAGGATATAGTCGTCTGATCCTTATGAAATTCAGCTGATGAAATAAATTTGCCCAAAATGGAATCCACAGTGAGTCCCATCCTTCTAACATAAAAAACAGCAGAATTATGGCATTTATGGCAATGGCAATTATGACAGCTATAGTCCCATCCTTCTAACATAAAAAACAGCAGAATTATGGCATTTTCGATTAATCAGTTATATGACAGCTATACGATATAGTTGTCCGATCCTTATAAAATTCGGCAGATCGAATTAATTTGCCATCTCTCTAACTTAAAAAACAATAAAATAATGGCATTTTCGATCAATCATTTATATGACAGCAATAGGATATAGTCGTCCGATCCTTATAATATTCGGCAGGTCGAATAAATTTGCCCAAAGGGGACTCCATAGAAAGTTTCATTTCCTTATAATATTCGGCAGATCGAATAAATTTGCCCAAAGGGGAATCCATAGAAAGTTTCATTTCTGTAACTCAAAAAACAATGATGTTCTGGCATCCGATCAATCAGGAATATGACAGCTATAGGATATAGATGTCCGATCCTTTTAAATTCGGCAGATCGAATTAATTTGCCATCTCTCTAACTTAAACAAGAATGGAAAGCTAACTTCGGGCGGAGCCGAAGTTGATATACCCTTGCAGATATGTGGCAGCTTATATTATTAGATATATATCTCATCTTATATAGCCGGCCGATCCTTATAAAACTCGGCAGATCAAATTAGTTTGCCGTAAGTAGAATCCATACAAAGTCCCAGTCTTCTAACTTAAAAAACAACAGAGATATGGCATTTCCGATCAATCAGTTATATGGCAGCTATAGGATATAGTCGGCCGATCCTTATGAAACTCGGCAGATCAAATAAGTTTGCCGAAAGTAGAATCCATACAAAGTCCCAGTCGTCTAACTTAAAAAACAACAGAGATATGGCATTTCCGATCAATCAGTTATATGGCAGATATAGGATATAGTTGACTGATCCCGGCCGTTCCGACTTATATACTGCCTGCAAAGGAAAGAAGGATGTGTGCAAAGTTTGAAGTCGATAGCTTCAAAACTGAGACTCTAGTTTGCGTAGAAACAGACAGACAGACGGACAGACGGACATGCTTATATCGACTCAGGAGGTGATCCTGATCAAGAATATATAGGGTCGGAGATGTCTCCTTCACTGCGTTGCACACTTTTGACCAAAATTATAATACCCTCTGCAAGGGTATAAAAACAATAAAATAATGGCATTTTCGATCAATCAGTTTTATGACAGCAATAGCATATAGTCGTCCTTTCCTTATAATATTCGGCAGATCGAATAAATTTGCCCAAAGGGGAATCCATAGAAAATTTCATTTCTCTAACTTAAAAAACAATGAAGTTCTGGCATCCGATCAATCAGTTATATGACAGCTATAGGATATAGTCGTCCGATCCTTATAAAATTCGGCAGATCGAATAAATTTGCCCAAAGGGGAATCCATAGAAAGTTTCATTTCTCTAACTTAAAAACAATGAAGTTCTGGCATCCGATCAATCAGTTATATGACAGCTATAGGATTTAGTCGTCTGATCCTTATAAAATTCGGCAGATCGAATAAATTTGCCCAAAGGGGAATCCATAGAAACTTCCATTTCTCTAACTTAAAAACAATGAAGTTCTGGCATCCGATCAATCAGTTATTTGACAGTTACAGGATATAGTCGTCCGATCCTTATGAAAATCGGCAGATAGAAAAAATTTGTATGTATGTGTTAAGAATAATCCATAGTAAATCGCATCCCTCTAGTCTAAAAAAAAACAAATTTTTGGCATTTCCGATCAATCAGTTATATGACAATTATAGAATATAGTCGTCCGATCCTTATGAAATTCAGCAGATCAAATAAATTTGCTCAAACAGGAATCCATAGAGAGTCCCATTCTTCTAACATACAAAACAGCAGAATTATGGCATTTTCGATTAATCAGTTTTATGACAGCTATAGGATATAGTCGTCCGATCCTTATAAAATTCGGCAGATCGAATTAATTTGCCATCTCCCTAACTTAAAAAACAATAAAATAATGGCATTTTCGATCAATCAGTTGTATGACAGCAATAGGATATAGTCGTCCGATCCTTATAATATTCGGCAGATCGAATAAATTTGCCCAAATGGGAATCCATAGAAAGTTTCATTTCTCTAATTTAAAAAACAATGAAGTTCTGGCACCCGATCAATCAGTTATATAAGATTTAGTCGTCCGATCCTTATAAAATTCGGCAGATCGAATTAATTAGCCATCTCTCTAACTTAAAAAACAATAAAATAATGGCATTTTCGATCAATCAGTAATATGACAGCTGTAGGATATAGTTAGCCGATCCTTATAAAATTCGGCAGATCGAATAAATTTGCCCATAGGAAAATCCATAGAAAGTTCCATTTCTCTAACTTAAAAACAATGAAGTTCTGGCATCCGATCAATCAGTTATATGACAGCTACAGGATATAGTCGTCCGATCCTTATGAAAATCGGCAGATCGAAATAATTTTTATGTATATGTTAAGAATAATCCATAGTAAATCCCATCCCTCTCGTCTAAAAAAACAAATTTTTGGCATTTCCGATCAATCAGTTATATGACAATTATAGAATATAGTCGTCCGATCCTTATGAAATTCAGCAGATCAAATAAATTTGCTCAAACAGGAATCCATAGAGAGTCCCATTCTTCTAACATACAAAACAGCAGAATTATGGCATTTTCGATTAATCAGTTTTATGACAGCTATAGGATATAGTCGTCCGATCCTTATAAAATTCGGCAGATCGAATTAATTTGCCATCTCCCTAACTTAAAAAACAATAAAATAATGGCATTTTCGATCAATCAGTTGTATGACAGCAATAGGATATAGTCGTCCGATCCTTATAATATTCGGCAGATCGAATAAATTGGCCCAAATGGGAATCCATAGAAAGTTTCATTTCTCTAATTTAAAAAACAATGAAGTTCTGGCACCCGATCAATCAGTTATATAAGATTTAGTCGTCCGATCCTTATAAAATTCGGCAGATCGAATTAATTAGCCATCTCTCTAACTTAAAAAACAATAAAATAATGGCATTTTCGATCAATCAGTAATATGACAGCTATAGGATATAGTTAGCCGATCCTTATAAAATTCGGCAGATCGAATAAATTTGCCCATAGGAAAATCCATAGAAAGTTCCATTTCTCTAACTTAAAAACAATGAAGTTCTGGCATCCGATCAATCAGTTATATGACAGCTACAGGATATAGTCGTCCGATCCTTATGAAAATCGGCAGATCGAAATAATTTTTATGTATATGTTAAGAATAATCCATAGTAAATCCCATCCCTCTCGTCTAAAAAAACAAATTTTTGGCATTTCCGATCAATCAGTTATATGACAATTATAGAATATAGTCGTCCGATCCTTATGAAATTCAGCAGATCAAATAAATTTGCTCAAACAGGAATCCATAGAGAGTCCCATTCTTCTAACATACAAAACAGCAGCATTATGGCATTTTCGATTAATCAGTTTTATGACAGCTATAGGATATAGTCGTCCGATCCTTATAAAATTCGGCAGATCGAATTAATTTGCCATCTCCCTAACTTAAAAAACAATAAAATAATGGCATTTTCGATCAATCAGTAATATGACAGCTATAGGATATAGTTAGCCGATCCTTATAAAATTCGGCAGATCGAATAAATTTGCCCATAGGAAAATCCATAGAAAGTTCCATTTCTCTAACTTAAAAACAATGAAGTTCTGGCATCCGATCAATCAGTTATATGACAGCTACAGGATATAGTCGTCCGATCCTTATGAAAATCGGCAGATCGAAATAATTTTTATGTATATGTTAAGAATAATCCATAGTAAATCCCATCCCTCTCGTCTAAAAAAACAAATTTTTTGCATTTCCGATCAATCAGTTATATGACAATTATAGAATATAGTCGTCCGATCCTTATGAAATTCAGCAGATCAAATAAATTTGCTCAAACAGGAATCCATAGAGAGTCCCATTCTTCTAAAATAAAAAACAGCAGAATTATGGCATTTTTGATTAATCAGTTATATGACAGCTATAGGATATAGTCGTCCGATCCTTATAAAATTCGGCAGATCGAATTAATTTGCCATCTCTCTAACTTAAAAAAAATAAAGTAATGGCATTTTCGATCAATCAGTTATATGACAGCAATAGAATATAGTCGTCCGATCCTTATAAAATTCGGCAGATCGAATAAATTTGCCCAAAGGGGAATCCATAGAAAGTTCCATTTCTCTTACTTAAATACCATGAAGTTCTGGCATCTGATCAATCAGTTATATGACAGCTATTGGATTTAGTCATGTGATCCTTATGAAATTCAGCTGATCAAATAAATTTTCTCAATCAGGAATCCATAGAGAGTCCCATTCTTCTAACATAAAAAACAGCATAATTATGGTATTTTTGATCAATCAGTTATATGACTGCAATAGGATATAGTCGGACGATCCTTATAAAATTCGGCAGATCGAATAAATTTGCCCTAAGGGGAATCCATAGAAACTTCCATTTCTCTTACTTAAAAAACAATGAAGTTCTGGCATCGGATCAATCAGTAATATGACAGCTATAGGATATAGTCGAACGATCCTTATAAAATTCGGCAGATCGAATAAATTTGCCCAAAGGGGAATCCATAGAAACTTCCATTTCTCTTACTTAAAAAACAATGAAGTTCTGGCATCGGATCAATCAGTAATATGACAGCTATAGGATATAGTCGTTCTGATCCTTATGAAATTCAGCTGATCAAATAAATTTGCCCAATATGAAATTCACAGAGAGTCGCATCCTTCTAACATAAAAAAACCGCAGAACTATGGCATTTTCGATTAATCAGTTATATGACAGCTATAGGATATAGTCGTCCGATCCTTATAATATTCGGCAGATCGAATAAATTTGCCCATAGGAAAATCCATAGAAAGTTCCATTTCTCTAACTTAAAAAACAATGAAGTTCTGGCATCCGATCAATAAGTAATATGACATCTATAGGATATAGTCGTCTGATCCTTATGAAATTCTGCTGATCAAATAAATTTGCCCAAAGTGAAATCCACAGAGAGTCGCATCCTTCTAACATTAAAAACAGCAGAATTATGGCATTTTCGATTAATCAGTTTTATGACAGCTATAGGATATAGTCGTCCGATCCTTATAATATTCGGCAGATCGAATAAATTTGCCCAAAGGGGAATCCATAGAAAATTTCATTTCTCTAACTTAAAAAACAATGAAGTTCTGGCATCCGATCAATCAGTTATATGACAGCTATAGGATATAGTCGTCTGATCCTTATGAAATTCAGCTGATCAAATAAATTTGCCCAATATGAAATTCACAGAGAGTCGCATCCTTCTAACATAAAAAAACCGCAGAACTATGGCATTTTCGATTAATCAGTTATATGACAGCTATAGGATAGAGTCGTCCGATCCTTATAATATTCGGCAGATCGAATAAATTTGCCCAAAGGGGAATCCATAGAAAGTTTCATTTCTCTAACTCAAAAAACAATGAAGTTCTGGCATCCGATCAATCAGTAATATGACAGCTATAGGATATAGTTGTCCGATCCTTATAAAATTCGGCAGATCGAATTAATTTGCCATCTCTCTAACTTTAAAAACAATAAAGTAATGGCATTTTCGATCAATCAGTTATATGACAGCTATAGGATATAGTCGTCCGATCCTTATAAAATTCGGCAGATCGAATTAATTTGCCATCTCCCTAACTTAAAAAACAATAGAGTAATGGCATTTTCGATCAATCAGTTAAATGACAGCTATAGGATGTAGTTGTCCGATCCTTATAATATTCGGCAGATCGAATAAATTTGCCCAAAGGGGAATCCATAGAAAGTTCCATTTCTCTAACTTAAAAAACAATGAAGTTCTGGCATCCGATCAATCAGTAATATGACAGCTATAGGATATAGTTGTCCGATCCTTATAAAATTCGGCAGATCGAATAAATTTGCCCAAAGGGGAATCCATAGCAAATTTCATTTCTCTTACTCAAAAAACAATGAAGTTCTGGCATCCGATCAATCAGTAATATGACAGCTATAGGATGTAGTTGTCCGATCGTTATAAAAATTCGGCAGATCGAATTAATTTGCCATCCCTCTAACTTAAAAAACAATAAAGTAATGACATTTTCGATCAATCATATATATGACAGCTATAGGATATAGTCGTCTGATCCTTCTGAAATTTAGCTGACCAAATAAATTTGCCCAAAGGGGAATCCATAGAAAGTTCCATTTCTCTAACTTAAAAAACAATGAAGTTCTGGCATCCGATCAATAAGTAATATGACATCTATAGGATATAGTCGTCTGATCCTTATGAAATTCTGCTGATCAAATAAATTTGCCCAAAGTGAAATCCACAGAGAGTCGCATCCTTCTAACATAAAAAACAGCAGAATTATGGCATTTTCGATTAATCAGTTATATGACAGCTATAGGATATAGTCGTCCGATCCTTATAATATTCGGCAGATCGAATATTATTGCCCAAAGGGGAATCCATAGCAAGTTTCATTTCTCTTACTAAAAAAACAATGAAGTTCTGGCATCCGATCAATCAGTAATATGACATCTATAGGATATAGTCGTCCGATCCTTATAAAATTCGGCAGATCGAATAAATTTGCCCAAAGGGGAATCCATAGAAAGTTCCATTTCTCTTACTCAAAAAACAATGAAGTTCTGGCATCCGATCAATCAGTAATATGACAGCTATAGGATGTAGTTGTCCGATCCTTATAAAATTCGGCAGATCGAATTAATTTGCCATCTCTCTAACTTAAAAAACAATAAAATAATGGCATTTTCGATTAATCAGTTATATGACAGCTATAGGATATAGTCGTCCGATCCTTATAATATTCGGCAGATCGAATAAATTTGCCCAAAGGGGAATCCATAGAAAATTTCATTTCTCTAACTTAAAAAACAATGAAGTTCTGGCATCCGATCAATCAGTTATATGACAGCTATAGGATAAAGTCGACGATCCTTATAATATTCGGCAGATCGAATAAATTTGCCCAAAGGGGAATCCATAGAAAGTTTCATTTCTCTAACTTAAAAACAATGAAGTTCTGGCATCCGATCAATCAGTTATATGACAGCTATAGGATTTAGTCGTCTGATCCTTATAAAATTCGGCAGATCGAATAAATTTGCCCAAAGGGGAATCCATAGAAAGTTCCATTTCTCTAACTTAAAAACAATGAAGTTCTGGCATCCGATCAATCAGTTATATGACAGCTACAGGATATAGTCGTCCGATCCTTATGAAAATCGGCAGATCGAAATAATTTTTATGTATGTGTTAAGAATAATCCATAGTAAATCCCATCCCTCTAGTCTAAAAAAAAACAAATTTTTGGCATTTCCGATCAATCAGTTATATGACAATTATAGAATATAGTCGTCCGATCCTTATGAAATTCAGCAGATCAAATAAATTTGCTCAAACAGGAATCCATAGAGAGTCCCATTCTTCTAAAATAAAAAACAGCAGAATTATGGCATTTTCGATTAATCAGTTATATGACAGCTATAGGATATAGTCGTCCGATCCTTATAATATTCGGCAGATCGAATAAATTTGCCCAAAGGGGAATCCATAGCAAGTTTCATTTCTCTTACTCAAAAAACAATGAAGTTCTGGCATCCGATCAATCAGTTATATGACAGCTATAGGATGTAGTTGTCCGATCCTTATAAAATTCGGCAGATCGAATCAATTTGCCATCCCTCTAACTTAAAAAACAATAAAGTAATGGCATTTTCGATCAATCATATATATGACAGCTATAGGATATAGTCGTCTGATCCTTATGAAATTCTGCTGATCAAATAAATTTGCCCAAAGTGAAATCCACAGAGAGTCGCATCCTTCTAACATAAAAAACAGCAGAATTATGGCATTTTCGATTAATCAGTTATATGACAGCTATAGGATATAGTCGTCCGATCCTTATAATATTCGGCAGATCGAATAAATTTGACCAAAGGGGAATCCATAGAAAATTTCATTTCTCTAACTTAAAAACAATGAAGTTCTGGCATCCGATCAATCAGTTATATGACAGCTATAGGATAAAGTCGACGATCCTTATAATATTCGGCAGATCGAATAAATTTGCCCAAAGGGGAATCCATAGAAAGTTTCATTTCTCTAACTTAAAAACAATGAAGTTCTGGCATCCGATCAATCAGTTATATGACAGCTATAGGATTTAGTCGTCTGATCCTTATAAAATTCGGCAGATCGAATAAATTTGCCCAAAGGGGAATCCATAGAAAGTTCCATTTCTCTAACTTAAAAACAATGAAGTTCTGGCATTCCGATCAATCAGTTATATGACAGCTACAGGATATAGTCGTCCGATCCTTATGAAAATCGGCAGATCGAAATAATTTTTATGTATGTGTTAAGAATAATCCATAGTAAATCCCATCCCTCTAGTCTAAAAAAAAACAAATTTTTGGCATTTCCGATCAATCAGTTATATGACAATTATAGAATATAGTCGTCCGATCCTTATGAAATTCAGCAGATCAAATAAATTTGCTCAAACAGGAATCCATAGAGAGTCCCATTCTTCTAAAATAAAAAACAGCAGAATTATGGCATTTTCTGATTAATCAGTTACATGACAGCTATAGGATATAGTCGTCCGATCCTTATAAAATTCGGCAGATCGAATAAATTTGCCCAAAGGGGAATCCATAGAAAGTTCCATTTCTCTAACTTAAAAAACAATGAAGTTCTTGCATCCGATCAATCAGTTATATGACATCTATAGGATATAGTCGTCCGATCCTTATAAAATTCGGCAGATCTAATAAATTTGCCCAAAGGGGAATCCATAGAAAGTTCCATTTCTCTAACTTAAAATACCATGAAGTTCTGGCATCCGATCAATCAGTTATATGACAGCTATTGGATTTAGTCATCTGATCCTTATGAAATTCAGCTGATCAAATAAATTTTCTCAATCAGGAATCCATAGAGAGTCCCATTCTTCTAACATAAAAACCGCAGAACTATGGCATTTTCGATTAATCAGTTATATGACAGCTATAGGATATAGTCGTCCGATCCTTATAATATTCGGCAGATCGAATAAATTTGCTCAAAGGGGAATCCATAGAAAGTTCCATTTCTCTTACTTAAAAAACAATGAAGTTCTGGCATCCGATCAATCAGTAATATGACAGCTATAGGATATAGTCGTCTGATCCTTATGAAATTCAGCTGATCAAATAAATTTGCCCCATATGAAATTCACAGAGTCGCATCCTTCTAACATAAAAAACCGCAGAACTATGGCATTTTCGATTAATCAGTTATATGACAGCTATAGGATATAGTCGTCCGATCCCTATAATATTCGGCAGATCGAATAAATTTGCCCAAAGGGGAATCCATAGAAAGTTTCATTTCTCTAACTTAAAAAACAATGAAGTTCTGGCATCCGATCAATCAGTTAAATGACAGCTATAGGATATAGTTGTCCGATCCTTATAAAATTCGGCAGATCGAATTAATTTGCCATCTCTCTAACTTTAAAAACAATAAAGTAATGGTATTTTCGATCAATCAGATATATGACAGCTATAGGATATAGTCGTCCGATCCTTATAAAATTCGGCAGATCGAATTAATTTGCCATCTCCCTAACTTAAAAAACAATAGGGTAATGGCATTTTCGATTAATCAGTTACATGACAGCTATAGGATATAGTCGTCCGATCCTTATAAAATTCGGCAGATCGAATAAATTTGCCCAAAGGGGAATCCATAGAAAGTTCCATTTCTCTTACTTAAAAAACAATGAAGTTCTGGCATCCGATCAATAATTAATATGACATCTATAGGATATAGTCGTCTGATCCTTATGAAATTCAGCTGATCAAATAAATTTGCCCAAAGTGAAATCCACAGAGAGTCGCATCCTTCTAACATAAAAAACAGCAGAATTATGGCATTTTCGATTAATCAGTTATATGACAGCTATAGGATATAGTCGTCCGATCCTTATAATATTCGGCAGATCGAATAAATATGCCCAAAGGGGAATCCATAGAAAGTTTCATTTCTCTAACTCAAAAAACAATGAAGTTCTGGCATCCGATCAATCAGTTATATGACAGCTATAGGATATAGTTGTCCGATCCTTATAAAATTCGGCAGATCGAATTAATTTGCCATCTCTCTAACTTAAAAAACAATAAAATAATGGCATTTTCGATCAATCAGTTGTATGACAGCAATACGATATAGTCGTCCGATCCTTATAATATTCGGCAGATCGAATAAATTTGCCCAAAGAGGAATCCACTGAAAATTTCATTTCTCTAACTCAAAAAACAATGAAGTTCTGGCATCCGATCAATCTGTTATATGACAGCTATAGGATAAAGTCGTCCGATCCTTATAATATTCGGCAGATCGAATAAATTTGCCCAAAGGGGAATCCATAGAAAGTTTCATTTCTCTAACTTAAAAACAATGAAGTTCTGGCATCCGATCAATCAGTTATATGACAGCTATAGGATTTAGTCGTCTGATCCTTATAAAATTCGGCAGATCGAATAAATTTGCCCAAAGGGGAATCCATAGAAAGTTCCATTTCTCTAACTTAAAAACAATGAAGTTCTGGCATCCGATCAATCAGTTATATGACAGCTACAGGATATAGTCGTCCGATTCTTATGAAAATCGGCAGATCGAAATAATTTTTATGTATGTGTTAAGAATAATCCATAGTAAATCCCATCCCTCTAGTCTAAAAAAAAACAAATTTTTGGCATTTCCGATCAATCAGTTATATGACAATTATAGAATATAGTCGTCCGATCCTTATGAAATTCAGCAGATCAAATAAATTTGCTCAAACAGGAATCCATAGAGAGTCCCATTCTTCTAAAATAAAAAATAGCAGAATTATGGCATTTTCGATTAATCAGTTACATGACAGCTATAGGATATAGTCGTCCGATCCTTATAAAATTCGGCAGATCGAATAAATTTGCCCAAAGGGGAATCCATAGAAAGTTCCATTTCTCTAACTTAAAAAACAATGAAGTTCTGGCATCCGATCAATCAGTTATATGACATCTATAGGATATAGTCGTCCGATCCTTATAAAATTCGGCAGATCGAATAAATTTGCCCAAAGGGGAATCCATAGAAAGTTCCATTTCTCTAACTTAAAATACCATGAAGTTCTGGCATCCGATCAATCAGTTATATGACAGCTATTGGATTTAGTCATCTGATCCTTATGAAATTCAGCTGATCAAATAAATTTTCCCAATCAGGAATCCATAGAGAGTCCCATTCTTCTAACATAAAAAACCGCAGAACTATGGCATTTTCGATTAATCAGTTATATGACAGCTATAGGATATAGTCGTCCGATCCTTATAATATTCGGCAGATCGAATAAATTTGCTCAAAGGGGAATCCATAGAAAGTTCCATTTCTCTTACTTAAAAAACAATGAAGTTCTGGCATCCGATCAATCAGTAATATGACAGCTATAGGATATAGTCGTCTTATCCTTATGAAATTCAGCTGATCAAATAAATTTGCCCCATATGAAATTCACAGAGTCGCATCCTTCTAACATAAAAAACCGCAGAACTATGGCATTTTCGATTAATCAGTTATATGACAGCTATAGGATATAGTCGTCCGATCCCTATAATATTCGGCAGATCGAATAAATTTGCCCAAAGGGGAATCCATAGAAAGTTTCATTTCTCTAACTTAAAAAACAATGAAGTTCTGGCATCCGATCAATCAGTTATATGACAGCTATAGGATATAGTTGTCCGATCCTTATAAAATTCGGCAGATCGAATTAATTTGCCATCTCTCTAACTTTAAAAACAATAAAGTAATGGTATTTTCGATCAATCAGATATATGACAGCTATAGGATATAGTCGTCCGATCCTTATAAAATTCGGCAGATCGAATTAATTTGCCATCTCCCTAACTTAAAAAACAATAGGGTAATGGCATTTTCGATTAATCAGTTACATGACAGCTATAGGATATAGTCGTCCGATCCTTATAAAATTCGGCAGATCGAATAAATTTGCCCAAAGGGGAATCCATAGAAAGTTCCATTTCTCTAACTCAAAAAACAATGAAGTTCTGGCATCCAAACAATCAGTTATATGACAGCTATAGGATATAGTTGTCCGATCCTTATAAAATTCGGCAGATCGAATTAATTTGCCATCTCTCTAACTTAAAAATCAATAAAATAATGGCATTTTCGATCAATCAGTTATATGACAGCAATACGATATAGTCGTCCGATCCTTATAATATTCGGCAGATAGAATAAATTTGCCCAAAGAGGAATCCATTGAAAATTTCATTTCTCTAACTCAAAAAACAATGAAGTTCTGGCATCCGATCAATCAGTTATATGACAGCTATAGGATAAAGTCTTCCGATCCTTATAATATTCGGCAGATCGAATAAATTTGCCCAAAGGGGAATCCATAGAAAGTTCCATTTCTCTTACTTAAAAAACAATGAAGTTCTGGCATCCGATCAATAATTAATATGACATCTATAGGATATAGTCGTCTGATCCTTATGAAATTCAGCTGATCAAATAAATTTGCCCAAAGTGAAATCCACAGAGAGTCGCATCCTTCTAACATAAAAAACAGCAGAATTATGGCATTTTCGATTAATCAGTTATATGACATCTATAGGATATAGTCGTCCGATCCTTATAATATTCGGCAGATCGAATAAATATGCCCAAAGGGGAATCCATAGAAAGTTTCATTTCTCTAACTCAAAAAACAATGAAGTTCTGGCATCCAAACAATCAGTTATATGACAGCTATAGGATATAGTTGTCCGATCCTTATAAAATTCGGCAGATCGAATTAATTTGCCATCTCTCTAACTTAAAAAACAATAAAATAATGGCATTTTCGATCAATCAGTTGTATGAGAGCAATACGATATAGTCGTCCGATCCTTATAATATTCGGCAGATCGAATAAATTTGCCCAAAGAGGAATCCATTGAAAATTTCATTTCTCTAACTCAAAAAACAATGAAGTTCTGGCATCCGATCAATCAGTTATATGACAGCTATAGGATTTAGTCGTCTGATCCTTATAAAATTCGGCAGATCGAATAAATTTGCCCAAAGGGGAATCCATAGAAAGTTCCATTTCTCTAACTTAAAAAACAATGATGTTCTGGCATCCGATCAATCAGTTATATGACAGCTATAGGATAAAGTCGTCCGATCCTTATAATATTCGGCAGATCGAATAAATTTGCCCAAAGAGGAATCCATAGAAAATTTAATTTCTCTAACTCAAAAAACAATGAAGTTCTGGCATCCGATCAATCAGTTATATGACAGCTATAGGATAAAGTCGTCCGATCCTTATAATATTGGGCAGATCGAATAAATTTGCCCAAAGGGGAATCCATAGAAAGTTTCATTTCTCTAACTCAAAAAACAATGAAGTTCTGGCATCCGATCAATCAGTTATATGACAGCTATAGGATATAGTTGTCCGATCCTTATAAAATTCGGCAGATCGAATTAATTTGCCATCTCTCTAACTTAAAAAACAATAAAATAATGGCATTTTCGATCAATCAGTTATATGACAGCAATACGATATAGTCGTCCGATCCTTATAATATTCGGCAGATCGAATAAATTTGCCCAAAGAGGAATCCATTGAAAATTTCATTTCTCTAACTCAAAAAACAATGAAGTTCTGGCATCCGATCAATCAGTTATATGACAGCTATAGGATTTAGTCGTCTGATCCTTATAAAATTCGGCAGATCGAATAAATTTGCCCAAAGGGGAATCCATAGAAAGTTCCATTTCTCTAACTTAAAAAACAATGATGTTCTGGCATCCGATCAATCAGTTATATGACAGCTATAGGATAAAGTCGTCCGATCCTTATAATATTCGGCAGATCGAATAAATTTGCCCAAAGAGGAATCCATAGAAAATTTAATTTCTCTAACTCAAAAAACAATGAAGTTCTGGCATCCGATCAATCAGTTATATGACAGCTATAGGATAAAGTCGTCCGATCCTTATAATATTGGGCAGATCGAATAAATTTGCCCAAAGGGGAATCCATAGAAAGTTTCATTTCTCTAACTCAAAAAACAATGAAGTTCTGGCATCCGATCAATCAGTTATATGACAGCTATAGGATATAGTTGTCCGATCCTTATAAAATTCGGCAGATCGAATTAATTTGCCATCTCTCTAACTTAAAAAACAATAAAATAATGGCATTTTCGATCAATCAGTTATATGACAGCAATACGATATAGTCGTCCGATCCTTATAATATTCGGCAGATCGAATAAATTTGCCCAAAGAGGAATCCATTGAAAATTTCATTTCTCTAACTCAAAAAACAATGAAGTTCTGGCATCCGATCAATCAGTTATATGACAGTTATAGGATAAAGTCGTCCGATCCTTATAATATTCGGCAGATCGAATAAATTTGCCCAAAGGGGAATCCATAGAAAGTTTCATTTCTCTAACTTAAAAACAATGAAGTTCTGGCATCCGATCAATCAGTTATATGACAGCTATAGGATTTAGTCCTCTGATCCTTATAAAATTCGGCAGATCGAATAAATTTGCCCAAAGGGGAATCCATAGAAAGTTCCATTTCTGTAACTTAAAATCAATGAAGTTCTGGCATCCGATCAATCAGTTATATGACAGCTACAGGATATAGTCGTCCGATCCTTATGAAAATCGGCAGATCGAAATAATTTTAATGTATGTGTTAAGAATAATCCATAGTAAATCCCATCCCTCTAGTCTAAAAAAAAACAAATTTTTGGCATTTCCGATCAATCACTTATATGACAATTATAGAATATAGTCGTCCGATCCTTATGAAATTCAGCAGATCAAATAAATGTGCTCAAACAGGAATCTATAGAGAGTCCCATTCTTCTAAAATAAAAAACAGAAGTATTATGGCATTTTCGATTAATCAGTTATATGACAGCTATAGGATATAGTCGTCCGATCCTTATAAAATTCGGCAGATCGAATTAATTTGCCATCTCTCTAACTTAAAAAACAATAAAGTAATGGCATTTTCGATTAATCAGTTACATAACAGCTATAGGATATAGTCGTCCGATCCTTTTAAAATTCGGCAGATCGAATAAATTTGCCCAAAAGGGGAATCCATAGAAAGTTCCATTTCTCTAACTTAAAAAACAATGAAGTTCTGGCATCCGATCAATCAGTTATATTACAGCTATAGAATAAAGTCGTCCGATCCTTATAATATTCGGCAGATCGAATAAATTTGCCCAAAGGGGAATCCATAGAAAGTTTCATTTCTCTAACTCAAAAAACAATGAAGTTCTGGCATCCGATCAATCAGTTATGTGACAGCTATAGGATATAGTTCTCCGATCCTTATAAAATTCGGCAGATCGAATTAATTTGCCATCTCTCTAACTTAAAAAACAATAAAATAATGGCATTTTCGATCAATCAGTTATATGACAGCAATACGATATAGTCGTCCGATCCTTATAATATTCGGCAGATCGAATAAATTTGCCCAAAGAGGAATCCATTGAAAATTTCATTTCTCTAACTCAAAAAACAATGAAGTTCTGGCATCCGATCAATCAGTTATATGACAGCTATAGGATAAAGTCGTCCGATCCTTATAATATTCGGCAGATCGAATAAATTTGCCCAAAGGGGAATCCATAGAAAGTTTCATTTCTCTAACTCAAAAACAATGAAGTTCTGGCATCCGATCAATCAGTTATATGACAGCTATAGGATTTAGTCGTCTGATCCTTATAAAATTCGGCAGATCGAATAAATTTGCCCAAAGGGGAATCCATAGAAAGTTCCATTTCTCTAACTTAAAAACAATGAAGTTCTGGCATCCGATCAATCAGTTATATGACAGCTACAGGATATAGTCGTCCGATCCTTATGAAAATCGGCAGATCGAAATAATTTTAATGTATGTGTTAAGAATAATCCATAGTAAATCCCATCCCTCTAGTCTAAAAAAAAACAAATTTTTGGCATTTCCGATCAATCAGTTATATGACAATTATAGAATATAGTCGTCCGATCCTTATGAAATTCAGCAGATCAAATAAATGTGCTCAAACAGGAATCTATAGAGAGTCCCATTCTTCTAAAATAAAAAACAGAAGTATTATGGCATTTTCGATTAATCAGTTATATGACAGCTATAGGATATAGTCGTCCGATCCTTATAAAATTCGGCAGATCGAATTAATTTGCCATCTCTCTAACTTAAAAAACAATAAAGTAATGGCATTTTCGATTAATCAGTTACATGACAGCTATAGGATATAGTCGTCCGATCCTTTTAAAATTCGGCAGATCGAATAAATTTGCCCAAAAGGGGAATCCATAGAAAGTTCCATTTCTCTAACTTAAAAAACAATGAAGTTCTGGCATCCGATCAATCAGTTATATTACAGCTATAGAATAAAGTCGTCCGATCCTTATAATATTCGGCAGATCGAATAAATTTGCCCAAAGAGGAATCCATTGAAAATTTCATTTCTCTAACTCAAAAAACAATGAAGTTCTGGCATCCGATCAATCAGTTATATGACAGCTATAGGATAAAGTCGTCCGATCCTTATAATATTCGGCAGATCGAATAAATTTGCCCAAAGGGGAATCCATAGAAAGTTTCATTTCTCTAACTTAAAAACAATGAAGTTCTGGCATCCGATCAATCAGTTATATGACAGCTATAGGATTTAGTCGTCTGATCCTTATAAAATTCGGCAGATCGAATAAATTTGCCCAAAGGGGAATCCATAGAAAGTTCCATTTCTCTAACTTAAAAACAATGAAGTTCTGGCATCCGATCAATCAGTTATATGACAGCTACAGGATATAGTCGTCCGATCCTTATGAAAATCGGCAGATCGAAATAATTTTAATGTATGTGTTAAGAATAATCCATAGTAAATCCCAGCCCTCTAGTCAGATCGAATAAATTTGCCCAAAGGGGAATCCATAGAAAGTTTCATTTCTCTAACTCAAAAAACAATGAAGTTCTGGCATCCGATCAATAAGTAATATGACATCTATAGGATATAGTCGTCTGATCCTTATGAAATTCTGCTGATCAAATAAATTTGCCCAAAGTGAAATCCACAGAGAGTCGCATCCTTCTAACATAAAAAACAGCAGAATTAAGGCATTTTCGATTAATCAGTTATATGACAGCTATAGGATATAGTCGTCCGATCCTTATAAAATTCGGCAGATCGAATTAATTTGCCATCTCTCTAACTTAAAAAACAATAAAGTAATGGCATTTTCGATCAATCAGTTATATGACAGCTATAGGATATAGTCGTCCGATCCTTATAAAATTGCCCAAAGAGGAATCCATAGAAAATTTCATTTCTCTAACTCAAAAAACAATGAAGTTCTGGCATCCGATCAATCAGTTATATGACAGCTATAGGATAAAGTCGTCCGATCCTTATAATATTCGGCAGATCGAATAAATTTGCCCAAAGAGGAATCCATAGAAAATTTCATTTCTCTAACTTAAAAAACAATGAAGTTCTGGCATCCGATCAATCAGTTATATTACAGCTATAGAATAAAGTCGTCCGATCCTTATAATATTCGGCAGATCGAATAAATTTGCCCAAAGGGGAATCCATAGAAAGTTTCATTTATCTAACTCAAAAAACAATGAAGTTCTGGCATCCGATCAATCAGTAATATGACATCTATAGGATATAGTTGTCCGATCCTTATAAAATTCGGCAGATCGAATTAATTTGCCATCTCTCTAACTTAAAAAACAATAAAATAATGGCATTTTCGATCAATCAGTTATATGACAGCAATACGATATAGTCGTCCGATCCTTATAATATTCGGCAGATCGAATAAATTTGCCCAAAGAGGAATCCATTGAAAATTTCATTTCTCTAACTCAAAAAACTATGAAGTTCTGGCATCCGATCAATCAGTTATATGACAGCAATACGATATAGTCGTCCGATCCTTATAATATTCGGCAGATCGAATAAATTTGCCCAAAGGGGAATCCATAGAAAGTTTCATTTCTCTAACGTAAAAACAATGAAGTTCTGGCATCCGATCAATCAGTTATATGACAGCTATAGGATTTAGTCGTCTGATCCTTATAAAATTCGGCAGATCGAATAAATTTGCCCAAAGGGGAATCCATAGAAAGTTCCATTTCTCTAACTTAAAAACAATGAAGTTCTGGCATCCGATCAATCAGTTATATGACAGCTACAGGATATAGTCGTCCGATCCTTATGAAAATCGGCAGATCGAAATAATTTTTATGTATGTGTTAAGAATAATCCATAGTAAATCCCATCCCTCTAGTCTAAAAAAAAACAAATTTTTGGCATTTCCGATCAATCAGTTATATGACAATTATAGAATATAGTCGTCCGATCCTTATGAAATTCAGCAGATCAAATAAATTTGCTCAAACAGGAATCCATAGAGAGTCCCATTCTTCTAAAATAAAAAACAGAAGTATTATGGCATTTTCGATTAATCAGTTATATGACAGCTATAGGATATAGTCGTCCGATCCTTATAAAATTCGGCAGATCGAATTAATTTGCCATCTCTCTAACTTAAAAAACAATAAAGTAATGGCATTTTCGATCAATCAGTTATATGACAGCTATAGGATATACTCGTCCGATCCTTATAAAATTCGGCAGATCGAATAAATTTGCCAAAAGGGGAATCCATAGAAAGTTTCATTTCTCTAACTCAAAAAACAATGAAGTTCTGGCATCCGATCAATCAGTTATATGACAGCTATAGGATAAAGTTGTCCGATCCTTATAATATTCGGCAGATCGAATAAATTTGCCCAAAGAGGAATCCATAGAAAATTTCATTTCTCTAACTCAAAAAACAATGAAGTTCTGGCATCCGATCAATCAGTTATATTACAGCTATAGAATAAAGTCGGCCGATAATTATGAAAATCGGCAGATCGAAATAATTTTTATGTATGTGCTAAGAATAATCCATAGTAAATCCCATCCCTCTAGTCTAAAAAAAAACAAATTTTTGGCATTTCCGATCAATCAGTTATATGATTATTATAGAATATATACGTCCGATCCTTATGAAATTCAGCAGATCAAATAAATTTGCTCAAACAGGAATCCATAGAGTCCCATTCTTCTAAAATAAAAAACAGCAGAATTATGGCATTTTCGATTAATCAGTTTTATGACAGCTATAGGATATAGTCGTCCGATCCTTATAAAATTCGGCAGATCGAATTAATTTGCCATCTCTCTACCTTAAAAAACAATAAAGTAATGGCATTTTCGATCAATCAGTTATATGACAGCAATAGGATATAGTCGTCCGATCCTTATAATATTCGGCAGATCGAATAAATTTGCCCAAAGGGGAATCCATAGAAAGTTTCATTTCTCTAACTTAAAAAACAATGAAGTTCTGGCATCCGATCAATCAGTTATATAGGATTTAGTCGTCTGATCCTTATAAAATACCACAGATCGAATTAATTAGCCATCTCTCTAACTTAAAAAACAATAAAATAATGGCATTTTCGATCAATCAGTTATATGACAGCAATAGGATATAGTCGTCCGATCCTTATAAAATTCGGCAGATCGAATTAATTTGCCATCTCTCTAACTTAAAAAACAACAATGTAATGGCATTTTCGATCAATCAGTTATATGACAGCAATAGGATATAGTCGTCCGATCCTTATAAAATTCGGCAGATCGAATAAATTTGCCCAAAGAGGAATCCATAGAAAGTTCCATTTTTCTATCTTAAAAATCAATGAAGTTCTGGCATCCGATCAATCAGTTATATGACAGCTATAGGATATAGTCGTCTGATCCTTATGAAATTAAGCTGATCAAATAAATTTGCCCAAAGTGGAATCAACAGAGAGTCCCATCCTTCTAACATAAAAAACAGCACAATTATGGCATTTTCGATTAATCAGTTATATGACAGCTATAGGATATAGTCGTCCGATCCTTATAAAATTGGACAGTAATGGCATTAAAGTAATGGTATTTTCGATCAATTAGTTATATGACAGCTATAGGATATAGTCGTCCGATCCTTATAAAACTCGGCAGATCGAATAAATTTTCCCAAAGGGGAATCCATAGAAAGTTCCATTTTTCTATCTTAAAAATCAATGAAGTTCTGGCATCCGATCAATCAGTTATATGACAGCTATAGGATTTAGTCTTCTGATCCTTATGAAATTCAGCTGATCAAATAAATTTGCTCAATCAGGAATCCATAGAGAGTCCCATCCTTCTAACATAAAAAACAGCAGAATTATGGCATTTTCGATGATTCAGTTATTTGACAGCTATAGGATATCCTTATAAAATTCGGCAGATCGAATTAATTTGCCATTTCTCTAACTTAAAAATCAATAAAGTAATGGCATTTCCGATCAATCAGTTATATGACAGCTATAGGATATAGTCGTCCGATCCTTATAAAATTCAGCAGATCGAATTAATTTGCCATCTCTCTAACTTAAAAAACAATAAAGTAATGGCATTTTCGATCAATCAGTTATATGACAGCTATAGGATATAGTCGGCCGATCCTTATAAAATTCGGCAGATCGAATAAATTTGCCCATTGGAAAATCCATAGAAAGTTCCATTTCTTTAACTTAAAAACAATGAAGTTCTGGCATCCGATCAATCAGTTATATGACAGCTATAGGATTAAGTTGTCTGATCCTTATGAAATTGAGCTGATCAAATAAATTTGCTCAAACAGGAATCCGTAGAGAGTACCATTCTTCTAACATACAAAACTGCAGAATTATGGCATTTTCGTTTAATCAGTTTTATGACAGCTATAGGATATAGTCGTCCGATCCTTATAAAATTCGGCAGATCGAATAAATTTGCCCATTGGAAAATCCATAGAAAGTTCCATTTCTCTAACTTAAAAACAATGAAGTTCTGGCATCCGATCAATCAGTTATATGACAGCTATAGGATTTAGTTGTCTGATCCTTATGAAATTCAGCTGATCAAATAAATTTGCTCAAACAGGAATCCGTAGAGAGTACCATTCTTCTAACATACAAAACAGCAGAATTATGGCATTTTCGATTAATCAGTTTTATGACAGCTATAGGATATAGTCGTCCGATCCTTATAAAATTCGGCAGATCGAATTAATTTGCCATCTCTCTACCTTAAAAAACAATAAAGTAATGGCATTTTCGATCAATCAGTTATATGACAGCAATAGGATATAGTCGTCCGATCCTTATAATATTCGGCAGATCGAATAAATTTGCCCAAACGGGAATCGATAGAAAGTTTCATTTCTCTAACTTAAAAAACAATGAAGTTCTGGCATCCGATCAATCAGTTATATAGGATTTAGTCTTCTGATCCTTATAAAATACCACAGATCGAATTAATTAACCATCTCTCTAACTTCAAAAACAATAAAATAATGGCATTTTCGATCAATCAGTTATATGACAGCTATAGGATATAGTCGTCCGATCCTTATAAAATTCGGCAGATCGAATTAATTTGCCATCTCTCTAACTTAAAAAACAATAATGTAATGGCATTTTCGATCAATCAGTTATATGACAGCAATAGGATATAGTCGTCCGATCCTTATAAAATTCGGCAGATCGAATAAATTTGCCCAAAGAGGAATCCATAGAAAGTTCCATTTTTCTATCTTAAAAATCAATGAAGTTCTGGCATCCGATCAATCAGTTATATGACAGCTATAGGATATAGTCGTCTGATCCTTATGAAATTAAGCTGATCAAATAAATTTGCCCAAAGTGGAATCAACAGAGAGTCCCATCCTTCTAACATAAAAAACAGCACAATTATGGCATTTTCGATGATTCAGTTATATGACAGCTATAGGATGTAGTCGTCCGATCCTTATAAAATTGGACAGTAATGGCATTAAAGTAATGGCATTTTCGATCAATCAGTTATATGACAGCTATAGGATATAGTCGTCCGATCCTTATAAAACTCGGCAGATCGAATAAATTTTCCCAAAGGGGAATCCATAGAAAGTTCCATTTTTCTATCTTAAAAATCAATGAAGTTCTGGCATCCGATCAATCAGTTATATGACAGCTATAGGATTTAGTCTTCTGATCCTTATGAAATTCAGCTGATCAAATAAATTTGCTCAATCAGGAATCCATAGAGAGTCCCATCCTTCTAACATAAAAAACAGCAGAATTATGGCATTTTCGATGATTCAGTTATTTGACAGCTATAGGATATCCTTATAAAATTCGGCAGATCGAATTAATTTGCCATTTCTCTAACTTAAAAATCAATAAAGTAATGGCATTTTCGATCAATGAGTTATATGACAGCTATAGGATATAGTCGTCCGATCCTTATAAAATTCGGCAGATCGAATTAATTTGCCATCTCTCGAACTTAAAAAACAATAATGTAATGGCATTTTCGATCAATCAGTTATATGAGAGCAATAGGATATAGTCGTCCGATCCTTATAAAATTCGGCAGATCGAATAAATTTTCCCAAAGAGGAATCCATAGAAAGTTCCATTTTTCTATCTTAAAAATCAATGAAGTTCTGGCATCCGATCAATCAGTTATATGACAGCTATAGGATATAGTCGTCTGATCCTTATGAAATTAAGCTGATCAAATAAATTTGCCCAAAGTGCAATCAACAGAGAGTCCCATCCTTCTAACATAAAAAACAGCACAATTATGGCATTTTCGATTAATCAGTTATATGACAGCTATAGGATATAGTCGTCCGATCCTTATAAAATTCGGCAGATCGAATAAATTTTCCCAAAGGGGAATCCATAGAAAGTTCCATTTTTCTATCTTAAAAATCAATGAAGTTCTGGCATCCGATCAATCAGTTATATGACAGCTATAGGATATAGTTGTCCGATCCTTATAAAATTCGGCAGATCGAATTAATTTGTCATCTCTCTAACTTAAAAAACAATAACGTTATGGCATTATCGATCAATCAGTTATATGACAGCAATAGGATATAGTCGTCCGATCCTTATACAATTCGGCAGATCGAATCAATTTGCCATCTCTCTAACTTATAAAACAATAAAGTAATGGCATTTTCGATCAATCAGTTATATGACAGCAATAGGATATAGTCGTCCGATCCTTATAAAATTCGGCAGATCGAATTAATTTGCCATCTCTCTAACTTATAAAACAATAAAGTAATGGCATTTTCGATCAATCAGTTATATGACAGGAATAGGTTATAGTCGTCTGATCCTTATAAAATTCGGCAGATCGAATTAATTTGCCATTTCTCTAACTTAAAAAACAATAAAGTAATGGCATTTTCGATCAATCAGTTATATGACAGCTATAGGATATAGTCGTCTGATCCTTATAAAATTCGGCAGATCGAATCAATTTGCCATCTCTCTAACTTATAAAACAATAAAGTAATGGCATTTTCGATCAATTAGTTATATGACAGCTATAGGATATAGTCGTCTGATCCTTATAAAATTCGGCAGATCGAATTAATTTGCCATCTCTATAACTGAAAAAACAATAAAGTAATGGCATTTTCGATCAATCAGTTATATGACAGCAATAGGATATAGTCGTCCGATCCTTATAAAATTCGGCAGATCGAATTAATTTTCCATTTCTCTAACTTAAAAAACAATAAAGTAATGGCATTTTCGATCAGTCAGTTATATGACAGCAATAGGATATAGTCGTCCGATCCTTATAAAATTCGGCAGATCGAATCAATTTGCCATCTCTCTAACTTAAAAAACAATAAAATAATGGCATATTCGATCAATCAGTTATATGACAGCAATAGGATCTTTATAAAATTGGGCAGTAATGGCATTAAGGTAATGGCATTTTCGATCAATCAGTTATATGACAGCTATAGGATATAGTCGTCCGATCCTTATAAAATTCGGCAGATCGAATAAATTTGCCCAAAGGAGAAGCCATAGAAAGTTCCATTTCTCTAACTTAAAAAACAATGAAGTTCTGGCATTTTCGATCAATCAGTTATATGACAGCTATAGGATATAGTCGTCCGATCCTTATAAAATTCGGCAGATCGAATTAATTTGCCATTTCTCTAACTTAAAAAACAATAAAGTAATGGCATTTTCGATCAATCAGTTATATGACAGCTATAGGATATAGTCGTCCGATCCTTATAAAATTCGGCAGATCGAATTAATTTGCCATCTCTCTAACTTAAAAAACAATAAAGTAATGGCATTTTCGATCAATAAGTTATATGACAGCTATAGGATATAGTTGTCCGATCCTTATAAAATTCGGCAGATCGAATTAATTTGCCATCTCTCTAACTTAAAAAACAATAAAGTAATGGCATTTTCGATCAATCAGTTATATGACAGCTATAGGATATAGTCGTCCGATCCTTATAAAATTCGGCAGATCGAATTAATTTGCCATCTCTCTAACTTATAAAACAATAAAGTAATGGCATTTTCGATCAATCAGTTATATGACAGCTATGTGATACAGTCGTCTGATCCTTATGAAATTCAACTGATCAAATAAATTTGCCCAAAGTGGAATCCACAGAGAGTCCCATTCTTCTAACATAAAAAACAGCTGAATTATGGCATTATCGATTAATCAGTTTTATGACAGCTATAGGATATAGTCGTCCGATCCTTATAAAATTCGGCAGATCGAATCAATTTGCCCAAAGTGGAATCCATAGAAAGTTCCATTTCTCTAACTTAAAAAACAATGAAGTTCTGGCATTTTCGTTCAATCAGTTATATGACAGCAATAGGATATAGTCGTCCGATCCTTATAAAATTCGGCAGATCGAATAAATTTGCAAAAAGTGGAATCCATAGAAAGTTCCATTTCTCTAACGTAAAAAACAATGAAGTTCTGGCATCCGATCAATCAGTTATATGACAGCAATAGGATATAGTTGTCCGATCCTTATAAATTTCGGCAGATCGAATTAATTTGCCATCTCTCTAACTTAAAAAACAATAATGTAATGGCATTTTCGATCAATAAGTTATATGACAGCTATAGGATATAGTTGTCCGATCCTTATAAAATTCGGCAGATCGAATTAATTTGCCATCTCTCTAACTTAAAAAACAATAAAGTAATGGCATTTTCGATCAATCAGTTATATGACAGCTATAGGATATAGTCGTCCGATCCTTATAAAATTCGGCAGATCGAATTAATTTGCCATTTCTCTAACTTAAACAAGAATGGAAAGCTAACTTCGGACGGAGCCGAAGTTGATATACCCTTGCAGATATGTGGCAGCTTATATTATTAGATATATATCGGATCTTATATAGTCGGCCGATCCTTATTAAACTCGGCAGATCAAATTAGTTTGCCGAAAGTGGAATCCGTACAAAGTCCCAGTCTTCTATCTTAAAAAACAACAGAGATATGGCATTTCCGATCAATCAGTTATATGGCAGCTATAGGATATAGTCGGCCGATCCTTATGAAATTTGGCAGATCGAATAAATTTGCAAAAAGTGGATTCCATAGAAAGTTCCATTTCTCTAACGTAAAAAACAATGAAGTTCTGGCATCCGATCAATCAGTTATATGACAGCAATAGGATATAGTTGTCCGATCCTTATATGACAGCTATAGGATATAGTCGTCTGATCCTTATAAAATTCGGCAGATCGAATCAATTTGCCATCTCTCTAACTTATAAAACAATAAAGTAATGGCATTTTCGATCAATTAGTTATATGACAGCTATAGGATATAGTCGTCTGATCCTTATAAAATTCGGCAGATCGAATTAATTTGCCATCTCTATAACTGAAAAAACAATAAAGTAATGGCATTTTCGATCAATCAGTTATATGACAGCAATAGGATATAGTCGTCCGATCCTTATAAAATTCGGCAGATCGAATTAATTTTCCATTTCTCTAACTTAAAAAACAATAAAGTAATGGCAGTTTCGATCAATCAGTTATATGACAGCAATAGGATATAGTCGTCCGATCCTTATAAAATTCGGCAGATCGAATAAATTTGCCATCTCTCTAACTTAAAAAACAATAAAATAATGGCATATTCGATCAATCAGTTATATGACAGCAATAGGATCTTTATAAAATTGGGCAGTAATGGCATTAAGGTAATGGCATTTTCGATCAATCAGTTATATGACAGCTATAGGATATAGTCGTCCGATCCTTATAAAATTCGGCAGATCGAATAAATTTTCCCAAAGAGGAATCCATAGAAAGTTCCATTTTTCTATCTTAAAAATCAATGAAGTTCTGGCATCCGATCAATCAGTTATATGACAGCTATAGGATATAGTCGTCTGATCCTTATGAAATTAAGCTGATCAAATAAATTTGCCCAAAGTGCAATCAACAGAGAGTCCCATCCTTCTAACATAAAAAACAGCACAATTATGGCATTTTCGATTAATCAGTTATATGACAGCTATAGGATATAGTCGTCCGATCCTTATAAAATTCGGCAGATCGAATAAATTTTCCCAAAGGGGAATCCATAGAAAGTTCCATTTTTCTATCTTAAAAATCAATGAAGTTCTGGCATCCGATCAATCAGTTATATGACAGCTATAGGATATAGTTGTCCGATCCTTATAAAATTCGGCAGATCGAATTAATTTGTCATCTCTCTAACTTAAAAAACAATAACGTTATGGCATTATCGATCAATCAGTTATATGACAGCAATAGGATATAGTCGTCCGATCCTTATACAATTCGGCAGATCGAATCAATTTGCCATCTCTCTAACTTATAAAACAATAAAGTAATGGCATTTTCGATCAATCAGTTATATGACAGCAATAGGATATAGTCGTCCGATCCTTATAAAATTCGGCAGATCGAATTAATTTGCCATCTCTCTAACTTATAAAACAATAAAGTAATGGCATTTTCGATCAATCAGTTATATGACAGGAATAGGTTATAGTCGTCTGATCCTTATAAAATTCGGCAGATCGAATTAATTTGCCATTTCTCTAACTTAAAAAACAATAAAGTAATGGCATTTTCGATCAATCAGTTATATGACAGCTATAGGATATAGTCGTCTGATCCTTATAAAATTCGGCAGATCGAATCAATTTGCCATCTCTCTAACTTATAAAACAATAAAGTAATGGCATTTTCGATCAATTAGTTATATGACAGCTATAGGATATAGTCGTCTGATCCTTATAAAATTCGGCAGATCGAATTAATTTGCCATCTCTATAACTGAAAAAACAATAAAGTAATGGCATTTTCGATCAATCAGTTATATGACAGCAATAGGATATAGTCGTCCGATCCTTATAAAATTCGGCAGATCGAATTAATTTTCCATTTCTCTAACTTAAAAAACAATAAAGTAATGGCATTTTCGATCAGTCAGTTATATGACAGCAATAGGATATAGTCGTCCGATCCTTATAAAATTCGGCAGATCGAATCAATTTGCCATCTCTCTAACTTAAAAAACAATAAAATAATGGCATATTCGATCAATCAGTTATATGACAGCAATAGGATCTTTATAAAATTGGGCAGTAATGGCATTAAGGTAATGGCATTTTCGATCAATCAGTTATATGACAGCTATAGGATATAGTCGTCCGATCCTTATAAAATTCGGCAGATCGAATAAATTTGCCCAAAGGAGAAGCCATAGAAAGTTCCATTTCTCTAACTTAAAAAACAATGAAGTTCTGGCATTTTCGATCAATCAGTTATATGACAGCTATAGGATATAGTCGTCCGATCCTTATAAAATTCGGCAGATCGAATTAATTTGCCATTTCTCTAACTTAAAAAACAATAAAGTAATGGCATTTTCGATCAATCAGTTATATGACAGCTATAGGATATAGTCGTCCGATCCTTATAAAATTCGGCAGATCGAATTAATTTGCCATCTCTCTAACTTAAAAAACAATAAAGTAATGGCATTTTCGATCAATAAGTTATATGACAGCTATAGGATATAGTTGTCCGATCCTTATAAAATTCGGCAGATCGAATTAATTTGCCATCTCTCTAACTTAAAAAACAATAAAGTAATGGCATTTTCGATCAATCAGTTATATGACAGCTATAGGATATAGTCGTCCGATCCTTATAAAATTCGGCAGATCGAATTAATTTGCCATCTCTCTAACTTATAAAACAATAAAGTAATGGCATTTTCGATCAATCAGTTATATGACAGCTATGTGATACAGTCGTCTGATCCTTATGAAATTCAACTGATCAAATAAATTTGCCCAAAGTGGAATCCACAGAGAGTCCCATTCTTCTAACATAAAAAACAGCTGAATTATGGCATTATCGATTAATCAGTTTTATGACAGCTATAGGATATAGTCGTCCGATCCTTATAAAATTCGGCAGATCGAATCAATTTGCCCAAAGTGGAATCCATAGAAAGTTCCATTTCTCTAACTTAAAAAACAATGAAGTTCTGGCATTTTCGTTCAATCAGTTATATGACAGCAATAGGATATAGTCGTCCGATCCTTATAAAATTCGGCAGATCGAATAAATTTGCAAAAAGTGGAATCCATAGAAAGTTCCATTTCTCTAACGTAAAAAACAATGAAGTTCTGGCATCCGATCAATCAGTTATATGACAGCAATAGGATATAGTTGTCCGATCCTTATAAATTTCGGCAGATCGAATTAATTTGCCATCTCTCTAACTTAAAAACAATAATGTAATGGCATTTTCGATCAATAAGTTATATGACAGCTATAGGATATAGTTGTCCGATCCTTATAAAATTCGGCAGATCGAATTAATTTGCCATCTCTCTAACTTAAAAAACAATAAAGTAATGGCATTTTCGATCAATCAGTTATATGACAGCTATAGGATATAGTCGTCCGATCCTTATAAAATTCGGCAGATCGAATTAATTTGCCATTTCTCTAACTTAAACAAGAATGGAAAGCTAACTTCGGACGGAGCCGAAGTTGATATACCCTTGCAGATATGTGGCAGCTTATATTATTAGATATATATCGGATCTTATATAGTCGGCCGATCCTTATTAAACTCGGCAGATCAAATTAGTTTGCCGAAAGTGGTATCCGTACAAAGTCCCAGTCTTCTATCTTAAAAAACAACAGAGATATGGCATTTCCGATCAATCAGTTATATGGCAGCTATAGGATATAGTCGGCCGATCCTTATGAAATTTGGCAGATCGAATAAATTTGCAAAAAGTGGATTCCATAGAAAGTTCCATTTCTCTAACAAAAAAAACAATGAAGTTCTGGCATCCGATCAATCAGTTATATGACAGCAATAGGATATAGTTGTCCGATCCTTATATGACAGCTATAGGATATAGTCGTCTGATCCTTATAAAATTCGGCAGATCGAATCAATTTGCCATCTCTCTAACTTATAAAACAATAAAGTAATGGCATTTTCGATCAATTAGTTATATGACAGCTATAGGATATAGTCGTCTGATCCTTATAAAATTCGGCAGATCGAATTAATTTGCCATCTCTATAACTGAAAAAACAATAAAGTAATGGCATTTTCGATCAATCAGTTATATGACAGCAATAGGATATAGTCGTCCGATCCTTATAAAATTCGGCAGATCGAATTAATTTTCCATTTCTCTAACTTAAAAAACAATAAAGTAATGGCATTTTCGATCAATCAGTTATATGACAGCAATAGGATATAGTCGTCCGATCCTTATAAAATTCGGCAGATCGAATCAATTTGCCATCTCTCTAACTTAAAAAACAATAAAATAATGGCATATTCGATCAATCAGTTATATGACAGCAATAGGATCTTTATAAAATTGGGCAGTAATGGCATTAAGGTAATGGCATTTTCGATCAATCAGTTATATGACAGCTATAGGATATAGTCGTCCGATCCTTATAAAATTCGGCAGATCGAATAAATTTGCCCAAAGGAGAAGCCATAGAAAGTTCCATTTCTCTAACTTAAAAAACAATGAAGTTCTGGCATTTTCGATCAATCAGTTATATGACAGCTATAGGATATAGTCGTCCGATCCTTATAAAATTCGGCAGATCGAATTAATTTGCCATTTCTCTAACTTAAAAAACAATAAAGTAATGGCATTTTCGATCAATCAGTTATATGACAGCTATAGGATATAGTCGTCCGATCCTTATAAAATTCGGCAGATCGAATTAATTTGCCATCTCTCTAACTTAAAAAACAACAAGAATGGAAAGCTAACTTCGGACGGAGCCGAAGTTGATATACCCTTGCAGATATGTGGCAGCTTATATTATTAGATATATATCGGATCTTATATAGTCGGCCGATCCTTATTAAACTCGGCAGATCAAATTAGTTTGCCGAAAGTGGAATCCGTACAAAGTCCCAGTCTTCTATCTTAAAAAACAACAGAGATATGGCATTTCCGATCAATCAGTTATATGGCAGCTATAGGATATAGTCGGCCGATCCTTATGAAATTTGGCAGATCGAATAATTCTGCTAAAAGAGGAGTCCACAGCAAGTCCCATCCTTCTAACTTAAAAAACAACAAAGTTATGGCATTTCCGATCAATCAGTTATATGGCAGCTATAGGATATAGTCGGCCGATCCTTATGAAATTTGGCAGATCGAATAAGTCTGCTAAAAGAGGAGTCCACAGCAAGTCCCATCCTTCTAACTTAAAAACAACAAAGTTATGGCATTTCCGATCAATCAGTTATATGGCAGCTATAGGATATAGTTGACCGATCCCGGCCGTTCCGACTTATATACTGCCTGCAAAGGAAAGAAGGATGTGTGCAAAGTTTGAAGTCGATAGCTTTAAAACTGAGAGACTAGTTTGCGTAGAAACAGACAGACAGACGGACAGACGGACAGACGGACAGACGGACAGACGGACAGACGGACATGCTTATATCGACTCAGGAGGTGATCCTGATCAAGAATATATATACTTTATAGGGTCGGAGATGTCTCCTTCACTGCGTTGCACACTTTTGACCAAAATTATAATACCCTCTGCAAGGGTATAAAAACAATAAAGTAATGGCATTTTCGATCAATCAGTTATATGACAGCTATAGGATATAGTCGTCCGATCCTTATAAAATTCGGCAGATCGAATTAATTTGCCATTTCTCTAACTTAAATAACAATAAAGTAATGGCATTTTCGATCAATCAGTTATATGACAGCTATAAGATATAGTCGTCCGATCCTTATAAAAATCGGCAGATCGAATAAATTTGCAAAAAGTGGAATCCATAGAAAGTTCCATTTCTCTAACGTAAAAAACAATGAAGTTCTGGCATCCGATCAATCAGTTATATGACAGCAATAGGATATAGTTGTCCGATCCTTATAAATTTCGGCAGATCGAATTAATTTGCCATCTCTCTAACTTAAAAAACAATAAAATAATGGCATATTCGATCAATCAGTTATATGACAGCAATAGGATCTTTATAAAATTGGGCAGTAATGGCATTAAAGTAATGGCATTTTCGATCAATCAGTTATATGACAGCTATAGGATATAGTCGTCCGATCCTTATAAAATTCGGCAGATCGAATTAATTTGCCATTTCTCTAACTTAAAAAACAATAAAGTAATGGCATTTTCGATCAAACAGTTATATGACAGCTATAGGATATAGTCGTCCGATCCTTATAAAATTCGGCAGATCGAATTAATTTGCCATTTCTCTAACTTAAAAAACAATAAACTAATGGCATTTTCGATCAATCAGTTATATGACAGCTATAGGATATAGTCGTCCGATCCTTATAAAATTCGGCAGATCGAATTAATTTGCCATCTCTCTAACTTAAAAACAATAATGTAATGGCATTTTCGATCAATAAGTTATATGACAGCTATAGGATATAGTTGTCCGATCCTTATAAAATTCGGCAGATCGAATTAATTTGCCATCTCTTAACTTAAAAAACAATAAAGTAATGGCATTTTCGATCAATCAGTTATATGACAGCTATAGGATATAGTCGTCCGATCCTTATAAAATTCGGCAGATCGAATTAATTTGCCATCTCTCTAACTTAAAAAACAATAGAGTAATGGCATTTTCGATCAATCAGTTATTTGACAGCTATAGGATATAGTCGTCCGATCCTTATAAAATTCGGCAGATCGAATAAATTTGCCCAAAGTGGAATCCATAGAAAGTTCCATTTCTCTAACTTAAAAAACAATGAAGTTCTGGCATCCGATCAATCAGTTATATGACAGCTATAGGATATAGTTGTCCGATCCTTATAAATTTCGGCAGATCGAATCAATTTGCCATCTCTCTAACTCAAAAAACAATAAAGTAATGGCATTTTCGATCAATCAGTTATATGACAGCTATAGGATATAGTCGTCCGATCCTTATAAAATTCGGCAGGTCGAATTAATTTGCCATTTCTCTAACTTATAAAACAATAAAGTAATGGCATTTTCGATCAATCAGTTATATGACAGCAATAGGATATAGTCGTCCGATCCTTATAAAATTCGGCAGTTCGAATAAATTTGCCCAAAGTGGAATCCATAGAAAGTTCCATTTCTCTAACTTAAAAAAAAATGAAGTTCTGGCATCCGATCAATCAGTTATATGACAGCTATAGGATATAGTTTTCCGATCCTTATAAATTTCGGCAGATCGAATTAATTTGCCATCTCTCTTAACTTAAAAACAATAAAGTAATGGCATTTTCGATCAATCAGTTATATGACAGCTATAGGATATAGTCGTCCGATCCTTATAAAATTCGGCAGGTCGAATTAATTTGCCATCTCTCTAACTTAAAAAACAATAAAGTAATGGCATTTTCGATCAATCAGTTATATGACAGCTATAGGATATAGTTGTCCGATCCTTATAAATTTCGGCAGATCGAATTAATTTGCCATCGCTCTAACTTAAAAAACAATAAAGTTATGGCATTTTCGATCAATCAGTTATATAACAGCTATAGGATATAGTCTTATAAAATTCGGCAGATCGAATCAATTTGCCATCTCTCTAACTTATAAAACAATAAAGTAATGGCATTTTCGATCAATCAGTTATATGACAACAATAGGATATAGTCGTCCGATCCTTATAAAATTCGGCAGATCGAATAAATTTGCCCAAAGTGGAATCCATAGAAAGTTCCATTTCTCTAACTTAAAAAACAATGAAGTTCTGGCATCCGATCAATCAGTTATATGACAGCTATAGGATATAGTTGTCCGATCCTTATAAATTTCGGCAGATCGAATTAATTTGCCATCTCTCTAACTTAAAAAACAATAAAGTAATGGCATTTTCGATCAATCAGTTATATGACAGCTATAGGATATAGTCGTCCGATCCTTATAAAATTCGGCAGGTCGAATTAATTTGCAATTTCTCTAACTTATAAAACAATAAAGTAATGGCATTTTCGATCAATCAGTTATATGACAGCAATAGGATATAGTCGTCCGATCCTTATAAAATTCGGCAGTTCGAATAAATTTGCCCAAAGTGGAATCCATAGAAAGTTCCATTTCTCTAACTTAAAAAAAAATGAAGTTCTGGCATCCGATCAATCAGTTATATGACAGCTATAGGATATAGTTTTCCGATCCTTATAAATTTCGGCAGATCGAATTAATTTGCCATCTCTCTAACTTAAAAAACAATAAAGTAATGGCATTTTCGATCAATCAGTTATATGACAGCTATAGGATATAGTCGTCCGATCCTTATAAAATTCGGCAGGTCGAATTAATTTGCCATCTCTCTAAGTTAAAAAACAATAAAGTAATGGCATTTTCGATCAATCAGTTATATGACAGCTATAGGATATAGTCGTCCGATCCTTATAAAATTCGGCAGGTCGAATTAATTTGCCATTTCTCTAACTTAAAAAACAATAAAGTAATGGCATTTTTGATCAATCAGTTATATGACAGCTATAGGATATAGTCGTCCGATCCTTATAAAATTCGGCAGATCGAATTAATTTGCCATTTCTCTAACTTAAAAACAATAAAGTAATGGCATTTTCGATCAATCAGTTATATGACAGCTATAGGATATAGTCGTCCGATCCTTATAAAATTCGGCAGATCGAATTAATTTGCCAACTCTCTAACTTAAAAAACAATAATGTAATGGCATTTTCGATCAATAAGTTATATGACAGCTATAGGATATAGTTGTCCGATCCTTATAATATTCGGCAGATCGAATTAATTTGCCATCTCTCTAACTTAAAAAACAATAAAGTAATGGCATTTTCGATCAATCAGTTATATGACAGCTATAGGATATAGTCGTCCGATCCTTATAAAATTCGGCAGATCGAATTAATTTGCCATCTCTCTAACTTAAAAAACAATAAAGTAATGGCATTTTCGATCAATCAGTTATTTGACAGCTATAGGATATAGTCGTCCGATCCTTATAAAATTCGGCAGATCGAATAAATTTGCCCAAAGTGGAATCCATAGAAAGTTCCATTTCTCTAACTTAAAAAACAATGAAGTTCTGGCATCCGATCAATCAGTTATATGACAGCTATAGGATATAGTTGTCCGATCCTTATAAATTTCGGCAGATCGAATTAATTTGCCATCGCTCTAACTTAAAAAACAATAAAGTTATGGCATTTTCGATCAATCAGTTATATAACAGCTATAGGATATAGTCTTATAAAATTCGGCAGATCGAATCAATTTGCCATCTCTCTAACTTATAAAACAATAAAGTAATGGCATTTTCGATCAATCAGTTATATGACAACAATAGGATATAGTCGTCCGATCCTTATAAAATTCGGCAGATCGAATAAATTTGCCCAAAGTGGAATCCATAGAAAGTTCCATTTCTCTAACTTAAAAAACAATGAAGTTCTGGCATCCGATCAATCAGTTATATGACAGCTATAGGATATAGTTGTCCGATCCTTATAAATTTCGGCAGATCGAATTAATTTGCCATCTCTCTAACTTAAAAAACAATAAAGTAATGGCATTTTCGATCAATCAGTTATATGACAGCTATAGGATATAGTCGTCCGATCCTTATAAAATTCGGCAGGTCGAATTAATTTGCCATTTCTCTAACTTATAAAACAATAAAGTAATGGCATTTTCGATCAATCAGTTATATGACAGCAATAGGATATAGTCGTCCGATCCTTATAAAATTCGGCAGTTCGAATAAATTTGACCAAAGTGGAATCCATAGAAAGTTCCATTTCTCTAACTTAAAAAACAATGAATTTCTGGCATCCGATCAATCAGTTGTATGACAGCTATAGGATATAGTTGTCCGATCCTTATAAATTTCTGCAGATCGAATTAATTTGCCATCTCTCTAACTTAAAAAACAATAAAGTAATGGTATTTTCGATCAATCATTTATATGACAGCTATAGGATATAGTCGTCCGATCCTTATAAAATTCGGCAGATCGAATTAATTTACCATCTCTCTAACTTAAAAAACAATCAAGTAATGGCATTTTCGATCAATCAGTTATATGACAGCTATAGGATATAGTCGTCCGATCCTTATAAAATTCGGCAGATCGAATTAATTTGCCATCTCTCTAACTTAAAAAACAATAAAGTAATGGCATTTTCGATCAATCAGTTATATGACAGCTATAGGATATAGTCATCTGATCCTTATAAAACTCGGCAGATCGAATCAATTCGCCATCTCTCTAACTTATAAAACAATAAAGTAATGGCATTTTCTATCAATCAGTTATATGACAGCAATAGGATATAGTCGTCCGATCCTTATAAAATTCGGCAGATCGAATAAATTAGCAAAAAGTGGAATCCATAGAAAGTTCCATTTCTCTAACGTAAAAAACAATGAAGTTCTGGCATCCGATCAATCAGTTATATGACAGCAATAGGATATAGTTGTCCGATCCTTATAAATTTCGGCAGATCGGATTAATTTGCCATCTCTCTAACTTAAAAAACAATAAAGTAATGGCATTTTCGATCAATCAGTTATATGACAGCTATAGGATATATATACAGCTATAGTCGTCCGATCCTTATAAAATTCGGCAGATCGAATTAATTTGCCATTTCTCTAACTTAAAAAACAATAAAGTAATGGCATTTTCGATCAATCAGTTATATGACAGCTATAGGATATAGTCGTCCGATCCTTATAAAATTCGGCAGATCGAATTAATTTGCCATCTCTCTAACTTAAAAAACAATAATGTAATGGCATTTTCGATCAATAAGTTATATGACAGCTATAGGATATAGTCCTCCGATCCTTATAAAATTTGGCAGATCGAATTAATTTGCCATCTCTCTAACTTAAAAAACAATAAAGTAATGGCATTTTCGATCAATCAGTTATATGACAGCTATAGGATATAGTCCTCCGATCCTTATAAAATTCGGCAGATCGTATCAATTTGCCATCTCTCTAACTTATAAAACAATAAAGTAATGACATTTTCGATCAATCAGTTATATGACAGCTATAGGATATAGTCGTCCGATCCTTATAAAATTCGAATCGGACATAATCAGTTATATGACAGCTATAGGATATAGTTGTCCGATCTTTATAAATTTCGACAGATCGAATTAATTTGCCATCTCTCTAACTTAAAAAAAAATAAAGTAATGGCATTTTCGATCAATCAGTTATATGACAGCAATAGGATATAGTCGTCCGATCCTTATAAAATTCGGCAGATCGAATTAGTTTGCCATCTGTCTAACTTATAAAATAATAAAGTAATGGCATTTTCGTTCAATCAGTTATATGACAGCAATAGGATATAGTCGTCCGATCCTTATAAAATTCGGCAGTTCGAATAAATTTTCCCAAAGTGGAATCCATAGTAAGTTCCATTTCTCTAACTTAAAAAACAATGAAGTTCTGGCATCCGATCAATCAGTTATATGACAGCTATAGGATATAGTTGTCCAATCCTTATAAATTTGGGCAGATCGAATTAATTTGCCATCTCTCTAACTTAAAAAACAATAAAGTAATGGCATTTTCGATCAATCAGTTATATGACAGCTATAGGATATAGTCGTCCGATCCTTATGAAATTCGACAGATCGAATTAATTTGCCATTTCTCTAACTTAAAAAAACAATAAAGTAATGGCATTTTCGATCAATCAGTTATATGACAGCTATAGGATATAGTCCTATAAAATCGGCAGATCGAATCAATTTGCCATCTCTCTAACTTACAAAACAATAAAGTAATGGCATTTTCGATCAATCAGTTATATGACAGCAATAGGATATAGTCGTCCGATCCTTATAAAATTCGGCAGATCGAATAAATTTTCCCAAAGGGGAATTCATAGAAAGTTCCATTTCTCTAACTTAAAAAACAATGAAGTTCTGGCATCCGATCAATCAGTTATATGACAGCTATAGGATATAGTTGTCCGATCCTTATAAAATTCGGCAGATCAAATTAATTTGCCATCTCTCTAACTTAAAAAACAATAAGGTAATGACATTTTCGATCAATCAGTTATATGACAGCTATAGGATATAGTTGTCCGATCCTTATAAAATTCGGCAGATCGAATTAATTTGCCATCTCTCTAACTTAAAAAACAATAAAGTAATGGCATTATCGATAATTCAGTTATATGACAGCTATAGGATATAGTCATCTGATCCTTATAAAATTCGGCAGATCGAATCAATTTGCCATCTCTCTAACTTATAAAAAAATAAAGTAATGGCATTTTCGATCAATCAGTTATATGACAGCAATAGGATATAGTCGTCCGATCCTTATAAAATTCGGCAGATCGAATTAGTTTGCCATCTCTCTAATTTAAAAAACAATCAAGTAATGGCATTTTCCATCAATCAGTTATATGACAGCTATAGAATATAGTCGTCCGATCCTTATAAAATTCGGCAGATCGGATTAATTTTCCATCTCTCTAACTTAAAAAAAAAGAAGTAATCAATCAGTTATATGACAGCTATAGGATATAGTCGTCTGATCCCTATGAGATTCAGCTGATCAAATAAATTTGCCCAAAGTGGAATCCACAGAGAGTCCCATCCTTCTAACATGAAAAACAGCAGAATTATGGCATTTTCGAATAATCAGTTATATGACAGCTATAGGATATAGTCGTCCGATCCTTTGTGGAGTTCATAGTCACAACACCTCTGCCGAACTTCTCAAGCTACCCATGTTCTAAAACTTTTAAGTTTCACTCAAACACAAGAAAGCTCGCTGATCATACGATAGCGCCGTTAAATCTCATCACATCGATGCGGAACTTAGAACCGTTAGATAAATGCACGTGTGCTTAGTCAATAAATGCTAGCTCGAGCCAACTTCTTCGCCTTTGAGTGATAGTGGCGAAAGCAATAGCATCGGTCCGTGCCGGACCAAGAAGTAAAATATCAACCCAAACTAACGGAAAAATAGTGCAGTCAATCAGACTGATTCTGCGACGAAATTGCAAGCGATTTGAACTTCATTTATTCAAATAATAAACAAAGCAAAGTGCCAGTGAAAGTGTTGTGAATTTTCAGTTAGGTAAGAATTTTCGCTAGGAAAGTCCACATACTTACTTCATCTACTTTAGGGCCACGTGGCAGGTGGTCAACATTGCTGCAACATCTTCATATCTTTGGTTCCCTGGGCCACGGCCTATTCTATTGTATGGAGGGATTCTGGAAGTGAAATTGAAGCCTTGTCTACCGGCGGTCCCCGAAAAAAAAAAAAAAAAAAGATACAACCCCAATTTGACCTGACCTGTGGCGGAAGAAAATTTCAACCAACTTGAAAAAAAAATATTTATATAATAACCTTTTTGAAGACCCGTTCAATCTAAGTATCGTGTCTTAAGTATTTCTTCTAGATAGTGCCAAATTTTTCATGAATTTATAAATTAATTGATGCATTCTATCACTTTAACGTTTTTTTTTTGTGTAAGTTACTGTCTAACTAAAAACGCCCACATACGGGTTAATGAATTTGATCAGGGCTTATCTCTAAGCCCTGAATTAAGCTCAACCAAAATAGCTGATTTGTGTTTCTTGTCTGTAATTTTTGTTTTCATTCATAAAACTCAAAGTTTAATTCCTAAAAGATAAATATAGTTATAATGATAGATATTCAGTAATGTAACGTGTAATCAGCTGACCAATAATTACCTGTAGGCTAACAGAGGCTGTTAGCCGAGTTATCGAATAAGAAGAACGAGACTGTTAACTGAACATCGAATAGTTAGTCTTAAGCAAGATTGTAGAGCGAAAGCACGCTAAGTTAAGACCAAATTGTCAGAATGTTAAACGCTATATCCAATACACCCAAACATTAATAAACCTGAGACCACAAAGAAAACCATCCTCTCACAGTTCAGAAGTGGGATACTAATGTGTTGGTAGTGTGGAGAGATATAGTCGAAAATTGGAACAGAATCGTCGGCGTGGAAAGTTGGTAATGGGAGCAGCTGCGGGATCCAGAGCAGAGTTAGTACAGCGACTAGTTGAATTTGAGGAATCGGTGGAAATGTGAGTCAACGTAAAGAATCCGGTACGTCACAAGCGGCAGCAATTTCACAACTTCAAATCGAAATGTCCGAACTGAAGAACATGATGGCGCAGTTGGTGAGCATGCAGAGGCCAAATGCAGACGACGGAGTTAATCGGCAACAACGCACAGAGGAAATCAGGCGGAATATCACAGGAGACGATATTCCTAATCTACAAGCTACGAACAACGTGAGACAAGCATCGGTAAAGGAAATCGCAGACACTTTGCCAGAGTTTGATCCAGGAGACGAGAACGCGATATCAGTGAACCAATTCATCGATCGTTTCAACAAAGTGGTTGGTGCGTATCGTTGGGACGAGACGTTTTTATTACTGGCAAATTATACAAAGATCAAGGGACCAGCCAAGATGTGGTTTAATTCTTCGCCAGTGGTGCATACAACATGGAGTGACTTCGCGCAAGCTATGAGGGATGAGTTTGGAGCAAGCCCAGACGAAGCGGAAGTGCATTTCAACATGGCTAATGCGACCAGACGAGCTAAAGAAACAGTGAAGGAGTATTGTTTCCGTATGTCAGCCCTAGGATTGCGGTACAGTCTGAGCGAAGCAGCTATCATAAGATATGTACGCGCAGGTTTACAACACCGAGAGTTGCAAAACAGCATTGCAGCAATACATTTTGCGACCATGAAGCAGCTAAGAGATGCAGCCGAATCTTATTTCGTAAACAGAGGTCGGGTATTAACAAACAAAAAGGAGTTCGTGCCGAAATACAACAATCTCGAGATGAAGCAGGACAACGACCTAAAGCCAGCAAAGCCAAAGGATTTGAAAACATGTTTCAAGTGTGGAGAGTTGGGACACTTTGCCAATTCGTGCCCAAGTAAGGAGCAAAAGTCCCGCTGTACCAAATGTAATTGTTTCCATGCAACAACGGAAATTCGCCAAACTGCAAAGGTGATGCGCTTAGGTGCATCGGATCAGGACAAAATATTCACCAGAAAAATCTGTATCAATTCGAAGAGTTATAATGCCTTTATTGACACTGGAAGCCTAGCTAGTATCATTCGAAAGTCGGTGGCGAAAGAAATAAATGCAGATCGGCATAAGTGCTCTATGAGGATTAGAGGCATATGTGGAGGATCATGTATTCTTACGGAAGAAATCGTTATCCGGATGGACGTCGAAGGACAGACCATTGAAGCCAAGTTATATATCGCTGACGACGATCTTTTGCAGGAAGACCTTCTATTGGGACAGGATGTCATAATAAGAGCCCAGTTATCCCTAAAGTTTGCGGCAGTCGACGCCGAAATCAAGCGAGCAGTTCAGCAACCAGAAACCATCGCAAGTGATCGTGGTACCCATAAGCTTCTCGTTAATCTGCAGGACGATCAGGAAAGAAGTCATCTGCGTCAGTTGTTGAGCAAGTTTGAAGATGTCTTCTCTACAGGATTGCAAGGAATAGGAAAAACAAACATCGTACAAGCCAATATAGATGTTGAGAGCAACAAAGTAGTTTCCCAGCCACCATACCGAATTCCAGAGCCAAAGAAGGAAGTTGTCGCCAAGATGTTGGACGAGTTATTGCAGCAGGATATTATCCAACAATCTACGTCGGAGTATGCCAGCCCTGTCGTACTCATCAAAAAGCCGAACGGTAGTGACCGACTATGACTACCGTAGACTACCGCCGTCTGAATAAATTGTTAAAGAAGGAGAATTTTCCGGTCCCTAATATCGAAGAGCGTCTTCAAGAGGCAAAATGTTTTAAGTATTTCACCTCACTGGACTTAAATAGCGGCTATTACCAAATCGAAATAGCACCTGAAAGCCGAAAGTTTACCGCCTTCATCACCACGGATGGACTTTACGAATTTAAGCGCCTCCCGTTTGGGCTAAATAATGCCCCAGCAATTTTCAATCGTCTTATGGCAGAACTACAAAAGCGAGTGCACAAAGGAGATATGATTCACTACATGGACGACATTCTTATCGGGAGCAATAATTTTGAGGAGATGTATGCCAAGCTAGAAAAAGTCCTTACAGTATTGCAAGAGTGCGGACTAACTCTAAATCTGGATAAATGTAAGTTGTATGAGCAGTCTATTACATTTCTAGCACATCAAATACACGATGGAGGTATCAGCCCGGGAGAAGTAAAGACAAATGCTATTGCCATGTTCCCAACACCGACCAACATTACCGAAGTACGTCAGTTTCTAGGACTTACAGGATATTTTCGAAAATTTGTCGCCGGATATGCAATTATATCAGAGCCTTTACGTATGCTGTTGCGAAAAGCACAATTATTCAAATGGGAGCAGATGCCAGTTCTGTGGGTTTGGCCGCGGTACTGATTCAAAATGAGGAGGGTCAATTAAAGCCAATTGCCTATTTTAGTCGAGCAACATCTAAGTCCGAGAAGAACTATCACAGTTACGAGCTGGAAGCTCTAGCCGTCGTGGAGGCGTTGGAGCGATTTAAGTATTATGTCTACGGTAAAAATGTTCGAGTAGTTACCGATTGTAATGCCCTAAAATCGTCAATGGATAAGAAGGAACTTATACCCCGAATTGCACGATGGTGGTTAAGGATACAAGAATATAACCTGGAGATTGTACATCGAGCTGGAGTACTGATGTGCCACGTTGATGCACTGAGCCGAGCACCTTATGAAGACTCACATGAAATGGAGACTGCATGTCTGAAGATTTCCAAAACCCTAATAGACGAAGCTGACTGATTATTTGCGATTCAATTACAAGATGAAAAGATTCAGAACATTGTAGCCGATATGAAAAGTGCGAAGAAAACTGAGACCGAAGAGTATGTATTGGAGCAAGATCGACTTTTTCGAAAGTACGACAACAAATTGCTATGGGTTGTACCAAAACAGCTAAGATACCAGATACTTCAAGAATGCCACGACAAAGCAGGACATATGAGCACAGAGAAAACAATAAAGCGCATACTGAATTTGTTTTGGTTTCCCCGAATGCGAAATTTCGTCAAGAGCTATATAAAGGCTGCACGCTAAACAAAATACCAGGTGGATGCCGTGAAGGAGAGTATCATTACGATGACATCAAACCTGACCCGTTTTCTACGATACACATAGATCACCTAGGACCTTTTCCGAAGAGCTCAAAGAGGAATGAGCATATTCTAGTTATTGTCGATGCCTTTACGAAGTTTACTATAGTACGAGCTACAAAAAGTACTGCGACTAAACATGTTTTGGATATCCTGCAAGAGGTTACGAGCTACTTGGGAATGCCAGGCCGAATCATCACCGATCGAGGTACCGCTTTTACGTCAAAGGATTTTGAAAAGTATTGCAAGTCGAACAACGTCAAGCACATCCTTAATGCTGTAAGAACACCGAGAGACAACGGTCATGCAGAACGAACGAACCGAACTATTTTGTCCATGCAACTGCCTTCGAATGAGAACGAAAAGCGATGGGACGAAATGCTACGATCTATCCAGTGGAGCATTAATACCATGGTAAATAGCACAACTAAATGTTCCCCATTTCAGCTTCTATGGATACGAGCCCAGAGATATCCTAAAGAACACCCTGACGAGCGTGATCCAGAGTCAAGAGCAGAGCCAGATGACAGATGTCGAGATGGAGAAGCTACGAGCAGACGCTGCAACTAGAGTCAATGAGCAAAGAGCTGCAGCCAAGAGACGATACGACGCAAGACACTCTAAGCGAACCCCATATACGCTAGGAGATATTGTGCTGGTGGAGAACGAGCCGAGCAGCACGGGTACTTCAAGAAAGCTGAAGCCTTGCTATAAAGGACCTTTTATTGTCAACAAGGTGTTGCCAAACGATAGATATCTAGTCGAAGATATCCCCCATGCACAACGAAAGCAGAGACATTACAAGTCGGTTTATGCATCCGAAAAGATGAAGCGCTGGTGTGAACTTCCAGAAGATGACCAAGATGACCAGGATGATGAAGATGACTCGATGGATGACCCAATCCGCGAATCTCGCGAGGACGTCGAGAATTTATCAGGAAAGGCCGAATGTAATCAGCTGACCAATAATTACCTGTAGGGGCTGTTACATAATTAACAGAGGCTGTTAGCCGAGTTATCGAATAAGAAGAACGAGACTGTTAACTGAACAGCGAATAGTTAGTCTTAAGCAAGATTGTAGAGCGAAAGCACGCTAAGTTAAGACCAAATTGTCAGAATGTTAAACGCTATATCCAATACACCCACACATTAATAAACCTGAGACCACAAAGAAAACCATCCTCTCACAAACGTAAATTTATATCCCAGAAACTAAATTTGGATACATCGCGTACAGAAATACATATCTATATATATATAATCCAATGAATTAATGAACTTTTTTTTTTTGAATCCAAGATCTAGCTTAATGATAAAATATACATCTCCATCTTCATCGAAGTCTAATTGGGCCCAACAACGACGCTGGTGAAAAGTGTGTGAGTAACCGAAAAGAAATTAACATGGAATTGTTTATATATATATAGTAAAGTGTTGTTTTTTTATTTGAGTCGAACTAATGTCCCGTCAGTTGACTAAGGACAACGCTAAGTTGAATTAAAAACCGAATGTTCCGTTTGGTGTCTTTATTCAAAAGATCTCAGCTTAAGACTAAATTATTGTGACAAAAAATCTTACTTCTACTGCCCTTTGTTTACATTGGTTCAGCGTGGGATCGCCTACGCTGCAGATTCATATTTCTTGGAACATAACAGAATTTGTTTCATATTTCAGATTCATATTTCTTTGAACATAACAGAATTTGTGAATATGTCACTATATATACATGATGTACCTGCGAGTACAAACCTTTGACGTACCTGCGAGTACGAATTACTAACTATGTGTACCTGCGTGTACTAAAAAATTGCCAAATCATATATTTATTTTCTTTTGTTGCCTTCTTTTTTTTTTTTTCTTCTTGCTCAAGTCTTGTTAGATTGTTTTTGTACATATGGTTCAAATTTTATTGAATTTAATGGAACCTATTGTTTTTTTTTTTTAATTCCCTATAAATTAAAGAACAAAAAAAATGTTTATGCTGAACTTTGATATGTCTGCTTAAGTATCTTTTCTTATCTGCCTAGTACCCATTTTAATGCCCTATGATACAATGTAGTTTCTTTTAGGTCAGAAAAAGGGGCAATTTCTATTATCTAAATTGTCATGGTGGGGAGGGTATAGAAAGGGGAGTGATTTCCACCCAGACCTCCTCTATTTTCAGTTGTCTCTATGGATTGGTCCATTTTTGGTTGTCGGTCGGTCAACTCTATTTGCTTATTTGGTATTCGTAATTTTTTTGTCTTCCTCCTTTTTGGCTTAATTTAGTTCTGATCGCGTACTATTTGTTTTGTTAGTGTGTGAGTATTAATTGTATTTTCGGGTGAGAAAGAACCCCGGCCACGGCGAGCTAGACCCGAGCATAGACAAAGTACGCACCCCTTTCCTGAAATACATAGTGTTCTGTCAACCAGGCGCTTACCCGCACGCTACACAGGAAATGGCGCCCAACATGGAGCTCGAGACTTGACTATCATTATCAGTTAGTCAGTCGGCTAAAAATTAGATCATTTAGCAAAAGCTTCACACAGCTCGTTAATCCATCCAAAAAAAAACAAAAAAAAAAAAATCCTTCTTTGTATCTCCAAAACGTAGTTCTTCGACTTCTAGGAAAATGTGATTTAAAACTTGGAGACCTTGTTATTGGATTTTCGATTGCAGTTCATCCTTATGGACTCATCGACCATAGCAAACTTTGAAATCTATACACTTTTCAATTTGAAGGACGGAAGAATATAAGAAACTTTGGTGATTTTGTTTATTGGTGAGGCTTTGGATTTACAATATATTAAATATTTTGAATATGTATATGGTCCAAGTTTCCATAAATAATTTACTCCAAATCTGCAATAGTCGCATTAAATTTTAATAGGTGACAGCCCATAGAGATACCGACCAATTGTTTAGTTATGTTGTATTATAGGAATTTTATTAGTTTGCGGGAAAAGACAGATATTGTGAATTTGTAAATTTTTTTTGGTATTGATTGATTATTTAAAATTGAATATTCTTATTTTGGTTTATATTGGTTTTTTTTTAAACAATCCAGTATGTCTGTTGGACGAAGCACAGAAGATATTGCAGGAGCAATCCGAAACCCAGATACATTCTGTGGCGTTTGCAATGATGTATTGAAAACCACTCAACTTCTAGCAAATACACCCTGTAGGCATCGATTCTACAAGACATGCCTGATAGATTCGCTTCAAAACACACCATCTTGTCCAGTATGCGCAGGTGATTGCACAGCTTCGATGTTAAGTTTTTCTAACAACACCCTGGCAGCAGAGCTGACAGCAGCAACATCGCATCATAGTGCAAATGATTCGGCCTCAGATATATTATCAATGAGTCAGAACAGAGCAAAAACTATTAAGACTAGAGGAGTAACCCCAAGAAGAGGTATGATACTCGTTCGCAGCAGAGAGCACATCTCGATAGTGTTCCTAGAGAACCACCAACTACCCAAAACCTTTCTTTAGGCAGCCAAACGGAAATTGCCAATTATATCCAGGGCATGATGAGTGTACAACAAGTTCAATTAGTGGAACACTTAACAAGATTCCTAACTAAAGCAAGCGACTGGTACTGGAAATTTCATCGTTCCAACCAGAATTTTACCTGGGAAACTTTCTGTATAGAGTTTCGAAAGAGATTTGGAGACTTTGAAACTGACTTAGAGCTCTGGGAAATTATTGGTAAAAGGCGCCAAGGAGACAGCGAATCCTTCGATGATGTCCAGTTTGCTATGGAAGATTTGATAGATCGTCTTCAGCAAAGCATTTCAGAAAAACAAATTGTCGAGCTATTTGTTAGAAATTCGAAGCCAAGTATCTACCATGAATTACTTCATGTAAATATTTCCAATAGATCTCAGCTGCAAGTAGAAATCCGTAAGCATAACAAGTTCTATAGCGAGATTAGATCTTCAAAAGCAAGACCCGTCCGTTCATATATTGCCGAACTAGAAAATTATGAGGAAGTAGAAAATGCAGTGACTAACGCTTCAGCGGAAATTTCCGAAATTAGGCGCAAGCCGGCGGCAACTATTTGTTGGAACTGCGAGGCTACAGGACACAGATTTGACGATTGTGTAGAGATAAAGCGTATCTTTTGTTTTGGCTGTGGAGCCAAAGATACTTTTAAGCCAAAATGCCGTAAATGCAACCCATTGGGAAACTGGCAGAGGGATGTGCCGTCAACCAACATATAGACACATCCCATTTACTTAAACAGGAGACCTCGGTGGAAACCAATACAGCCAAAATGTCTATTGACTGTCAGAAAATTTTGGTAGAACCACATTTTGATAACAATAAGAACGAACACTACTCATTAAAACCATTTCATATCTGGCTTCAAAACTACAATGCCACTCGCGATAAAATATTTTCGAGCGTTGAAAGCGGTAGCTTCCAATCTAAACCCAGACGCTCTACGGTGCGCATGCGTAATTTTTGGAAAACTGTAAGACAAGATCAAAAAAGTATAATTTCTTCAATTTTACAAAATTCAGATAATCGTTTATATACCTCTATTAGTATTGTAGGGAAAAGCTACTTAGGATTGTTGGACTCAGGAGCTACAATAAGTTGTTTAGGAGGGGCAGCAGCCAAGAATATTATGGCTAGCCACAAGTTTAAGAAATGCGCAGGTAGCATCAAAACTGCTAACGGCACTGAGAGCCAAGTTATTGGCAAGCTTAAAACGAATATTACTTTCAAGAACTTGTCCAAAGACTTAGAACTGTTCATTATACCTGGGCTTAAACAGGATGTGTACTTGGGAATAAATTTTTGGCAAGAATTCGGGCTTTTGGACAGACTTGCAGGCACTCCTGAAATAGCCGAACTTGATATTGGATTTTCTGACGAACCAGAAGCACTTTTAAAACTTCATGAGCTCACAGAAATCCAACAAAAACAGTTAAAGACAGTCATCGATATATTCCCATCGTATTCAAAAGAAGGATTAGGACGTACTAACTTAATTTCTCATAGCATAGATGTAGGATCAGCAATCCCTATCAAACAGCGACATTGGCCCGTATCACCAGCCATAGAAAAACTTATGTTCGCAGAAGTTGATAACATGTTGACCATGGATGTAATTGAACCTTCAAATAGTCCATGGAGCAGTAATTGTGTTCTTGTCAGTCGTGGAGATAAGCATCGGCTATGTTTGGATTCAAGAGAGGTGAACAAGGTGACTAGAAAAGCCACATATCCCTTGCCTCATATCGATGGGATTCTTAGTCGATTACCACCAGCAAAGTTCATATCCGGCTTGGACATGAAGCATGCATTCTGGAAAATCCCACTTGACGAAAATTCTCGACAATATACGGCTTTTACCATTCCCAACAGGCCGCTATATCAGCATAAGGTCATGCCTTTCGGCCTTTGTAATGCGCCACAAACGCTATCTCGGTTAATGGATCAAGTAGTGCCAGCCCATTTACGTACTCGAGTTTTTGTGTATTTAGATGATTTGCTCGTTTTGTCCGAAGATTTTGATTCTCATGTTTTATTGCTGCAAGAAATTGCCTTATGCCTTAAAAAGGCTAAGCTTACAATAAACATAAGCAAATCGAAATTCTGTATGAAGGAAATCAAATATCTCGGCTTTATAATCGGCCATGGACAGCTAAAAACGGATCCTGAGAAATTGCGAGCTATCTCTGAATTTCCCTTGCCTTCAACGGTAAAACAACTTCGTCGGATTTTAGGTTTAACCGGTTGGTATCGACGTTTTGTGAAAGACTTTGCTACGGTCAGTTGTCCATTAACAGATATGTTAAAGAAACGAAAATCTCTTGAATGGAGTGAAGAGGCTTTAAAAGCATTTAATATGCTTAAAAATAATTTGATTTCTTCCCCGATTCTTATTACCCCGAATTTTGATGAGCCTTTCATTTTGCTTTGCGAGACCAGCAGCTATGGCATTGGTGCAGTATTAGCTCAAAAACGAGACGAAGTTGAGCTACCGATAGCCTTTATGTCGGAAAAACTTACTAAAGCGCAGAAAAACTACTCCGTGTCGGAATTAGAATGTCTAGCTGTGATAAAAGGTATAAAAAAGTTTAGACCGTATATAGAAGGTCAGCTGTTTAGCGTAGTTACTGATCACGCGTCACTGAAATGGCTGATGAACCAAAAAGATTTGTCAGGACGGTTAGCTCGGTGGTCAATGAAACTTTAAGCATTTAATTTTGAAATTTTTCATCGTAAAGGTACCCAAAATGTTGTAGCCGATACGCTTTCTAGACAGCTGGAATCTGAAATTGAAGAATTTGAATTTGAGGGACCAGTTGTTAATTTGCAATCCGAACATTTTAAAACGGTGGAATACTTGGATTTAATCCACAGAATCCGGCAAAATGAAATAAAATTAACTGATCTAAAAGTTTTAGATGGCTATGTATATAAAAGAACAGAATTTTCGAAGGGAAATGAAGTGCAGCAAAATAATGATTGGAAACTTTGGATTCCTTCGCAACTTATTCCAGAAGTTCTATCTCGGGCCCATAATCCACCCAATGCAGCGCATTGTGGAATGGCTAAAACTGTAGAAAAACTGAAAAGGTATTTATTTTGGCCTCGCATGGTAAGCCAAATTCGTGCGTTTGTTGGAAATTGCGATATTTGTCGTTGTACGAAAAGTCCAAACGTCGCTCTGAAGCCACCTATGGGTAAGCCCATGACGTCAGATCGCCCATTTCAAAGATTGTATGTTGATTTGTTGGGACCTTACCCAAGAACAAAACAAGGGAATATAGGATTGTTGATAGTGGTAGACCACCACACAAAGTTTCACTTCCTTGGTCCACTAAAACAATTTACAGCCCCTAAAATAACTAGTTATTTGGAATCAGTTATTTTCTACACCTTTTGAGTTCCCGAGACTATCCTTACAGATAATGGCTCACAATTTCGCTCAGCGTTCTTTCAAGAATTTCTTACTAGATTTGGAGTTACACATAAATGTACTGCCATTTATTCTCCTCAAGCTAACGCTAGCGAAAGACTTAATGGATCTGTATTGACCTCAATTCGAGCTTATATTGGTAAAGACCATACCAACTGGGACTTAAATTTAAACGCAATTAATGGAGCTCTAAGAATTTCCTTACATCGCAGTTTAGGGTTCTCACCTTATTTCATGGCTTTTGGCCAAAACATGATCTTACACGGTCAAGACTACAAACTTTTGCGTGGCTTAAATCTACTTTCCGAAGACACAAAGTTGAGCCAGCCCGATATGCTGCAAATGGTGCGTCAGATAGCGACACAAAACATAAACAAGGCACACGAAGCTAACGCTCGCATTTATAACCTGAGAAGTAGAAAGATCGAGTTAAATGTTGGCGATAGTGTTTTCGCAAGAAACTTTACAGAGAGCAGTGCAATGAAGAAATTTAGTAGCAAACTTGCCCCAACTTTTATACCTGCCACAGTACATAAGAAAATCAGTCCGATCTATTATGAATTGTGTGAGAAAAATAATCGTATAGGAGTATATCACTTGAAAGATATTCAATGCAAATGATTAAGGCCTGAATCTCAATAGATTTCAAATAAAAGTTCTTCGATATATCTAGCTCTTTTATTTGCGGGTGTGGAGTTCATAGTCACAACACCTCTGCCGAACTTCTCAAGCTACCCCTGTTCTAAAACTTTTAAGTTTCACTCAAACACAAGAAAGCTCGCTGATCATACGATAGCGCCGTTAAATCTCAACACATCGATGCTGAACTTAGAACCGTTAGATAAATGCACGTGTGCTTAGTCAATAAATGCTAGCTCGAGCCAACATCTTCGCCTTTGAGTGATAGTGGCGAAAGCAATAGCATCGGTCCGTGCCGGACCAAGAAGTAAAATATCAACCCAAACTAACGGAAAAATAGTACAGTCAATCAGGCTGATTCTGCGACGAAATTGCAAGCGATTTGAACTTCATTTATTCAAATAATAAATAATAAAGCAAAGTGTCAGTGAAAGTGTTGTGAATTTTCAGTGAGGTAAGAATTTTCACTAGGAAAAGTCCACATACTTACTTCATCTACTTTAGGGCCACGTGGCAGATGGTCAACATTGCTGCAACATCTTCATATCTTTGGTTCCCTGGGCCACGGCCTATTCTATTGTATGGAGGGATTCTGGAAGTGAAATTGAAGCCTTGTCTACCGGCGGTCCCCGAAAAAAAAAAAAAAAAGATACAACCCCAATTTGACCTGACCTGTGGCGGAAGAAAATTTCAACCAACTGGAAAAAAAAATATTTATATAATAACCTTTTTGAAGACCCGTTCAATCTAAGTATCGTATCTTAAGTATTTCTTCTAGATAGTGCCAAATTTTTTATGAATTTATAAATTAATTGATGCATTCTATCACTTTAACGTTTTTTTTTTGTGTAAGTTACTGTCTAACTAAAAACGCCCACATACGGGTTAATGAATTTGATCAGGGCTTATCTCTAAGCCCTGAATTAAGCTCAACCAAAAGAGCTGATTTGTGTTTCTTGTCTGTAATATTTGTTTTCATTCATAAAACTCAAAGTTTAATTCCTAAAAGATAAATATAGTTATAATGATAGATATTCAGTAATGTAACGTAAATTTATATCCCGGCAACTAAATTTGGCTACATCGCGTACAGAAATACATATATATATATATATATATAATCCAATGAATTAAAGAACTTTTTTTTTTAATCCAAGATCTAGCTTAATGATAAAATATACATCTCCATCTTCATCAACGTCTAATTGGGCCCAACAACGACGCTGGTGAAAAGTGTGTGAGTAACCGAAAAGAAATTAACATGGAATTGTTTATATATATATATACATGATGTACCTGCGAGTACGAATTACTAACTATGTGTACCTGCGTGTACTAAAAAATTGCCAAATCAAATATTTATTTTCTTTTGTTGCCTTCTTTTTTTTTTTCTTCTTGCTCAAGTCTTGTTAGATTGTTTTTGTACATATGGTTCAAATTTTATTGAATTTAATGGAACCTATTGTTTTTTTTTTGAATTCCCTATAAATTAAAGAACAAAAAAAATGTTTATGCTGAACTTTGATATGTCTGCTTAAGTATCTTTTCTTATCTGCCTAGTACCCATTTTAATGCCCTATGATACAATGTAGTTTCTTTAAGGTCAGAAAAAGGGGCAATTTCTATTATCTAAATTGTCATGGTAGGGAGGGTATAGAAAGGGGAGTGATTTCCACCCAGATCTACTCTATTTTCAGTTGTCTCTATGGATTGGTCAATTTTGGTCGGTCGGTCAACTCTATTTGCTTATTTGGTATTAGTAATTTTTTTTGTCTTCCTCCTTTTTGGCTTAATTTAGTTCTGATCGCGTACTATTTGTTTTGTTAGTGTGTGAGTATTAATTGTATTTTCGGGTGAGAAAGAACCCCGGCCACGGCGAGCTAGACCCGAGCATAGACAAAGTACGCACCTCTTTCCTGAAATACATAGTGTTCTGTCAACCAGGCTGCGGGTAAGCGCCGTACACCTTATAAAATTCGGCAGATCGAATTAATTTGCCATCTCTCTAACTTATAAAACAATAAAGTAATGGCATTTTCGATCAATCAGTTATATGACAGCTATAGGATATAGTCGTCTGATCCTTATAAAATTCGGCACATCGAATCAATTTGCCATTTCTCTAACTTATAAAACAAAAAAGTAATGGCATTTTCGATCAATCAGTTATATGACAGCTATAGGATATAGTCGTCTGATTCTTATAAAATTCGGCAGATCGAATAAATTTGCCCAAAGTGTAATCCACAGAGAGTCCCATCCTTCTAACATGAAAAACAGCAGAATTATTGCATTTTCGATTAATCAGTTATATGACAGCTATAGAATATAGTCGTCCGATCCTTATAAAATTCGGCAGATCGAATTAATTTTCCATCTCTCTAACTTAAAAAACAATAAAGTAATGGCATTTTCGATCAATCAGTTATATGACAGCTATAGGATATAGTCGTCTGATCCTTATAAAATTCGGCAGATCGAATCAATTTGCCATCTCTCTAACTTATACAACAATAAAGTAATGGCATTTTCGATCAATCAGTTATATGACAGCTATAGGATATGACAGTCGTCTGATCCTTATAAAATTCGGCAGATCGAATTAATTTGCCATCTCTCTAACTTAAAAAACAATAAAGTAATGGCATTATCGATCAATCAGTTATATGACAGCTATGTGATGCAGTCGTCTGATCCTTATGAAATTCAGCTGATCAAATAAATTTGCCCAAAGTGGAATCCATAGAAAGTTCCATTTCTCTAACTTAAAAAACAATGAAATTCTGGCATCCGATCAATCAGTTATATGACAGCTATAGGATATAGTCGTATGATCCTTATGAAATTCAGCTGATCAAATAAATTTGCCCAAAGTGGAATCCACAGAGAGTCCCATCCTTCTAACATGAAAAACAGCAGAATTATGGCATTTTCGATTAATCAGTTATATGACAGCTATAGGATATAGTCGTCCGATCCTTATAAATTTCGGCAGATCGAATTAATTTGCCATCTCTCTAACTTAAAAAACAATACTGTAATGGCATTATCGATCAATCAGTTATATGACACCTATGTGATACAGTCGTCTGATCCTTATGAAATTCAGCTGATCAAATAAATTTGCTCAAACAGGAATCCGTAGAGAGTCCCATTCTTCTAACATAAAAAACAGCAGAATTATGGCATTATCGATTAATCAGTTTTATGACAGCTATAGGATATAGTCGTCCGATCCCTTTAAAATTCAGCAGATCGAATTAATTTGCCATCTCTCTAACTTAAAAAACAATGAAGTTCTGGCATCCGATAAATCAGTTATATGACAGCTATAGGATATAGTTGTCCGATCCTTATAAATTTCGGCAGATCGAATTAATTTGCCATCTCTCTAACTTAAAAAACAATAAAGTAAAGGCATTTTCGATCAATCAGTTATATTACAGCAATAGGATATAGTCGTCCGATCCTTATAAATTTCGGCAGATCGAATAAATTTGCCGTCTCTCTAACTTAAAAAACAATAAAGTAAAGGCATTTTCGATCAATCAGTTATATTACAGCAATAGGATATAGTCGTCCGATCCTTATAAAATTCGGCAGATCGAATAAATTTGCACAAAGTGGAATCCATAGAAAGTTCAATTTCTCTAACTTAAAAAACAATGAAGTTCTGGCATCCGATAAATCAGTTATATGACAGCTATAGGATATAGTTGTCCGATCCTTATAAATTTCGGCAGATCGAATTAATTTGCCATCTCTCTAACTTAAAAAACAATAAAGTAAAGGCATTTTCGATCAATCAGTTATATTACAGCAATAGGATATAGTCGTCCGATCCTTATAAAATTCGGCAGATCGAATAAATTTGCACAAAGTGGAATCCATAGAAAGTTCCATTTCTCTAACTTAAAAAACAAATGAAGTTCTGGCATCCTATCAATCAGTTATATGACAGCTATAGGATATAGTCGTCTGATCCCTATGAAATTGAGCTGATCAAATAAATTTGGCCAAAGTGGAATCCACAGAGAGTCCCATCCTTCTAACATGAAAAACAGCAGAATTATGGCATTATCGATTAATCAGTTTTATGACAGCTATAGGATATAGTCCTATACAGTTCAGCTGATCAAATAAATTTGCCCAAAGTGGAATCCATAGAAAGTTTCATTTCTCTAACTTAAAAAACAATGAAGTTCTGGCATCCGATCAATCAGTTATATGACAGCTATGGGATATAGTCGTCCGATCCTTTTAAAATTCGGCAGATCGAATTAGTTTGCATCTCTCTAACTTATAAAACAATAAAGTAATGTCATTTTCGATCAATCAGTTATATTACAGCAATAGGATATAGTCGTCCGATCCTTATAAAATTCGGCAGATCGAATAAATTTGCACAAAGTGGAATCCATAGAAAGTTCCATTTCTCTAACTTAAAAAACAATGACGTTCTGGCATCCGATAAATCAGTTATATTACAGCTATAGGATATAGTTGTCCGATCCTTATAAATTTCGGCAGATCGAATTAATTTGCCATCTCTCTAACTTAAAAACAATAAAGTAATGGCATTTTCGATCAATCAGTTATATGACAGCTATAGGATAGGAAGTCGTCCGGAAGTCGGCAGATCGAATTAATTTGCCATCTCTCTAACTTAAAAAACAATAAAGTAATGGCATTTTCGATCAATCAGTTATATGACAGCAATAGGATATAGTCGTCCGATCCTTATAAAATTCGGCAGATCGAATTAATTTGCACAAAGTGGAATCCATAGAAAGTTCCATTTCTCTAACTTAAAAAACAATGAAGTTCTGGCATCCGATAAATCAGTTATATGACAGCTATAGGATATAGTTGTCCGATCCTTATAAATTTCGGCAGATCGAATTAATTTTCCATCTCTCTAACTTAAAAAAAAATAAAGTTATGGCATTTTCGATCAATCAGTTAAATGACAGCAATAGGATATAGTCGTCCCATCCTTATAAAATTCGGCAGATCGAATAAATTTGCCCAAAGTGGAATCCATAGAAAGTTCCATTTCTCTAACTTAAAAAACAATGAAGTTCTGGCATCCGATCAATCAGTTATATGACAGCTATGTGATACAGTCGTCTGATCCTTATGAAATTCAGCTGATCAAATAAATTTGCTCAAACAGGAATCCGTAGAGAGTCCCATTCTTCTAACATAAAAAACAGCAGAATTATGGCATTTTCGATTAATCAGTTTTATGACAGCTATAGGATATAGTCGTCCGATCCTTATAAAATTCGGCAGATCGAATTAATTTGCCATCTCTCTAATTTAAAAAACAATAAAGTAATGACATTTTCGATCAATCATATATATGACAGCTATAGAATATAGTCGTCTGATCCTTATGAAATTCAGCTGATCAAATAAATTTGCCCAAAGTGGAATCCATAGAAAGTTCCATTTCTCTAACTTAAAAAACAATGAAGTTCTGGCATCCGATCAATCAGTTATATGACAGCTATGTGATACAGTCGTCTGATCCTTATGAAATTCAGCTGATCAAATAAATTTGCCCAAAGTGGAATCCATAGAAAGTTCAATTTCTCTAACTCTCTTCTTCAATTTCTCTTCTCTAAATAGGATATATTCGTCCGATCCTTATAAAATTCGGCAGATCGAATAAATTTGTCCAAAGTGGAATCCATAGAAAGTTCCATTTCTCTAACTTAAAAAACAATGAAGTTCTGGCATCCGATCAATCAGTTATATTACAGCTATAGGATATAGTCGTCTGATCCCTATGAAATTCAACTGATCAAATAAATTTGCCCAAAATGGAATCCACAGAGAGTCCCATCCTTCTAACATGAAAAAGAGCAGAATTATTGCATTTTCGATTAATCAGTTATATGACAGCTATAGGATATAGTCGTCCGATCCTTATAAAATTCGGCAGATCGAATCAATTTACCATCTCTCTAACTTATAAAACAATAAAGTAATGGCATTTTCGATCAATCAGTTATATGACAGCTATAGGATATACATAGTAGTCTGATCCTTATAAAATTCGGCAGATCGAATTATTTTGCCATCTCTCTAATTTAAAAAACAATTAAGTAATGACATTTTCGATCAATCATATATATGACAGCTATAGGATATAGTCGTCTGATCCTTATGAAATTCAGCTGATCAAATAAATTTGCCCAAAGTGGAATCCATAGAAAGTTCCATTTCTCTAACTTAAAAAACAATGAAGTTCTGGCATCCGATCAATCAGTTATATGACAGCTATAGGATATAGTCGTCTGATCCCTATGAAATTCAGCTGATCAAATAAATTTTCCCAAAGTGGAATCCAAAGAGAGTCCCATCCTTCTAACATGAAAAACAGCAGAATTATTGCATTTTCGATTAATCAGTTATATGACAGCTATAGGATATAGTCGTCCGATCCTTATAAAATTCGGCAGATCGAATTAATTTGCCATCTCTCTAATTTAAAAAACAATAAAGTAATGACATTTTCGATCAATCATATATATGACAGCTATAGAATATAGTCGTCTGATCCTTATGAAATTCAGCTGATCAAATAAATTTGCCCAAAGTGGAATCCATAGAAAGTTCCATTTCTCTAACTTAAAAAACAATGAAGTTCTGGCATCCGATCAATCAGTTATATGACAGCTATAGGATATAGTCGTCTGATCCCTATGAAATTCAGCTGATCAAATAAATTTCCCCAAAGTGGAATCCATAGAAAGTTCCATTTCTCTAACTTAAAAAACAATGAAGTTCTGGCATCCGATCAATCAGTTATATGACAGCTATGTGATACAGTCGTCTGATCCTTATGAAATTCAGATGATCAAATAAATTTGCTCAAACAGGAATCCGTAGAGAGTCCCATTCTTCTAACATAAAAAACAGCAGAATTATGGCATTTTCGATTAATCAGTTTTATGACAGCTATAGGATATAGTCGTCCGATCCTTATAAAATTCGGCAGATCGAATTAATTTGCAATCTCTCTAATTTAAAAAACAATAAAGTAATGACATTTTCGATCAATCATATATATGACAGCTATAGAATATAGTCGTCTGATCCTTATAAAATTCAGCTGATCAAATAAATTTGCCCAAAGTGGAATCCATAGAAAGTTCCATTTCTCTAACTTAAAAAACAATGAAGTTCTGGCATCCGATCAATCAGTTATATGACAGCTATAGGATATAGTCGTCTGATCCCTATGAAATTCAGCTGATCAAATAAATTTGCCCAAAGTGGAATCCATAGAAAGTTCCATTTCTCTAACTTAAAAAACAATGAAGTTCTGGCATCCGATCAATCAGTTATACGACAGCTATAGGATATAGTCGTCTGATCCCTATGAAATTCTGCTGATCAAATAAATTTGCCCAAAGTGGAATCCACAGAGAGTCCCATCCTTCTAACATGAAAAACAGCAGAATTATGGCATTATCGATTAATCAGTTTTATGACAGCTATAGGATATAGTCGTCCGATCCCTTTAAAATTCAGCAGATCGAATTAATTTGCCATCTCTCTAACTTAAAAAACAATGAAGTTCTGGCATCCGATAAATCAGTTATATGACAGCTATAGGATATAGTTGTCCGATCCTTATAAATTTCGGCAGATCGAATTAATTTGCCATCTCTCTAACTTAAAAAACAATAAAGTAAAGGCATTTTCGATCAATCAGTTATATTACAGCAATAGGATATAGTCGTCCGATCCTTATAAATTTCGGCAGATCGAATAAATTTGCCGTCTCTCTAACTTAAAAAACAATAAAGTAAAGGCATTTTCGATCAATCAGTTATATTACAGCAATAGGATATAGTCGTCCGATCCTTATAAAATTCGGCAGATCGAATAAATTTGCACAAAGTGGAATCCATAGAAAGTTCAATTTCTCTAACTTAAAAAACAATGAAGTTCTGGCATCCGATAAATCAGTTATATGACAGCTATAGGATATAGTTGTCCGATCCTTATAAATTTCGGCAGATCGAATTAATTTGCCATCTCTCTAACTTAAAAAACAATAAAGTAAAGGCATTTTCGATCAATCAGTTATATTACAGCAATAGGATATAGTCGTCCGATCCTTATAAAATTCGGCAGATCGAATAAATTTGCACAAAGTGGAATCCATAGAAAGTTCCATTTCTCTAACTTAAAAAACAATGAAGTTCTGGCATCCTATCAATCAGTTATATGACAGCTATAGGATATAGTCGTCTGATCCCTATGAAATTGAGCTGATCAAATAAATTTGGCCAAAGTGGAATCCACAGAGAGTCCCATCCTTCTAACATGAAAAACAGCAGAATTATGGCATTATCGATTAATCAGTTTTATGACAGCTATAGGATATAGTCCTATACAGTTCAGCTGATCAAATAAATTTGCCCAAAGTGGAATCCATAGAAAGTTTCATTTCTCTAACTTAAAAAACAATGAAGTTCTGGCATCCGATCAATCAGTTATATGACAGCTATGGGATATAGTCGTCCGATCCTTTTAAAATTCGGCAGATCGAATTAGTTTGCATCTCTCTAACTTATAAAACAATAAAGTAATGTCATTTTCGATCAATCAGTTATATTACAGCAATAGGATATAGTCGTCCGATCCTTATAAAATTCGGCAGATCGAATAAATTTGCACAAAGTGGAATCCATAGAAAGTTCCATTTCTCTAACTTAAAAAACAATGACGTTCTGGCATCCGATAAATCAGTTATATTACAGCTATAGGATATAGTTGTCCGATCCTTATAAATTTCGGCAGATCGAATTAATTTGCCATCTCTCTAACTTAAAAAACAATAAAGTAATGGCATTTTCGATCAATCAGTTATATGACAGCTATAGGATAGGAAGTCGTCCGGAAGTCGGCAGATCGAATTAATTTGCCATCTCTCTAACTTAAAAAACAATAAAGTAATGGCATTTTCGATCAATCAGTTATATGACAGCAATAGGATATAGTCGTCCGATCCTTATAAAATTCGGCAGATCGAATTAATTTGCACAAAGTGGAATCCATAGAAAGTTCCATTTCTCTAACTTAAAAAACAATGAAGTTCTGGCATCCGATAAATCAGTTATATGACAGCTATAGGATATAGTTGTCCGATCCTTATAAATTTCGGCAGATCGAATTAATTTGCCATCTCTCTAACTTAAAAAACAATAAAGTTATGGCATTTTCGATCAATCAGTTAAATGACAGCTATAGGATATAGTCGTCCGATCCTTATAAAATTCGGCAGATCGAATAAATTTGCCATCTCTCTAACTTAAAAAACAATAAAGTAATGGCATTTTCGATCAATAAGTTATATGACAGCTATAGGATATAGTTGTCCGATCCTTATAAATTTCGGCAGATCCTTATAAAATTCGGCAGATCGAATTAATTTGCCATCTCTCTAACTTAAAAAAAAATAAAAGTAATGGCATTTTCGATCAATCAGTTATATGACAGCTATAGGATATAGTCGTCTGATCCTTATAAAATTCGGCAGATCGAATCAATTAACCATCTCTCTAACTTATAAATTAATAAAGTAATGGCATTTTCGATCAATCATATATATGACAGCTATAGGATATAGTCGTCCGATCCTTATAAAATTCGGCAGATCGAATCAATTTACCATCTCTCTAACTTATAAAACAATAAAGTAATGGCATTTTCGATCAATCATATATATGACAGCTATAGGATATAGTCGTCTGATCCTTATGAAATTCAGCTGATCAAATAAATTTGCCCAAAGTGGAATCCATAGAAAGTTCCATTTCTCTAACTTAAAAAACAATGAAGTTCTGGCATCCGATCAATCAGTTATATGACAGCTATAGGATATAGTCGTCTGATCCCTATGAAATTCAGCTGATCAAATAAATTTGCCCAAAGTGGAATCCAAAGAGAGTCCCATCCTTCTAACATGAAAAACAGCAGAATTATTGCATTTTCGATTAATCAGTTATATGACAGCTATAGGATGTAGTCGTCCGATCCTTATAAAATTCGGCAGATCGAATTAATTTGCCATCTCTCTAACTTAAAAAACAATAAAGTAATGGCATTTTCGATCAATCAGTTATATGACAGCAATAGGATATAGTCGTCCGATCCTTATAAAATTCGGCAGATCGAATAAATTTGCCCAAAGTGGAATCCATAGAAAGTTCCATTTCTCTAACTTAAAAAACAATGAAGTTCTGGCATCCGATCAATCAGTTATATGACAGCTATGTGATACAGTCGTCTGATCCTTATGAAATTCAGCTGATCAAATAAATTTGCTCAAACAGGAATCCGTAGAGAGTCCCATTCTTCTAACATAAAAAACAGCAGAATTATGGCATTTTCGACTAATCAGTTTTATGACAGCTACAGGATATAGTCGTCCGATCCTTATAAATTTCGGCAGATCGAATTAATTTGCCATCTCTCTAACTTAAAAAACAATAAAGTAATGGCATTTTCGATCAATCAGTTAAATGACAGCTATAGGATATAGTCGTCCGTTCCTTATAAAATTTGGCAGATCGAATAAATTTGCCCAAAGTGGAATCCACAGAAAGTTCCATTTCTCTAACTTAAAAAACAATGAAGTTCTGGCATCCGATCAATCAGTTATATTTTAGCTATAGGATATAGTCGTCTGATTCCTATGAAATTCAGCTGATCAAATAAATTTGCCCAAAGTGGAATCCACAGAGAGTCCCATCCATCTAACATGAAAAACAGCAGAATTATGGCATTTTCGATTAATCAGTTATATGACAGCTATAGGATATAGTCGTCCGATCCTTATAAAATTCTGCAGATCGAATTAATTTGCCATCTCTCTAACTTAAAAAACAATAAAGTAATGGCATTTTCGATCAATCAGTTATATGACAGCTATAGGATATACATAGACGTCTGATCCTTATAAAATTCGGCAGATCGAATTAATTTGCCATCTCTCTAATTTAAAAAACAATAAAGTAATGACATTTTCGATCAATCATATATATGACAGCTATAGGAAATAGTCGTCCGATCCTTATAAAATTCGGCAGATCGAATTAATTTGCCATCTCTCTAACTTAAAAAACAATAAAGTAATGGCATTTTCGATCAATCAGTTATATGACAGCTATAGGATATACATAGACGTCTGATCCTTATAAAATTCGGCAGATCGAATTAATTTGCCATCTCTCTAATTTAAAAAACAATAAAGTAATGACATTTTCGATCAATCAGTTATATGACAGCAATAGGATATAGTCGTCCCATCCTTATAAAATTCGGCAGATCGAATAAATTTGCCCAAAGTGGAATCCATAGAAAGTTCCATTTCTCTAACTTAAAAAACAATGATGTTCTGGCATCCGATCAATCAGTTATATGACAGCTATGTGATACAGTCGTCTGATCCTTATGAAATTCAGCTGATCAAATAAATTTGCTCAAACAGGAATCCGTAGAGAGTCCCATTCTTCTAACATAAAAAACAGCAGAATTATGGCATTTTCGATTAATCAGTTTTATGACAGCTATAGGATATAGTCGTCCGATCCTTATAAAATTCGGCAGATCGAATTAATTTGCCATCTCTCTAATTTAAAAAACAATAAAGTAATGACATTTTCGATCAATCATATATATGACAGCTATTGAATATAGTCGTCTGATCCTTATGAAATTCAGCTGATCAAATAAATTTGCCCAAAGTGGAATCCATAGAAGGTTCCATTTCTCTAACTTAAAAAACAATGAAGTTCTGGCATCCGATCAATCAGTTATATGACAGCTATGTGATACAGTCGTCTGATCCTTATGAAATTCAGCTGATCAAATAAATTTGCCCAAAGTGGAATCCATAGAAAGTTCAATTTCTCTAACTCTCTTCTTCAATTTCTCTTCTCTAAATAGGATATATTCGTCCGATCCTTATAAAATTCGGCAGATCGAATAAATTTGCCCAAAGTGGAATCCATAGAAAGTTCCATTTCTCTAACTTAAAAAACAATGAAGTTCTGGCATCCGATCAATCAGTTATATTACAGCTATAGGATATAGTCGTCTGATCCCTATGAAATTCAACTGATCAAATAAATTTGCCCAAAATGGAATCCACAGAGAGTCCCATCCTTCTAACATGAAAAACAGCAGAATTATTGCATTTTCGATTAATCAGTTATATGACAGCTATAGGATATAGTCGTCCGATCCTTATAAAATTCGGCAGATCGAATCAATTTACCATCTCTCTAACTTATAAAACAATAAAGTAATGGCATTTTCGATCAATCAGTTATATGACAGCTATAGGATATACATAGTAGTCTGATCCTTATAAAATTCGGCAGATCGAATTAATTTGCCATCTCTCTAATTTAAAAAACAATTAAGTAATGACATTTTCGATCAATCATATATATGACAGCTATAGGATATAGTCGTCTGATCCTTATGAAATTCAGCTGATCAAATAAATTTGCCCAAAGTGGAATCCATAGAAAGTTCCATTTCTCTAACTTAAAAAACAATGAAGTTCTGGCATCCGATCAATCAGTTATATGACAGCTATAGGATATAGTCGTCTGATCCCTATGAAATTCAGCTGATCAAATAAATTTGCCCAAAGTGGAATCCAAAGAGAGTCCCATCCTTCTAACATGAAAAACAGCAGAATTATTGCATTTTCGATTAATCAGTTATATGACAGCTATAGGATATAGTCGTCCGATCCTTATAAAATTCGGCAGATCGAATTAATTTGCCATCTCTCTAATTTAAAAAACAATAAAGTAATGACATTTTCGATCAATCATATATATGACAGCTATAGAATATAGTCGTCTGATCCTTATGAAATTCAGCTGATCAAATAAATTTGCCCAAAGTGGAATCCATAGAAAGTTCCATTTCTCTAACTTAAAAAACAATGAAGTTCTGGCATCCGATCAATCAGTTATACGACAGCTATAGGATATAGTCGTCTGATCCCTATGAAATTCAGCTGATCAAATAAATTTGCCCAAAGTGGAATCCATAGAAAGTTCCATTTCTCTAACTTAAAAAACAATGAAGTTCTGGCATCCGATCAATCAGTTATATGACAGCTATGTGATACAGTCGTCTGATCCTTATGAAATTCAGATGATCAAATAAATTTGCTCAAACAGGAATCCGTAGAGAGTCCCATTCTTCTAACATAAAAAACAGCAGAATTATGGCATTTTCGATTAATCAGTTTTATGACAGCTATAGGATATAGTCGTCCGATCCTTATAAAATTCGGCAGATCGAATTAATTTGCCATCTCTCTAATTTAAAAAACAATAAAGTAATGACATTTTCGATCAATCATATATATGACAGCTATAGAATATAGTCGTCTGATCCTTATGAAATTCAGCTGATCAAATAAATTTGCCCAAAGTGGAATCCATAGAAAGTTCCATTTCTCTAACTTAAAAAACAATGAAGTTCTGGCATCCGATCAATCAGTTATATGACAGCTATAGGATATAGTCGTCTGATCCCTATGAAATTCAGCTGATCAAATAAATTTGCCCAAAGTGGAATCCACAGAGAGTCCCATCCATCTAACATGAAAAACAGCAGAATTATGGCATTTTCGAATAATCTGTTATATGACAGCTATAGGATATAGTCGTCCGATCCTTATAAAATTCGGCAGATCGAATTAATTTGCCATCTCTCTAACTTAAAAAAAAATAAAGTAATGGCATTTTCGATCAATCAGTTATATGACAGCTACAGGATATAGTCGTCCGATCCTTATAAAATTCGGCAGATCGAATTAATTTGCCATCCCTCTAACTTATAAAACAAAAAAGTAATGGCATTTTCGATTAATCAGTTATATTACAGCAATAGGATATATTCGTCCGATCCTTATAAAATTCGGCAGATCGAATAAATTTGCCCAAAGTGGAATCCATAGAAAGTTCCATTTCTCTAACTTAAAAAACAATGAAGTTCTGGCACCCGATCAATCAGTTATATTACAGCTATAGGATATAGTCGTCTGATCCCTATGAAATTCAACTGATCAAATAAATTTGCCCAAAGTGGAATCCACAGAGAGTCCCATCCTTCTAACATGAAAAACAGCAGAATTATGGCATTTTCGATTAATCAGTTATATGACAGCTATAGGATATAGTCGTCCGATCCTTATAAAATTCGGCAGATCGAATTAATTTGCCATCTCTCTAACCTAAAAAACAATAAAGTAATGGCATTTTCGATCAATCATATATATGACAGCTATAGGATATAGTCGTCTGATCCTTATAAAATTCGGCAGATCGAATCAATTTACCATCTCTCGAACTTATAAAACAATATAGTAATGGCATTTTCGATCAATCAGTTATATGACAGCTATAGGATATACATAGTCGTCTGATCCTTATAAAATTCGGCAGATCGAATTAATTTGCCATCTCTCTAATTTAAAAAACAATAAAGTAATGACATTTTCGATCAATCATATATATGACAGCTATAGGATATAGTCGTCTGATCCTTATGAAATTCAGCTGATCAAATAAATTTGCCCAAAGTGGAATCCATAGAAAGTTCCATTTCTCTAACTTAAAAAACAATGAAGTTCTGGCATCCGATCAATCAGTTATATGACAGCTATAGAATATAGTCGTCTGATCCCTATGAAATTCAGCTGATCAAATAAATTTGCCCAAAGTGGAATCCACAGAGAGTCCCATCCTTCTAACATGAAAAACAGCAGAATTATTGCATTTTCGATTAATCAGTTATATGACAGCTATAGGATATAGTTGTCCGATCCTTATAAAATTCGGCAGATCGAATTAATTTGCCATCTCTCTAACTTAAAAACTATAACGTAATGGCATTATCGATCAATCAGATATATGACAGCAATGGGATATTGTCGTCCGATCCTTATAAAATTCGGCAGATCAAATAAATTTGCCCAAAAGGAAATCCATAGAAAGTTTCATTTCTCTAACTTAAAAAACAATGAAGTTCTGGCATCCGATCAATCAGTTAAATGACAGCTATAGGATATAGTCGTACGATCCTTATAAAATTCGGCAGATCGAATTAATTTGCATCTCTCTAACTTATAAAACAATAAAGTAATGGCATTTTCGATCAATCAGTAATATTACAACAATAGGATATAGTCGTCCGATCCTTATAAAATTCAGCTGATCAAATACATTTGCCCAAAGTGGAATCCATAGAAAGTTCCATTTCTCTAACTTAAAAAAAATTGAAGTTCTGGCATCCGATCAATAAGTTATATGACAGCTATAGGATATAGTCGTCTGATCCCTATGAAATTCAGCTGATCAAATAAATTTGCCCAAAGTGGAATTCACACAGAGTCCCATCCTTATAACGTTAAAAACAGCAGAACTGTGGCATTTTCGATTAATCAGTTATATGACAGCTATAGGATATAGTCGTCCGATCCTTATAAAATTCGGCAGATCGAAATAATTTGCCATCTCTCTAATTTAAAAAACAATAAAGTAATGACATTTTCGATCAATCATATATATGACAGCTATAGAATATAGTCGTCTGATCCTTATGAAATTCAGCTGATCAAATAAATTTGCCCAAAGTGGAATCCATAGAAAGTTCAATTTCTCTAACTTAAAAAACAATGAAGTTCTGGCATCCGATCAATCAGTTATATGACAGCTATAGGATATAGTCGTCTGATCCCTATGAAATTCAGCTGATCAAATAAATTTGCCGAAAGTGGAATCCATACAAAGTTCCATTTCTCTAACTTAAAAAACAATGAAGTTCTGGCATCCGATCAATCAGTTATATGACAGCTAAGTGATACAGTCGTCTGATCCTTATGAAATTCAGATGATCAAATAAATTTGCTCAAACAGGAATCCGTAGATAGTCCCATTCTTCTAACATAAAAAACAGCAGAATTATGGCATTTTCGATTAATCAGTTGTATGACAGCTATAGGATATAGTCGTCCGATCCTTATAAAATTCGGCAGACCACATTAATTTGCCATCTCTCTAATTTAAAAAACAATAAAGTAATGACATTTTCGATCAATCATATATATGACAGCTATAGAATATAGTCGTCTGATCCTTATGAAATTCAGCTGATCGAATAAATTTGCCCAAAGTGGAATCCATAGAAAGTTCAATTTCTCTAAATTAAAAAACAATGAAGTTCTGGCATCCGATCAATCAGTTATATGACAGCTATAGGATATAGTCGTCTGATCCCTATGAAATTCAGCTGATCAAATAAATTTGCCCAAAGTGGAATCCACAGAGAGTCCCATCCATCTAACATAAAAAACAGCAGAAATATGGCATTTTCGAATAATCTGTTATATGACAGCTATAGGATATAGTCGTCCGATCCTTATAAAATTCGGCAGATCGAATTAATTTGCCATCTCTCTAACTTAAAAAAAAATAAAGTAATGGCATTTTCGATCAATCAGTTATATGACAGCTACAGGATATAGTCGTCCGATCCTTATAAAATTCGGCAGATCGAATTAATTTGCCATCTCTCTAACTTATAAAACAAAAAAGTAATGGCATTTTCGATTAAACAGTTATATTACAGCAATAGGATATATTCGTCCGATCCTTATAAAATTCGGCAGATCGAATAAATTTGCCCAAAGTGGAATCCATAGAAAGTTCCATTTCTCTAACTTAAAAAACAATGAAGTTCTGGCATCCGATCAATCAGTTATATTACAGCTATAGGATATAGTTGTCTGATCCCTATGAAATTCAACTGATCAAATAAATTTGCCCAAAGTGGAATCCACAGAGAGTCCCATCCTTCTAACATGAAAAACAGCAGAATTATGGCATTTTCGATTAATCAGTTATATGACAGCTATAGGATATAGTCGTCCGATCCTTATAAAATTCGGCAGATCGAATTAATTTGCCATCTCTCTAACCTAAAAAACAATAAAGTAATGGCATTTTCGATCAATCATATTGTGAGGGTGATTTTCGCGAGCAAATTTTAAGACCACCATTCCCAAATCCGTCCCATTGTCCAGATGGCAGTGGTCTCCAAAAATACATGCTTGCCATCCCTTTCTTGCACACGCAAATAATTAAACCCGTTAAAGCTCCCTGGAACATGCGTCTGCATATAGGTTTTTTTTTGCAGCCAAAGAGAAGCACCGCTTCACTTTCGATCAATTCTTTGACTCTTGCGGATGGAATAGATTCTTGCCTAAATTGCTAATTTATAAAATCACGTGGTGTTACATAACTACACGTGTGCCCCAATCCAAAAGTAAAATCACAAGTGAATACATTATAAAGCCAGTACATTATAAAACAAGCATATAATACAACTAAAATAAGTGAGAGTTTCCAGTGCAATTGGGAGTTGCCGTTTAAATATCTCCATGTGGCTTGGCCATATCAGGTGAGAAGAAAAAACTGCAATTTAGTGTGAAGGTTTTAATGGTAGTGTATTTCACAGAGCCATGGTGGCCTGATATTTTGGCCGAGCCGAAAACATACATATATAAAATATATGTAAATGAAGTGACATATAAAAATAAATAGAGCCACAGAAGATCGTTTGAAGGAAATTTTCCCCGCTCATTCCTGGAATTGCATAAGGACCACGAGGATTCCAGGAGATCAAAACCCCCATTTTTTTTCATCCCCTCCTAAGGGTTAAAAGTAGTTCTCGAGTATTGGAGCCCTGCTCTCTGCCAAGCTGCGGCCACAGATCCGTTATTCCACATGGGAATAAACGAATAAATAAAAGCGAATAAATTGTTATACACACCGTGTGGTGTGCGAGACTGGTCGGCCACTGTAGCCCCTATAAAAATGAATATAATTTTGAATCAATTTTGTTAATTCCTAGTTTGATTAAGTTTTCTGAATTTTTCCTTTATGAATTAATTAATTACAATATCCTTTAATACATATATATATATATACATTTACATTATTATGTAGTAAACTTTAAGTTAGTATATAGACACAGCTGCATCGGAAGTCGACAGGCCTGCTGACCTCGAGGGACGAGCTGTAAGTACGGCATAGCCGCAGAACTTTGGAAAATATGTTTTATAATGAAATATAAACGATATATATATATATATGAATATTCAGGATGGAGTGAAGTCTTATCGTTTAAGTAAAGTAGATTATATTTCTCATTTCTTAAAACTCAAATCAACGTAAATTGCTAAATATTAATATTAGGTTAATCACTTTAATTAATAATGCCGAATTAGAATTATAATTTCATACTATTAGGATAATGAACCCAAACTTTGAATTACTTATATTGATTATATTAAATGAATGAAGATATGATGAATCGCGTCTAAATAGTTCCGTTAGGGGGTTTCCAGAGACAAGCTAACGCAACATGGGTTGCCCAATGATATTGGTGCGACAAGGCAGGGCGGGTAAAGGAGGGAACTATTACACCTGAGTTCTCTGAGCTAGTATCCTTATCCTTTCTCTCCCCCACATCTTTGGCCATTCCTTTTCCTATAGCACTGTCGAATTCTTTTATTTGGTAACCCTGATTTGGGGAAGCACAAGAACCCTCCCTCTGGCCCTGAGCTAGGCCGGCAAAAGACAGTGCGTGCTCCCGATCAGAAACAGGACGTTACAGATAAAATGGCGCCCAACGTGAGGCCACGTTGGAGACAACGTGGACAAAGTGATAAACGTGGTCACAAGACAGTACAAAATGACCATAAGTGAAGCACGATATGCAAATAGATCTTTAAAATTTCACCTGTTCCCAATAAAAAAATCCGTTTATGGCCAAAAGTTCAGAATTTAAACCAAGAGATCTTTGGATGACACAGTTTGGTTATAGCCAATTAAGTGGCCAAGACTCACGATTATTAAATATATCTTATTTCTTGTATATCAACAGGCTTTACAATATCAGTCTTGGACTTTTCGTTCTGAGTATATATTGGTTCGTTACCAACTGAATGTATTTCCTATAATTAATTACGGAAGACAATTAAAATTGAAGATTAGTTTCGCTGAGCATACTTGGCAAGACTCTCTTTTAATTCACAGTTTCCACAATAGTTCAATAGACCCAAACGAAAGAAAGGTGGGATACCGTAGCTGAATAGTTAAGTTAGCTTGTCTCGGAGTAAGACCCCAACAAAATAAATAAATCACTAACATACAGATTTAACAAAAACAAAAAAATAAACATATATAATGGCAGTAAGGCGCAGTCTAGAAAACTTGGTAGCAAGAATATCCAATGAGAGAGATACTACGATAAGTTGTACTATATGCAATGATAACAATATTCAAGGAGAATATGTGGAGACTGCATGTAAACACAAATTCCATCGCCAATGCATATTATCGTGGTTAGATAATAATGAAACTTGTCCGATCTGTCGAAGTGTGTGTCAGCGAGCTCAAATTGAAAGTCAGAACTCGACTAATGCAGAAGCAACCGTTCCCCACTCTAGAACAACTAGAGTGGTTGGAAACAATAGCACAACCACCGGAACAATTCCTAGAAACAGACCTAATACCCGATCGCACCAAAGACCAAATGCAAATGTAAACCCCCGAACGAGTCTAGGAGCTACATCGCGTCAGGATGCAACAAATACTCAGGCTAATGCTGATGCCAATGGTATTAGTGAAGAAAGAATTCAACAATTGATAGCAAATTCTATGGAGGCATTTCGTATAAACATGGCAGCAACCTTGTCCGAAGAAGTTCGTGCAACCCTTAATAGCTTGTCTTTGAACGGGATTCCGCGAGAAAACCCAGAAGAACAGCAATTAGAATGGGATTTTCCTGCAACCGTAACCCAACCTCGTATAAGTTTAGACAGTGGAACACGATATAATCACTTTAACAGACGTAATAATAATTCGCCGGTAGTTCAAGAACATGTTAGAGATTTCTCGGATAAAACTGCTGGTATTATTTCGAATTGGCATATCAAATTTACAGGCTTGCTTAGTGATATATCGGTAGAAGACTTTATTTATAGAGTTAACTGTTTAACATCCCAAAGCTTAAATGGAAATTTTGTATTGCTGTACAAATTTGGACATTTACTTTTTGCTGGACCAGCGTTGAACTTTTATTGGCGTTGTCATAGGTCTAATGAGGAAACCACATGGTTTGATTTATGCACTCGATTAAGAGAGAGGTATAAAGATCAACGTACAGAAAGAGACATTAAAGATACCTCACGTAGACGGAAACAGGGCCGAAACGAAAGTTTCGATGAATTCTTAGATGCCATGGTTGCAATTACTGATGCCTTACGAGAACCATTGTCTGATGAAGAAATCGTAGCAGAAGTTAGAAACAATCTAAGACCAGAGTTATATCATGAACTTTTACATGTAGATACCCCATCATTATCAGCGTTGAGACGAGAGTGTCACAAACATGAGGCATTCTTTGGCAACAATAAGTATAAGCAAGGGAATTTACAAAACAATTTTAGACGTACAATCAATGCCGCTTCTTTAGAGGACGAACAAGATGAAGTTTCGGACTTAGAGACAGATAACCAGAAGGTATTTACTAGAAGACTTGTCAGGAAAAGAATTAGGGACCTTTCATGCTAAAGACATTTGGTAAGGATCACCCTTTTTTCAGCTTTGAGCCTAAAAATAAATTTTTCGTTCCAACCTGTGGGTGTGAGGGTGATTTTCGCGAGCAAATTTTAAGACCACCATTCCCAAATCCGTCCCATTGTCCAGATGGCAGTGGTCTCCAAAAATACATGCTTGCCATCCCTTTCTTGCACACGCAAATAATTAAACCCGTTAAAGCTCCCTGGAACATGCGTCTGCATATAGGTTTTTTTTTGCAGCCAAAGAGAAGCACCGCTTCCGGAAATTTTCCCCGCTCATTCCTGGAATTGCATAAGGACCACGAGGATTCCAGGAGATCAAAACCCCCATTTTTTTTCATCCCCTCCTAAGGGTTAAAAGTAGTTCTCGAGTATTGGAGCCCTGCTCTCTGCCAAGCTGCGGCCACAGATCCGTTATTCCACATGGGAATAAACGAATAAATAAAAGCGAATAAATTGTTATACACACCGTGTGGTGTGCGAGACTGGTCGGCCACTGTAGCCCCTATAAAAATGAATATAATTTTGAATCAATTTTGTTAATTCCTAGTTTGATTAAGTTTTCTGAATTTTTCCTTTATGAATTAATTAATTACAATATCCTTTAATACATATATATATATATACATTTACATTATTATGTAGTAAACTTTAAGTTAGTATATAGACACAGCTGCATCGGAAGTCGACAGGCCTGCTGACCTCGAGGGACGAGCTGTAAGTACGGCATAGCCGCAGAACTTTGGAAAATATGTTTTATAATGAAATATAAACGATATATATATATATATGAATATTCAGGATGGAGTGAAGTCTTATCGTTTAAGTAAAGTAGATTATATTTCTCATTTCTTAAAACTCAAATCAACGTAAATTGCTAAATATTAATATTAGGTTAATCACTTTAATTAATAATGCCGAATTAGAATTATAATTTCATACTATTAGGATAATGAACCCAAACTTTGAATTACTTATATTGATTATATTAAATGAATGAAGATATGATGAATCGCGTCTAAATAGTTCCGTTAGGGGGTTTCCAGAGACAAGCTAACGCAACATGGGTTGCCCAATGATATTGGTGCGACAAGGCAGGGCGGGTAAAGGAGGGAACTATTACACCTGAGTTCTCTGAGCTAGTATCCTTATCCTTTCTCTCCCCCACATCTTTGGCCATTCCTTTTCCTATAGCACTGTCGAATTCTTTTATTTGGTAACCCTGATTTGGGGAAGCACAAGAACCCTCCCTCTGGCCCTGAGCTAGGCCGGCAAAAGACAGTGCGTGCTCCCGATCAGAAACAGGACGTTACAATATATATGACAGCTATAGGATATAGTCGTCTGATCCTTATAAAATTCGGCAGATCGAATCAATTTACCATCTCTCTAACTTATAAAACAATAAAGTAATGGCATTTTCGATCAATCAGTTATATGACAGCTATAGGATATACATAGTCGTCTGATCCTTATAAAATTCGGCAGATCGAATTAATTTGCCATCTCTCTAATTTAAAAAACAATAAAGTAATGACATTTTCGATCAATCATATATATGACAGCTATAGGATATAGTCGTCTGATCCTTATGAAATTCAGCTGATCAAATAAATTTGCCCAAAGTGGAATCCATAGAAAGTTCCATTTCTCTAACTTAAAAAACAATGAAGTTCTGGCATCCGATCAATCAGTTATATGACAGCTATAGGATATAGTCGTCTGATCCCTATGAAATTCAGCTGATCAAATAAATTTGCCCAAAGTGGAATCCACAGAGAGTCCCATCCTTCTAACATGAAAAACAGCAGAATTATTGCATTTTCGATTAATCAGTTATATGACAGCTATAGGATATAGTTGTCCGATCCTTATAAAATTCGGCAGATCGAATTAATTTGCCATCTCTCTAACTTAAAAACTATAACGTAATGGCATTATCGATCAATCAGATATATGACAGCAATGGGATATTGTCGTCCGATCCTTATAAAATTTGGCAGATCAAATAAATTTGCCCAAAAGGAAATCCATAGAAAGTTTCATTTCACTAACTTAAAAAACAATGAAGTTCTGGCATCCGATCAATCAGTTATATGACAGCTATAGGATATAGTCGTCCGATCCTTATAAAATTCGGCAGATCGAATTAATTTGCCATCTCTCTAACTTATAAAACAATAAAGTAATGGCATTTTCGATCAATCAGTAATATTACAACAATAGGATATAGTCGTCCGATCCTTATAAAATTCGGCAGATCGAATAAATTTGCCCAAAGTGGAATCCATAGAAAGTTCCATTTCTCTAACTTTAAAAACAATGAAGTTCTGGCATCCGATCAATCAGTTATATTACAGCTATAGGATATAGTCGTCTGATCCCTATGAAATTCAGCTGATCAAATAAATTTGCCCAAAGTGGAATCCACAGAGAGTCCCATCCTTCTAACATGAAAAACAGCAGAATTATGGCATTTTCGATTAATCAGTTATATGACAGCTATAGGATATAGTCGTCCGATCCTTATAAAATTCTGCAGATCGAATTAATTTGCCATCTCTCTAACTTATAAAACAATAAAGTAATGGCATTTTCGATCAATCATATATATGACAGCTATAGGATATAGTCGTCCAATCCTTATAAAATTCGGCAGATCGAATCAATTTACCATCTCTCTAACTTATAAAACAATAAAGTAATGGCATTTTCGATCAATCATATATATGACAGCTATAGGATATAGTCGTCCGATCCTTATAAAATTCTGCAGATCGAATTAATTTGCCATCTCTCTAACTTAAAAAACAATAAAGTAATGGCATTTTCGATCAATCAGTTATATGACAGCAATAGGATATAGTCGTCCGATCCTTATAAAATTCGGCAGATCGAATAAATTTGCCCAAAGAGGAATCCATAGAAAGTTCCATTTCTCTAACTTAAAAAACAATGAAGTTCTGGCATCCGATCAATCAGTTATATGACAGCTATGTGATACAGTCGTCTGATCCTTATGAAATTCAGCTGATCAAATAAATTTGCTCAAACAGGAATCCGTAGAGAGTCCCATTCTTCTAACATAAAAAACAGCAGAATTATGGCATTTTCGATTAATCAGTTTTATGACAGCTATAGGATATAGTCGTCCGATCCTTATAAATTTCGGCAGATCGAATTAATTTGCCATCTCTCTAACTTAAAAAACAATAAAGTAATGGCATTTTCGAATCAATCAGTTAAATGACAGCTATAGGATATAGTCGTCCGATCCTTATAAAATTCGGCAGATCGAATAAATTTGCCCAAAGTGGAATCCACAGAAAGTTCCATTTCTCTAACTTAAAAAACAATGAAGTTCTGGCATCCGATCAATCAGTTATATTACAGCTATAGGATATAGTCGTCTGATCCCTATGAAATTCAGCTAATCAAATAAATTTGCCCAAAGTGGAATCCACAGAGAGTCCCATCCTTCTAACATGAAAAACAGCAGAATTATTGCATTTTCGATTAATCAGTTATATGACAGCTATAGGATATAGTCGTCCGATCCTTATAAAATTCGGCAGATCGAATTAATTTGCCATCTCTCTAACTTAAAAAACAATAAAGTAATGGCATTTTCGATCAATCAGTTATATGACAGCTATAGGATATACATATTCGTCTGATCCTTATAAAATTCGGCAGATCGAATTAATTTGCCATCTCTCTAATTTAAAAAACAATAAAGTAATGACATTTTCGATCAATCATATATATGACAGCTATAGGAAATAGTCGTCCGATCCTTATAAAATTCGGCAGATCGAATTAATTTGCCATCTGTCTAACTTAAAAAACAATAAAGTAATGGCATTTTCGATCAATCAGTTATATGACAGCAATAGGATATAGTCGTCCCATCCTTATAAAATTCGGCAGATCGAATAAATTTGCCCAAAGTGGAATCCATAGAAAGTTCCATTTCTCTAACTTAAAAAACAATGAAGTTCTGGCATCCGATCAATCAGTTATATGACAGCTATGTGATACAGTCGTCTGATCCTAATGAAATTCAGCTGATCAAATAAATTTGCCCAAAGTGGAATCCACAGAGAGTCCCATCCTTCTAACATGAAAAACAGAAGAATTATTGCATTTTCGATTAATCAGTTATATGACAGCTATAGGATATAGTCGTCCGATCCTTATAAAATTCGGCAGATCGAATTAATTTGCCATCTCTCTAATTTAAAAAACAATAAAGTAATGACATTTTCGATCAATCATATATATGACAGCTATAGAATATAGTCGTCTGATCCTTATGAAATTCAGCTGATCAAATAAATTTGCCCAAAGTGGAATCCATAGAAAGTTCAATTTCTCTAACTTAAAAAACAATGAATTTCTGGCATCCGATCAATCAGTTATATGACAGCTATAGGATATAGTCGTCTGATCCCTATGAAATTCAGCTGATCAAATAAATTTGCCCAAAGTGGAATCCATAGAAAGTTCCATTTCTCTAACTTAAAAAACAATGAAGTTCTGGCATCCGATCAATCAGTTATATGACAGCTATGTGATACAGTCGTCTGATCCTTATGAAATTCAGCTGATCAAATAAATTTGCTCAAACAGGAATCCGTAGAGAGTCCCATTCTTCTAACATAAAAAACAGCAGAATTATGGCATTTTCGATTAATCAGTTTTATGACAGCTATAGGATATAGTCGTCCGATCCTTATAAAATTCGGCAAATCAAATTAATTTGCCATCTCTCTAATTTAAAAAACAATAAAGTAATGACATTTTCGATCAATCATATATATGACAGCTATAGAATATAGTCGTCTGATCCTTATGAAATTCAGCTGATCAAATAAATTTGCCCAAAGTGGAATCCATAGAAAGTTCAATTTCTCTAACTTAAAAAACAATGAAGTTCTGGCATCCGATCAATCGGTTATATGACAGCTATAGGATATAGTCGTCTGATCCCTATGAAATTCAGCTGATCAAATAAATTTGCCCAAAGTGGAATCCACAGAGAGTCCCATCCATCTAACATGAAAAACAGCAGAATTATGGCATTTTCGAATAATCTGTTATATGACAGCTATAGGATATAGTCGTCCGATCCTTATAAAATTCGGCAGATAGAATTAATTTGCCATCTCTCTAACTTAAAAAAAAATAAAGTAATGGCATTTTCGATCAATCAGTTATATGACAGCTACAGGATATAGTCGTCCGATCCTTATAAAATTCGGCAGATCGAATTAATTTGCCATCTCTCTAACTTAAAAAACAATAAAGTAATGGCATTTTCGATCAATCAGTTAAATGACAGCTATAGGATATAGTCGTCCGATCCTTATAAATTTCGGCAGATCGAATTAATTTGCCATTTCTCTAACTTAAAAAACAATAAAGTAATGGCATTTTCGATCAATCAGTTATATGACAGCTATAGGATATAGTCGTCCGATCCTTATAAAATTCGGCAGATCGAATAAATTTGCCAACTCTCTAACTTAAAAAACAATAAAGTAATGGCATTTTCGATCAATCAGTTATATGACAGCTATAGGATATAGTCGTCTGATCCTTATAAAATTCGGCAGATCGAATCAATTTGCCATCTCTCTAACTTATAAAACAATAAAGTAATGGCATTTTCGATCAATCATATATATGACAGCTATAGGATATTGTCGTCTGATCCTTATGAAATTCAGCTGATCAAATACATTTGCCCAAAGTGGAATCCATAGAAAGTTCCATTTCTCTAACTTAAAAAACAATGAAGTTCTGGCATCCGATCAATCAGTTATATGACAGCTATAGGATATAGTCGTACGATCCTTATAAAATTCGGCAGATCGAATTAATTTGCATCTCTCTAACTTATAAAACAATAAAGTAATGGCATTTTCGATCAATCAGTAATATTACAACAATAGGATATAGTCGTCCGATCCTTATAAAATTCGGCAGATCGAATAAATTTGCCCAAAGTGGAATCCATAGAAAGTTCCATTTCTCTAACTTAAAAAACAATGAAGTTCTGGCATCCGATCAATCAGTTATATGACAGCTATAGGATATAGTCGTCCGATCCTTATAAATTTCGGCAGATCGAATTAATTTGCCATTTCTCTAACTTAAAAAACAATAAAGTAATGGCATTTTCGATCAATCAGTTAAATGACAGCTATAGGATATAGTCGTCCGATCCTTATAAAATTCGGCAGATCGAATAAATTTGCCAACTCTCTAACTTAAAAAATAATAAAGTAATGACATTTCCGATCAATCATATATATGACAGCTATAGGATATAGTCGTCTGATCCCTATGAAATTCAGCTGATCAAATAAATTTGCCCAAAGTGGAATCCACAGAGAGTCCCATCCTTCTAACATGAAAAACAGCAGAATTATTGCATTTTCGATTAATCAGTTATATGACAGCTATAGGATATAGTTGTCCGATCCTTATAAAATTCGGCAGATCGAATTAATTTGCCATCTCTCTAACTTAAAAACTATAACGTAATGGCATTATCGATCAATCAGATATATGACAGCAATGGGATATTGTCGTCCGATCCTTATAAAATTCGGCAAATCAAATAAATTTGCCCAAAAGGAAATCCATAGAAAGTTTCATTTCTCTAACTTAAAAAACAATGAAGTTCTGGCATCCGATCAATCAGTTATATGACAGCTATAGGATATAGTCGTACGATCCTTATAAAATTCGGCAGATCGAATTAATTTGCATCTCTCTAACTTATAAAACAATAAAGTAATGGCATTTTCGATCAATCAGTAATATTACAACAATAGGATATAGTCGTCCGATCCTTATAAAATTCGGCAGATCGAATAAATTTGCCCAAAGTGGAATCCATAGAAAGTTCCATTTCTCTAACTTAAAAAACAATGAAGTTCTGGCATCCGATAAATCAGTTATATGACAGCTATAGGATATAGTTGTCCGATCCTTATAAATTTCGGCAGATCGAATTAATTTGCCATCTCTCTAACTTAAAAAACAATAAAGTAATGGCATTTTCGATCAATCAGTTAAATGACAGCTATAGGATATAGTCGTCCGATCCTTATAAAATTCGGCAGATCGAATAAATTTGCCAACTCTCTAACTTAAAAAATAATAAAGTAATGACATTTTCGATCAATCAGTTATATGACAGCTATAGGATATAGTCGTCTGATCCTTATAAAATTCGGCAGATCAAATAAATTTGCCAACTCTCTAACTTAAAAAACAATAAAGTAATGGCATTTTCGATCAATCATATATATGACAGCTATAGGATATAGTCGTCTGATCCTTATGAAATTCAGCTGATCAAATACATTTGCCCAAAGTGGAATCCATAGAAAGTTCCATTTCTCTAACTTAAAAAACAATGAAGTTCTGGCATCCGATCAATCAGTTATATGACAGCTATAGGATATAGTCGTCTGATCCCTATGAAATTCAGCTGATCAAATAAATTTGCCCAAAGTGGAATCCACAGAGAGTCCCATCCTTCTAACATGAAAAACAGCAGAATTATTGCATTTTCGATTAATCAGTTATATGACAGCTATAGGATATAGTTGTCCGATCCTTATAAAATTCGGCAGATCGAATTAATTTGCCATCTCTCTAACTTAAAAACTATAACGTAATGGCATTATCGATCAATCAGATATATGACAGCAATGGGATATTGTCGTCCGATCCTTATAAAATTCGGCAGATCAAATAAATTTGCCCAAAAGGAAATCCATAGAAAGTTTCATTTCTCTAACTTAAAAAACAATGAAGTTCTGGCATCCGATCAATCAGTTATATGACAGCTATAGGATATAGTCGTACGATCCTTATAAAATTCGGCAGATCGAATTAATTTGCATCTCTCTAACTTATAAAACAATAAAGTAATGGCATTTTCGATCAATCAGTAATATTACAACAATAGGATATAGTCGTCCGATCCTTATAAAATTCGGCAGATCGAATAAATTTGCCCAAAGTGGAATCCATAGAAAGTTCCATTTCTCTAACTTAAAAAACAATGAAGTTCTGGCATCCGATAAATCAGTTATATGACAGCTATAGGATATAGTTGTCCGATCCTTATAAATTTCGGCAGATCGAATTAATTTGCCATCTCTCTAACTTAAAAAACAATAAAGTAATGGCATTTTCGATCAATCAGTTAAATGACAGCTATAGGATATAGTCGTCCGATCCTTATAAAATTCGGCAGATCGATTAAATTTGCCAACTCTCTAACTTAAAAAACAATAAAGTAATGGCATTTTCGATCAATCAGTTATATGACAGCTATAGGATATAGTCGTCTGATCCTTATAAAATTCGGCAGATCGAATCAATTTGCCATCTCTCTAACTTATAAAACAATAAAGTAATGGCATTTTCGATCAATCAGTTATATGACAGCTATAGGATATAGTCGTCTGATCCTTATAAAATTCGGCAGATCGAATCAATTTGCCATCTCTCTAATTTAAAAAACAATAAAGTAATGGCATTTTCGATCAATCATATATATGACAGCTATAGGATATTGTCGTCTGATCCTTATGAAATTCAGCTGATCAAATACATTTGCCCAAAGTGGAATCCATAGAAAGTTCCATTTCTCTAACTTAAAAAACAATGAAGTTCTGGCATCCGATCAATCAGTTATATGACAGCTATAGGATATAGTCGTCTGATCCCTATGAAATTCAGCTGATCAAATAAATTTGCCCAAAGTGGAATCCACAGAGAGTCCCATCCTTCTAACATGAAAAACAGCAGAATTATTGCATTTTCGATTAATCAGTTATATGACAGCTATAGGATATAGTTGTCCGATCCTTATAAAATTCGGCAGATCGAATTAATTTGCCATCTCTCTAACTTAAAAACTATAACGTAATGGCATTATCGATCAATCAGATATATGACAGCAATGGGATATTGTCGTCCGATCCTTATAAAATTCGGCAGATCAAATAAATTTGCCCAAAAGGAAATCCATAGAAAGTTTCATTTCTCTAACTTAAAAAACAATGAAGTTCTGGCATCCGATCAATCAGTTATATGACAGCTATAGGATATAGTCGTACGATCCTTATAAAATTCGGCAGATCGAATTAATTTGCATCTCTCTAACTTATAAAACAATAAAGTAATGGCATTTTCGATCAATCAGTAATATTACAACAATAGGATATAGTCATCCGATCCTTATAAAATTCGGCAGATCGAATAAATTTGCCCAAAGTGGAATCCATAGAAAGTTCCATTTCTCTAACTTAAAAAACAATGAAGTTCTGGCATCCGATAAATCAGTTATATGACAGCTATAGGATATAGTTGTCCGATCCTTATAAATTTCGGCAGATCGAATTAATTTGCCATCTCTCTAACTTAAAAAACAATAAAGTAATGGCATTTTCGATCAATCAGTTAAATGACAGCTATAGGATATAGTCGTCCGATCCTTATAAAATTCGGCAGATCGAATAAATTTGCCAACTCTCTAACTTAAAAAACAATAAAGTAATGGCATTTTCGATCAATCAGTTATATGACAGCTATAGGATATAGTCGTCTGATCCTTATAAAATTCGGCAGATCGAATCAATTTGCCATCTCTCTAACTTATAAAACAATAAAGTAATGGCATTTTCGATCAATCAGTTATATGACAGCTATAGGATATTGTCGTCTGATCCTTATGAAATTCAGCTGATCAAATACATTTGCCCAAAGTGGAATCCATAGAAAGTTCCATTTCTCTAACTTAAAAAACAATGAAGTTCTGGCATCCGATCAATCAGTTATATGACAGCCATAGGATATTGTCGTCTGATCCCTATGAAATTCAGCTGATCAAATAAATTTGCCCAAAGTGGAATCCAGAAAGAGTCCCATCCTTCTAACATGAAAAACAGCAGAATTATTGCATTTTCGATTAATCAGTTATATGACAGCTATAGGATATAGTCGTCCGATCCTTATAAAATTCGGCAGATCGAATTAATTTGCATCTCTCTAACTTATAAAACAATAAAGTAATGGCATTTTCGATCAATCAGTTATATGACAGCAATAGGATATAGTCGTCCGATCCTTATAAAATTCGGCAGATCGAATAAATTTGCCCAAAGTGGAATCCATAGAAAGTTCCATTTCTCTAACTTAAAAAACAATGAAGCTCTGGCATCCGATAAATCAGTTAGATGACAGCTATAGGATATAGTTGTCCGATCCTTATAAATTTCGGCAGATCGAATTAATTTGCCATCTCTCTAACTTAAAAAACAATAAAGTAATGGCATTTTCGATCAATCAGTTATATGACAGCTATAGGATATAGTCGTCCGATCCTTATAAAATTCGGCAGATCGAATTAATTTGCCATCTCTCTAACTTAAAAAACAATAAAGTAATGGCATTTTCGATCAATCAGTTATATGACAGCTATAGGATATAGTCGTCCGATCCTTATAAAATTCGGCAGATCGAATTAATTTGCATCTCTCTAACTTATAAAACAATAAAGTAATGGCATTTTCGATCAATCAGTTATATGACAGCAATAGGATATAGTCGTCCGATCCTTATAAAATTCGGCAGATCGAATAAATTTGCCCAAAGTGGAATCCATAGAAAGTTCCATTTCTCTAACTTAAAAAACAATGAAGTTCTGGCATCCGATCAATCAGTTATATGACAGCCATAGGATATAGTCGTCTGATCCCTATGAAATTCAGCTGATCAAATAAATTTGCCCAAAGTGGAATCCACAGAGAGTCCCATCCTTCTAACATGAAAAACAGCAGAATTATTGCATTTTCGATTAATCAGTTATATGACAGCTATAGGATATAGTCGTCCGATCCTTATAAAATTCGGCAGATCGAATTAATTTGCATCTCTCTAACTTATAAAACAATAAAGTAATGGCATTTTCGATCAATCAGTTATATGACAGCAATAGGATATAGTCGTCCGATCCTTATAAAATTCGGCAGATCGAATAAATTTGCCCAAAGTGGAATCCATAGAAAGTTCCATTTCTCTAACTTAAAAAACAATGAAGCTCTGGCATCCGATAAATCAGTTAGATGACAGCTATAGGATATAGTTGTCCGATCCTTATAAATTTCGGCAGATCGAATTAATTTGCCATCTCTCTAACTTAAAAAACAATAAAGTAATGGCATTTTCGATCAATCAGTTATATGACAGCTATAGGATATAGTCGTCTGATCCTTATAAAATTCGGCAGATCGAATTAATTTGCCATCTCTCTAACTTAAAAACTATAACGTAATGGCATTATCGATCAATCAGATATATGACAGCAATGGGATATTGTCGTCCGATCCTTATAAAATTCGGCAAATCAAATAAATTTGCCCAAAAGGAAATCCATAGAAAGTTTCATTTCTCTAACTTAAAAATTAATGAAGTTCTGGCATCCGATCAATCAGTTATATGACAGCTATAGGATATAGTCGTACGATCCTTATAAAATTCGGCAGATCGAATTAATTTGCATCTCTCTAACTTATAAAACAATAAAGTAATGGCATTTTCGATCAATCAGTAATATTACAACAATAGGATATAGTCGTCCGATCCTTATAAAATTCGGCAGATCGAATAAATTTGCCCAAAGTGGAATCCATAGAAAGTTCCATTTCTCTAACTTAAAAAACAATGAAGTTCTGGCATCCGATCAATCAGTTAAATGACAGCTATAGGATATAGTCGTCCGATCCTTATAAATTTCGGCAGATCGAATTAATTTGCCATTTCTCTAACTTAAAAAACAATAAAGTAATGGCATTTTCGATCAATCAGTTAAATGACAGCTATAGGATATAGTCGTCCGATCCTTATAAAATTCGGCAGATCGAATAAATTTGCCAACTCTCTAACTTAAAAAATAATAAAGTAATGACATTTTCGATCAATCAGTTATATGACAGCTATAGGATATAGTCGTCTGATCCTTATATAATTCGGCAGATCGAATCAATTTGCCATCTCTCTAACTTATAAAACAATAAAGTAATGGCATTTTCGATCAATCAGTTATATGACAGCTATAGGATATAGTCGTCTGATCCTTATAAAATTCGGCAGATCGAATCAATTTGCCATCTCTCTAATTTAAAAAACAATAAAGTAATGGCATTTTCGATCAATCATATATATGACAGCTATAGGATATTGTCGTCTGATCCTTATGAAATTCAGCTGATCAAATACATTTGCCCAAAGTGGAATCCATAGAAAGTTCCATTTCTCTAACTTAAAAAACAATGAAGTTCTGGCATCCGATCAATCAGTTATATGACAGCCATAGGATATTGTCGTCTGATCCCTATGAAATTCAGCTGATCAAATAAATTTGCCCAAAGTGGAATCCACAGAGAGTCCCATCCTTCTAACATGAAAAACAGCAGAATTATTGCATTTTCGATTAATCAGTTATATGACAGCTATAGGATATAGTCGTCCGATCCTTATAAAATTCGGCAGATCGAATTAATTTGCATCTCTCTAACTTATAAAACAATAAAGTAATAGCATTTTCGATCAATCAGTTATATGACAGCAATAGGATATAGTCGTCCGATCCTTATAAAATTCGGCAGATCGAATAAAAAATGGAATCAATAGAAAGTTCCATTTCTCTAACTTAAAAACAATGAAGTTCTGGCATCCGATAAATCAGTTATATGACAGCTATAGGATATAGTTATCCGATCTTTATAAAATTCGGCAGATCGAATTAATTTGCCATCTCTCTAACATAAAAAAACAATAATGTAATGGCATTTTCGATCAATCAGTTATATGACAGCTATAGGATATAGTAGTCTGATCCTTATAAAATTCGGCAGATCGAATCAATTTGCCATCTCTCTAACTTATAAAACAATAAAGTGATGACATTTTCGATCAATCAGTTATATGACAGCAATAGGATATAGTCGTCCGATCCTTATAAAATTCGGCAGATCGAATAAATTTGCCCAAAGTGGAATCCATAGAAAGTTCCATTTCTCTAACTTAAAAAACAATGAAGTTCTGGCATCCGATAAATCAGTTATATGACAGCTATAGGATATTGTTGTCCGATCCTTACAAATTTCAGCAGATCGAATTAATTTGCCATCTCTCTAACTTAAAAAACAATAAAGTAATGGCATTTTCGATCAATCAGTTATATGACAGCTATAGGATATAGTCGTCTGATCCTTATAAAATTCGGCAGATCGAATCAATTTGCCATCTCTCTAATTTAAAAAACAATAAAGTAATGGCATTTTCGATCAATCATATATATGACAGCTATAGGATATAGTCGTCTGATCCTTATGAAATTCAGCTGATCAAATACATTTTCCCAAAGTGGAATCCATAGAAAGTTCCATTTCTCTAACTTAAAAAACAATGAAGTTCTGGCATCCGATCAATCAGTTATATGACAGCTATAGGATATAGTCGTCTGATCCCTATGAAATTCAGCTGATCAAATAAATTTGCCCAAAGTGGAATCCACAGAGAGTCCCATCCTTCTAACATGAAAAACAGCAGAATTATTGCATTTTCGATTAATCAGTTATATGACAGCTATAGGATATAGTTGTCCGATCCTTATAAAATTCGGCAGATCGAATTAATTTGCCATCTCTCTAACTTAAAAACTATAACGTAATGGCATCATCGATCAATCAGATATATGACAGCAATGGGATATTGTCGTCCGATCCTTATAAAATTCGGCAGATCAAATAAATTTGCCCAAAAGGAAATCCATAGAAAGTTTCATTTCTCTAACTTAAAAAACAATGAAGTTCTGGCATCCGATCAATCAGTTATATGACAGCTATAGGATATAGTCGTACGATCCTTATAAAATTCGGCAGATCGAATTAATTTGCATCTCTCTAACTTATAAAACAATAAAGTAATGGCATTTTCGATCAATCAGTAATATTACAACAATAGGATATAGTCGTCCGATCCTTATAAAATTCGGCAGATCGAATAAATTTGCCCAAAGTGGAATCCATAGAAAGTTCCATTTCTCTAACTTAAAAAACAATGAAGTTCTGGCATCCGATAAATCAGTTATATGACAGCTATAGGATATAGTTGTCCGATCCTTATAAATTTCGGCAGATCGAATTAATTTGCCATCTCTCTAACTTAAAAAACAATAAAGTAATGGCATTTTCGATCAATCAGTTAAATGACAGCTATAGGATATAGTCGTCCGATCCTTATAAATTTCGGCAGATCGAATTAATTTGCCATTTCTCTAACTTAAAAAACAATAAAGTAATGGCATTTTCGATCAATCAGTTATATGACAGCTATAGGATATAGTCGTCTGATCCTTATAAAATTCGGCAGATCGAATCAATTTGCCATCTCTCTAACTTATAAAACAATAAAGTAATGGCATTTTCAATCAATCAGTTATATGACAGCTATAGGATATAGTCGTCTGATCCTAATAAAATTCGGCAGATCGAATCAATTTGCCATCTCTCTAATTTAAAAAACAATAAAGTAATGGCATTTTCGATCAATCATATATATGACAGCTATAGGATATAGTCGTCTGATCCTTTTGAAATTCAGCTGATCAAATACATTTGCCCAAAGTGGAATCCATAGAAAGTTCCATTTCTCTAACTTAAAAAACAATGAAGTTCTGGCATCCGATCAATCAGTTATACGACAGCTATAGGATATAGTCGTCTGATCCCTATGAAATTCAGCTGATCAAATAAATTTGCCCAAAGTGGAATCCACAGAGAGTCCCATCCTTCTAACATGAAAAACAGCAGAATTATTGCATTTTCGATTAATCAGTTATATGACAGCTATAGGATATAGTTGTCCGATCCTTATAAAATTCGGCAGATCGAATTAATTTGCCATCTCTCTAACTTAAAAACTATAACGTAATGGCATTATCGATCAATCAGATATATGACAGCAATGTGATATTGTCGTCCGATCCTTATAAAATTCGGCAGATCAAATAAATTTGCCCAAAAGGAAATCCATAGAAAGTTTCATTTCTCTAACTTAAAAAACAATGAAGTTCTGGCATCCGATCAATCAGTTATATGACAGCTATAGGATATAGTCGTACGATCCTTATAAAATTCGGCAGATCGAATTAATTTGCATCTCTCTAACTTATAAAACAATAAAGTAATGGCATTTTCGATCAATCAGTAATATTACAACAATAGGATATAGTCGTCCGATCCTTATAAAATTCGGCAGATCGAATAAATTTGCCCAAAGTGGAATCCATAGAAAGTTCCATTTCTCTAACTTAAAAAACAATGAAGTTCTGGCATCCGATAAATCAGTTATATGACAGCTATAGGATATAGTTGTCCGATCCTTATAAATTTCGGCAGATCGAATTAATTTGCCATCTCTCTAACTTAAAATACAATAAAGTAATGGCATTTTCGATCAATCAGTTAAATGACAGCTATAGGATATAGTCGTCCGATCCTTATAAATTTCGGCAGATCGAATTAATTTGCCATTTCTCTAACTTAAAAAACAATAAAGTAATGGCATTTTCGATCAATCAGTTAAATGACAGCTATAGGATATAGTCGTCCGATCCTTATAAATTTCGGCAGATCGAATTAATTTGCCATTTCTCTAACTTAAAAAACAATAAAGTAATGGCATTTTCGATCAATCAGTTATATGACAGCTATAGGATATAGTCGTCTGATCCTTATAAAATTCGGCAGATCGAATCAATTTGCCATCTCTCTAACTTATAAAACAATAAAGTAATGGCATTTTCGATCAATCAGTTATATGACAGCTATAGGATATAGTCGTCTGATCCTTATAAAATTCGGCAGATCGAATCAATTTGCCATCTCTCTAATTTAAAAAACAATAAAGTAATGGCATTTTCGATCAATAATATATATGACAGCTATAGGATATAGTCGTCTGATCCTTATGAAATTCAGCTGATCAAATACATTTGCCCAAAGTGGAATCCATAGAAAGTTCCATTTCTCTAACTTAAAAAACAATGAAGTTCTGGCATCCGATCAATCAGTTATATGACAGCTATAGGATATAGTCGTCTGATCCCTATGAAATTCAGCTGATCAAATAAATTTGCCCAAAGTGGAATCCACAGAGAGTCCCATCCTTCTAACATGAAAAACAGCAGAATTATTGCATTTTCGATTAATCAGTTATATGACAGCTATAGGATATAGTTGTCCGATCCTTATAAAATTCGGCAGATCGAATTAATTTGCCATCTCTCTAACTTAAAAACTATAACGTAATGGCATTATCGATCAATCAGATATATGACAGCAATGGGATATTGTCGTCCGATCCTTATAAAATTCGGCAGATCAAATAAATTTGCCCAAAAGGAAATCCATAGAAAGTTTCATTTCTCTAACTTAAAAAACAATGAAGTTCTGGCATCCGATCAATCAGTTATATGACAGCTATAGGATATAGTCGTACGATCCTTATAAAATTCGGCAGATCGAATTAATTTGCATCTCTCTAACTTATAAAACAATAAAGTAATGGCATTTTCGATCAATCAGTAATATTACAACAATAGGATATAGTCGTCCGATCCTTATAAAATTCGGCAGATCGAATAAATTTGCCCAAAGTGGAATCCATAGAAAGTTCCATTTCTCTAACTTAAAAAACAATGAAGTTCTGGCATCCGATAAATCAGTTATATGACAGCTATAGGATATAGTTGTCCGATCCTTATAAATTTCGGCAGATCGAATTAATTTGCCATCTCTCTAACTTAAAAAACAATAAAGTAATGGCATTTTCGATCAATCAGTTAAATGACAGCTATAGGATATAGTCGTCCGATCCTTATAAAATTCGGCAGATCGAATAAATTTGCCAACTCTCTAACTTAAAAAACAATAAAGTAATGGCATTTTCGATCAATCAGTTATATGACAGCTATAGGATATAGTCGTCTGATCCTTATAAAATTCGGCAGATCGAATCAATTTGCCATCTCTCTAACTTATAAAACAATAAAGTAATGGCATTTTCGATCAATCAGTTATATGACAGCTATAGGATATAGTCGTCTGATCCTTATAAAATTCGGCAGATCGAATCAATTTGCCATCTCTCTAATTTAAAAAACAATAAAGTAATGGCATTTTCGATCAATCATATATATGACAGCTATAGGATATTGTCGTCTGATCCTTATGAAATTCAGCTGATCAAATACATTTGCCCAAAGTGGAATCCATAGAAAGTTCCATTTCTCTAACTTAAAAAACAATGAAGTTCTGGCATCCGATCAATCAGTTATATGACAGCCATAGGATATTGTCGTCTGATCCCTATGAAATTCAGCTGATCAAATAAATTTGCCCAAAGTGGAATCCACAGAGAGTCCCATCCTTCTAACATGAAAAACAGCAGAATTATTGCATTTTCGATTAATCAGTTATATGACAGCTATAGGATATAGTCGTCCGATCCTTATAAAATTCGGCAGATCGAATTAATTTGCATCTCTCTAACTTATAAAACAATAAAGTAATGGCATTTTCGATCAATCAGTTATATGACAGCAATAGGATATAGTCGTCCGATCCTTATAAAATTCGGCAGATCGAATAAATTTGCCCAAAGTGGAATCCATAGAAAGTTCCATTTCTCTAACTTAAAAAACAATGAAGCTCTGGCATCCGATAAATCAGTTAGATGACAGCTATAGGATATAGTTGTCCGATCCTTATAAATTTCGGCAGATCGAATTAATTTGCCATCTCTCTAACTTAAAAAACAATAAAGTAATGGCATTTTCGATCAATCAGTTATATGACAGCTATAGGATATAGTCGTCCGATCCTTATAAAATTCGGCAGATCGAATTAATTTGCCATCACTCTAACTTAAAAAACAATAAAGTAATGGCATTTTCGATCAATCAGTTATATGACAGCTATAGGATATAGTCGTCTGATCCTTATAAAATTCGGCAGATCGAATCAATTTGCCATCTCTCTAACTTATAAAACAATAAAGTAATGGCATTTTCGATCAATCAGTTATATGACAGCAATAGGATATAGTCGTCCGATCCTTATAAAATTCGGCAGATCGAATAAATTTGCCCAAAGTGGAATCCATAGAAAGTTCCATTTCTCTAACTTAAAAAACAATGAAGTTCTGGCATCCGATAAATCAGTTATATGACAGCTATAGGATATAGTTGTCCGATCCTTATAAATTTCGGCAGATCGAATTAATTTGCCATCTCTCTAACTTAAAAAACAATAAAGTAATGGCATTTTCGATCAATCAGTTATATGACAGCTATAGGATATAGTCGTCCGATCCTTATAAAATTCGGCAGATCGAATTAATTTGCATCTCTCTAACTTATAAAACAATAAAGTAATGGCATTTTCGATCAATCAGTTATATGACAGCAATAGGATATAGTCGTCCGATCCTTATAAAATTCGGCAGATCGAATAAATTTGCCCAAAGTGGAATCCATAGAAAGTTCCATTTCTCTAACTTAAAAAACAATGAAGCTCTGGCATCCGATAAATCAGTTAGATGACAGCTATAGGATATAGTTGTCCGATCCTTATAAATTTCGGCAGATCGAATTAATTTGCCATCTCTCTAACTTAAAAAACAATAAAGTAATGGCATTTTCGATCAATCAGTTATATGACAGCTATAGGATATAGTCGTCCGATCCTTATAAAATTCGGCAGATCGAATTAATTTGCCATCTCTCTAACTTAAAAAAAAATAAAGTAATGGCATTTTCGATCAATCAGTTATATGACAGCTATAGAATATAGTCGTCTGATCCTTATAAAATTCGGCAGATCGAATCAATTTGCCATCTCTCTAACTTATAAAACAATAAAGTAATGGCATTTTCGATCAATCAGTTATATGACAGCAATAGGATATAGTCGTCCGATCCTTATAAAATTCGGCAGATCGAATAAATTTGCCCAAAGTGGAATCCATAGAAAGTTCCATTGCTCTAACTTAAAAAACAATGAAGTTCTGGCATCCGATCAATCAGTTATATGACAGCTATAGGATATAGTTGTCCGATCCTTATAAATTTCGGCAGATCGAATTAATTTGCCATCTCTCTAACTTAAAAAACAATAAAGTAATGGCATTTTCGATCAATCAGTTATATGACAGCTATAGGATATAGTCGTCCGATCCTTATAAAATTCGGCAGATCGAATTAATTTGCCATCTCTCTTACTTATAAAACAACAAAGTAATGGCATTTTCGATCAATCAGTTATATGACAGCAATAGGATATAGTCGTCCGATCCTTATAAAATTCGGCAGATCGAATAAATTTGACCAAAGTGGAATCCATAGAAAGTTCCATTGCTCTAACTTAAAAAACAATGAAGTTCTGGCATCCGATCAATCAGTTATATGACAGCTATAGGATATAGTCGTCTGAATCCTATGAAATTCAGCTGATCAAATAAATTTGACCAAAGTGGAATCCACAGAGAGTCCCATCCTTCTAACATGAAAAACAGCAGAATATAGTCGTCCGATCCTTATAAAATTCGGCAGATCGAATTAATTAATTTGCCATCTTATTAACTTAAAAAACAATAAAGTAATGGCATTTTCGATCAATCAGTTATATGACAGCTATAGGATATAGTCGTCCGATCCTTATAAAATTCGGCAGATGGAATTAATTTGCCATCTCTCTAACTTATAAAACAATATAGTAATGGCATTTTCAATCAATCAGTTATATTACAGCAATAGGATATAGTCGTCCGATCCTTATAAAATTCGGCAGATCGAATAAATTTGCCCAAAGTGGAATCCATAGAAAGTTCCATTTCTCTAACTTAAAAAACAATGAAGTTCTGGCATCCGATAAAACAGTTATATGACAGCTATAGGATATAGTTGTCGGATCCTTATAAATTTCGGCAGATCGAATTAATTTGCCATCTCTCTAACTTAAAAAACAATAAAGTAATGGCATTTTCGATCAATTAGTTATATGACAGCTATAGGATATAGTCGTCCGATCCTTATAAAATTCGGCAGATCGAATTAATTTGCCATCTCTCTAACTTAAAAAACAATAAAGTAATGGCATTTTCAATCAATCAGTTATATTACAGCAATAGGATATAGTCGTCCGATCCTTATAAAATTCGGCAGATCGAATAAATTTACCCAAAGTGGAATCCATAGAAAGTTCCATTTCTCTAACTTAAAAAACAATGAAGTTCTGGCATCCGATAAATCAGTTATATGACAGCTATAGGATATAGTTGTCCGATCCTTATAAATTTCGGCAGATCGAATTAATGTGCCATCTCTCTAACTTAAAAAACAATAAAGTAATGGCATTTTCGATCAATCAGTTTTACGACAGCTATAGGATATAATCGTCCGATCCTTATAAAATTCGGCAGATCAAATTAATTTGCCATCTCTCTAACTTAAAAAACAATAAAGTAATGGCATTTTCGATCAATCAGTTATATGACAGCTATAGGATATAGTCGTCTGATCCTTATAAAATTCGGCAGATCGAATCAATTTGCCATCTCTCTAACTTATAAAACAATAAAGTAATGGCATTTTCGATCAATCAGTTATATGACAGCTATAGGATATATCCCTATGAAATTCAGCTGATCAAATAAATTTGCCCAAAGTGGAATCAACAGAGAGTCCCATTCTTCTAACATAAAAAACAATACAATTATGGCATTTTCGATTAATCAGTTATATGACAGCTATTGGATATAGTCGTCTGATCCTTATAAAATTGGACAGTAATGACATTAAAGTAATGGCATTTTCGATCAATCAGTTATATGACAGCTATAGGATATAGTCGTCTGATCCTTATAAAATTCGGCAGATCGAAACAAATTGCCATCTCTCTAACTTATAAAACAATAAAGTAATGGCATTTTCGATCAATCAGTTATATGACAGCAATAGGATATAGTCGTCCGATCCTTATAAAATTCGGCAGATCGAATAAATTTGCCCAAAGTGGAATCCATAGAAAGTTCCATTTCTCTAACTTAAAAAACAATGAAGTTCTGGCATCCGATCAATAGGTTATATGACAGCTATAGGATATAGTCGTCTGATTCCTATGAAATTCAGCTGATCAAATAAATTTGCCCAAAGTGGAATCCACAGAGAGTCCCATCCTTCTAACATGAAAAACAGCAGAATTATGGCATTTTTGATTAATCAGTTATATGACAGCTATAGGATATAGTCGTCCGATCCTTATAAAATTCGGCAGATCGAATTAATTTGCCATCCTCTAACTTAAAAAACAACAAAGTAAAGGCATTTTCAATCAATCAGTTATATGACAGCTATAGTATATAGTCGTCCGATCCTTATAAAATTCGGCAGATTGAATTAATTTGCCATCTCTCTAACTTAAAAAACTATAACGTAATGGCATTATCGATCAATCGGTTATATGACAGCTATGGGACATAGTCGTCCGATCCTTATAAAATTCGGCAGATCGAATTAATTTGCCATCTCTCTAACTTAAAAAACAATAAAGTAATGGCATTATCGATCAATCAGTTATATGACAGCTATGTGATACAGTCGTCTGATCCTTATGAAATTCAGCTGATCAAATAAATTTGCTCAAACAGGAATCCGTAGAGAGTCCCATTCTTCTAACATAAAAAACAGCAGAATTATGGCATTTTCGAATAATCAGTTATATGACAGCTAAAGGATATAGTCGTCTGATCCTTATAAAATTCGGCAGATCGAATTAATTTGCCATCTCTCTAACTTAAAAAACAATAAAGTAATGGCATTTTCGATCAATCAGTTGTATGACAGCTATAGGATATAGTCGTCTGATCCTTATAAAACTCGGCAGATCGAATCAATTTGCCATCTCTCTAACTTATAAAACAATAAAGTAAGGGCATTTTCGATCAATCAGTTATATGACAGCAATAGGATATAGTCGTCCGATCCTTATAAAATTCGGCAGATCGAATAAATTTGCCCAAAGTGAAATCCATAGAAAGTTCCATTTCTCTAACTTAAAAAACAATGAAGTTCTGGCATCCGATCAATCAGTTATATGACAGCTATAGGATATAGTCTTCTGTATCCTATGAAATTCAGCTGATCAAATAAATTTGCCCAAACTGGAATCCACAGAGAGTCCCATCCTTCTAACATGAAAAACAGCAGAATATAGTCGTCCGATCCTTATAAAATTCGGCAGATCGAATCAATTTGCCATCTCTCTAACTTATAAAACAATAAAGTAATGGCATTTTCAATCAATCAGTTATATTACAGCTATAGGATATAGTCGTCTGATCCTTATAAAATTCGGCAGATCGAATCAATTTGCCATCTCTCTAACTTATAAAACAATAAAGTAATGGCATTTTCGATTAATCAGTTATATGACAGCTATTGGATATAGTCGTCCGATCCTTATAAAATTGGACAGTAATGGCATTAAAGTAATGGCATTTTCCATCAATCAGTTATATGACAGCTACAGGATATAGTCGTCCGATCCTTATAAAATTCGGCAGATCGAAACAATTTGCCATCTCTCTAACTTATAAAACAATAAAGTAATGGCATTTTCGATCAATCAGTTATATGACAGCAATAGGATATAGTCGTCCGATCCATATAAAATTCGGCAGATCGAATAAATTTGCCCAAAGTGGAATCCATAGAAAGTTCCATTTCTCTAACTTAAAAAACAATGAAGTTCTGGCATCCGATCAATAGGTTATATGACAGCTATAGGATATAGTCGTCTGATTCCTATGAAATTCAGCTGATCAAATAAATTTGCCCAAAGTGGAATCCACAGAGAGTCCCATCCTTCTAACATGAAAAACAGCAGAATTATGGCATTTTTGATTAATCAGTTATATGACAGCTATAGGATATAGTCGTCCGATCCTTATAAAATTCGGCAGATCGAATTAATTTGCCATCCTCTAACTTAAAGAACAATAAAGTAAAGGCATTTCCAATCAATCAGTTATATGACAGCTACAGTATATAGTCGTCCGATCCTTATAAAATTCGGCAGATCGAATTAATTTGCCATCTCTCTAATTTAAAAAACAATAAAGTAATGGCATTTTCGATCAATCATATATATGACAGCTATAGGATATTGTCGTCTGATCCTTATGAAATTCAGCTGATCAAATACATTTGCCCAAAGTGGAATCCATAGAAAGTTCCATTTCTCTAACTTAAAAAACAATGAAGTTCTGGCTTCCGATCAATCAAATATATGACAGCAATAGGATATAGTCGTCTGATCCCTATGAAATTCAGCTGATCAAATAAATTTGCCCAAAGTGGAATCCACAGAGAGTCCCATCCTTCTAACATGAAAAACAGCAGAATTATGGCATTTTCGATTAATCAGTTATATGACAGCTATAGGATATAGTCGTCCGATCCTTATAAAATTCAGCAGATCGAATTAATTTGCCATCTCTCTAACTTAAAAAACTATAACGTAATGGCATTATCGATCAATCAGTTATATGGCAGTTATGGGATATAGTCGTCCGACCCTTATAAATTTCGGCAGATCAAATAAATTTGCCCAAAGTGGAATCCATAGAAAGTTCCATTTCTCTAACTTAAAAAACAATGAAGTTCTGGCATCCGATCAATCAGTTATATGACAGCTATAGGATATAGTCGTCCGATCCATATAAAATTCGGCAGATCGAATTAATTTGCATCTCTCTAACTTATAAAACAATAAAGTAATGGCATTTTCAATCAATCAGTTATATGACAGCAATAGGATATAGTCGTCCGATCCTTATAAAATTCGGCAGATCGAATAAATTTGCCCAAAGTGGAATCCATAGAAAGTTCCATTTCTCTAACTTAAAAAACAATGAAGTTCTGGCATCCGATAAATCAGTTATATGACAGCTATAGGATATAGTTGTCCGATCCTTATAAATTTCGGCAGATCGAATTAATTTGCCATCTCTCTAACTTAAAAAACAATAAAGTAATGGCATTTTCGATCAATCAGTTATATGAAGGCTATAGGATATAGTCGTCCGATCCTTATAAAATTCGGCAGATCGAATTAATTTGCCATCTCTCTAACTTAAAAAACAATAAAGTAATGGTATTTTCAATCAATCAGTTATATGACAGCTATAGAATATAGTCGTCTGATCCTTATAAAATTCGGCAGATCGAATCAATTTGCCATCTCTCTAACTTATAAAACAATAAAGTAATGGCATTTTCGATCAATCAGTTATATGACAGAAATAGGATATAGTCGTCCAATCCTTATAAAATTCGGCAGATCGAATAAATTTGCCCAAAGTGGAATCCATAGAAAGTTCCATTTCTCTAACTTAAAAAACAATGAAGTTCTGGCATCCGATAAATCAGTTAGATGACAGCTATAGGATATAGTTGTCCGATCCTTATAAATTTCGGCAGATCGAATTAATTTGCCATCTCTCTAACTTAAAAAACAATAAAGTAATGGTATTTTCAATCAATCAGTTATATGACAGCTATAGGATATAGTCGTCCGATCCTTATAAAATTCGGCAGATCGAATAAATTTGCCCAAAGTGGAATCCATAGAAAGTTCCATTTCTCTAACTTAAAAAACAATGAAGTTCTGGCATCCGATAAATCAGTTAGATGACAGCTATAGGATATAGTCGTCCGATCCTTATAAAATTCGGCAGATCGAATTAATTTGCCATCTTGTTAACCTAAAAAACAATAAAGTAATGGCATTTTCGATCAATCAGTTATATGACAGCTATAGGATATAGTCGTCCGATCCTTATAAAATTCGGCAGATCGAATTAATTTGCCATCTCTCTAACTTATAAAACAATAAAGTAATGGTATTTTCAATCAATCAGTTATATGACAGCTATAGGATATAGTCGTCCGATCCTTATAAAATTCGGCAGATCGAATAAATTTGCCCAAAGTGGAATCCATAGAAAGTTCCATTTCTCTAACTTAAAAAACAATGAAGTTCTGGCATCCGATAAATCAGTTAGATGACAGCTATAGGATATAGTTGTCCGATCCTTATAAATTTCGGCAGATCGAATTAATTTGCCATCTCTCTAACTTAAAAACAATAAAGTAATGGCATTTTCGATCAATCAGTTATATGACAGCTATAGGATATAGTCGTCCGATCCTTATAAAAGTCGGCAGATCGAATTAATTTGCCATCTCTCTTACTTATAAAACAACAAAGTAATGGCATTTTCGATCAATCAGTTATATGACAGCAATAGGATATAGTCGTCCGATCCTTATAAAATTCGGCAGATCGAATAAATTTGCCCAAAGTGGAATCCATAGAAAGTTCCATTTCTCTAACTTAAAAAACAATGAAGTTCTGGCATCCGATCAATCAGTTATATGACAGCCATAGGATATAGTCGTCTGATCCCTATGAAATTCAGCTGATCAAATAAATTTGACCAAAGTGGAATCCACAGAGAGTCCCATCCTTCTAACATGAAAAACAGCAGAATATAGTCGTCCGATCCTTATAAAATTCGGCAGATCGAATCAATTTGCCATCTCTCTAACTTATAAAACAATAAAGTAATGGCATTTTCGATCAATCAGTTATATGACAGCTATAGGATATAGTCGTCTGATCCTTATAAAATTCGGCAGATCGAATAAATTTGCCCAAAGTGGAATCCATAGGAAGTTCCATTTCTCTAACTTAAAAAACAATGAAGTTCTGGCATCCGATAAATCAGTTATATGACAGCTATAGGATATAGTTGTCGGATCCTTATAAATTTCGGCAGATCGAATTAATTTGCCATCTCTCTAACTTAAAAAACAATAAAGTAATGGCATTTTCGATCAATCAGTTATATGACAGCTATAGGATATAGTCGTCCGATCCTTATAAAATTCGGCAGATCGAATTAATTTGCCATCTCTCTTACTTATAAAACAACAAAGTAATGGCATTTTCGATCAATCAGTTATATGACAGCAATAGGATATAGTCGTCCGATCCTTATAAAATTCGGCAGATCGAATAAATTTGCCCAAAGTGGAATCCATAGAAAGTTCCATTGCTCTAACTGAAAAAACAATGAAGTTCTGGCATCCGATCAATCAGTTATATGACAGCTATAGGATATAGTCGTCTGAATCCTATGAAATTCAGCTGATCAAATAAATTTGACCAAAGTGGAATCCACAGAGAGTCCCATCCTTCTAACATGAAAAACAGCAGAATATAGTCGTCCGATCCTTATAAAATTCGGCAGATCGAATTAATTTGCCATCTTATTAACTTATAAAACAATAAAGTAATGGCATTTTCAATCAATCAGTTATATCACAGCAATAGGATATAGTCGTCCGATCCTTATAAAATTCGGCAGATCGAATAAATTTGCCCAAAGTGGAATCCATAGAAAGTTCCATTGCTCTAACTTAAAAAACAATGAAGTTCTGGCATCCGATCAATCAGTTATATGACAGCTATAGGATATAGTCGTCTGAATCCTATGAAATTCAGCTGATCAAATAAATTTGACCAAAGTGGAATCCACAGAGAGTCCCATCCTTCTAACATGAAAAACAGCAGAATATAGTCGTCCGATCCTTATAAAATTCGGCAGATCGAATCAATTTGCCATCTCTCTAACTTAAAAAACAATAAAGTAATGGCATTTTCGATCAATCAGTTATATGATAGCTATAGGATATAGTCGTCTGATCCTTATAAAATTCGGCAGATCGAATCAATTTGCCATCTCTCTAACTTATAAAACAATAAAGTAAGGGCATTTTCGATCAATCAGTTATATCACAGCAATAGGATATAGTCGTCCGATCCTTATAAAATTCGGCAGATCGAATAAATTTGCCCAAAGTGGAATCCATAGAAAGTTCCATTTCTCTAACTTAAAAAACAATGAAGTTCTGGCATCCGATCAATCAGTTATATGACAGCTATAGGATATAGTCGTCTGTATCCTATGAAATTCAGCTGATCAAACAAATTTGCCCAAAGTGGAATCCACAGAGAGTCCCATCCTTCTAACATGAAAAACAGCAGAATATAGTCGTCCGATCCTTATAAAATTCGGCAGATCGAATTAATTTGCCATCTCTCTAACTTAAAAAACAATAAAGTAATGGCATTGTCAATCAATCAGTTATATTATAGCTATAGGATATAGTCGTCTGATCCTTATAAAATTCGGCAGATCGAATCAATTTGCCATCTCTCTAATTTATAAAACAATAAAGTAATGGCATTTTCGATCAATCAGTTATATGACAGCTATAGGATATATCCCTATGAAATTCAGCTGATCAAATAAATTTGCCCAAAGTGGAATCAACAGAGAGTCCCATTCTTCTAACATAAAAAACAACACAATTATGGCATTTTCGATTAATCAGTTATATGACAGCTATTGGATATAGTCGTCTGATCCTTATAAAATTGAACAGTAATGGCATTAAAGTAATGGCATTTTCGATCAATCAGTTATATGACAGCTATAGGATTTAGTCGTCTGATCCTTATAAAATTCGGCAGATCGAATCAATTTGCCATCTCTCTATCTTATAAAACAATAAAGTAAGGGCATTTTCGATCAATCAGTTATATGACAGCAATAGGATATAGTCGTCCGATCCTTATAAAATTCGGCAGATCGAATAAATTTGCCCAAAGTGGAATCCATAGAAAGTTCCATTGCTCTAACTTAAAAAACAATGAAGTTCTGGCATCCGATCAATCAGTTATATGACAGCTATAGGATATAGTCGTCTGAATCCTATGAAATTCAGCTGATCAAATAAATTTGACCAAAGTGGAATCCACAGAGAGTCCCATCCTTCTAACATGAAAAACAGCAGAATATAGTCGTCCGATCCTTATAAAATTCGGCAGATCGAATTAATTTGCCATCTTATTAACCTAAAAAACAATAAAGTAATGGCATTTTCGATCAATCAGTTATATGACAGATATAGGATATAGTCGTCCGATCCTTATAAAATTCGGCAGATCGAATTAATTTGCCATCTCTCTAACTTATAAAACAATAAAGTAATGGTATTTTCAATCAATCAGTTATATGACAGCTATAGGATATAGTCGTCCGATCCTTATAAAATTCGGCAGATCGAATAAATTTGCCCAAAGTGGAATCCATAGAAAGTTCCATTTCTCTAACTTAAAAAACAATGAAGTTCTGGCATCCGATAAATCAGTTAGATGACAGCTATAGGATATAGTTGTCCGATCCTTATAAATTTCGGCAGATCGAATTAATTTGCCATCTCTCTAACTTAAAAAACAATAAAGTAATGGTATTTTCAATCAATCAGTTATATGACAGCTATAGGATATAGTCGTCCGATCCTTATAAAATTCGGCAGATCGAATAAATTTGCCCAAAGTGGAATCCATAGAAAGTTCCATTTCTCTAACTTAAAAAACAATGAAGTTCTGGCATCCGATCAATCAGTTATATGACAGCTATAGGATATAGTCGTCTGAATCCTATGAAATTCAGCTGATCAAATAAATTTGACCAAAGTGGAATCCACAGAGAGTCCCATCCTTCTAACATGAAAAACAGCAGAATATAGTCGTCCGATCCTTATAAAATTCGGCAGATCGAATTAATTTGCCATCTTATTAACCTAAAAAACAATAAAGTAATGGCATTTTCGATCAATCAGTTATATGACAGCTATAGGATATAGTCGTCCGATCCTTATAAAATTCGGCAGATCGAATTAATTTGCCATCTCTCTAACTTATAAAACAATAAAGTAATGGTATTTTCAATCAATCAGTTATATGACAGCTATAGGATATAGTCGTCCGATCCTTATAAAATTCGGCAGATCGAATAAATTTGCCCAAAGTGGAATCCATAGAAAGTTCCATTTCTCTAACTTAAAAAACAATGAAGTTCTGGCATCCGATAAATCAGTTAGATGACAGCTATAGGATATAGTTGTCCGATCCTTATAAATTTCGGCAGATCGAATTAATTTGCCATCTCTGTAACTTAAAAAACAATAAAGTAATGGCATTTTCGATCAATCAGTTATATGACAGCTATAGGATATAGTCGTCCGATCCTTATAAAAGTCGGCAGATCGAATTAATTTGCCATCTCTCTTACTTATAAAACAACAAAGTAATGGCATTTTCGATCAATCAGTTATATGACAGCAATAGGATATAGTCGTCCGATCCTTATAAAATTCGGCAGATCGAATAAATTTGCCCAAAGTGGAATCCATAGAAAGTTCCATTTCTCTAACTTAAAAAACAATGAAGTTCTGGCATCCGATCAATCAGTTATATGACAGCCATAGGATATAGTCGTCTGATCCCTATGAAATTCAGCTGATCAAATAAATTTGACCAAAGTGGAATCCACAGAGAGTCCCATCCTTCTAACATGAAAAACAGCAGAATATAGTCGTCCGATCCTTATAAAATTCGGCAGATCGAATAAATTTGCCCACTCTCTAACTTAAAAAACAATAAAGTAATGGCATTTTCGATCAATCAGTTATATGACAGCAATAGGATATAGTCGTCCGATCCTTATAAAATTCGGCAGATCGAATAAATTTGCCCAAAGTGGAATCCATAGAAAGTTCCATTGCTCTAACTGAAAAAACAATGAAGTTCTGGCATCCGATCAATCAGTTATATGACAGCTATAGGATATAGTCGTCTGAATCCTATGAAATTCAGCTGATCAAATAAATTTGACCAAAGTGGAATCCACAGAGAGTCCCATCCTTCTAACATGAAAAACAGCAGAATATAGTCGTCCGATCCTTATAAAATTCGGCAGATCGAATTAATTTGCCATCTCTCTAACTTATAAAACAATAAAGTAATGGCATTTTCAATCAATCAGTTATATCACAGCAATAGGATATAGTCGTCCGATCCTTATAAAATTCGGCAGATCGAATAAATTTGCCCAAAGTGGAATCCATAGAAAGTTCCATTGCTCTAACTTAAAAAACAATGAAGTTCTGGCATCCGATCAATCAGTTATATGACAGCTATAGGATATAGTCGTCTGAATCCTATGAAATTCAGCTGATCAAATAAATTTGACCAAAGTGGAATCCACAGAGAGTCCCATCCTTCTAACATGAAAAACAGCAGAATATAGTCGTCCGATCCTTATAAAATTCGGCAGATCGAATCAATTTGCCATCTCTCTAACTTAAAAAACAATAAAGTAATGGTATTTTCAATCAATCAGTTATATGACAGCTATAGGATATAGTCGTCCGATCCTTATAAAATTCGGCAGATCGAATAAATTTGCCCAAAGTGGAATCCATAGAAAGTTCCATTTCTCTAACTTAAAAAACAATGAAGTTCTGGCATCCGATAAATCAGTTAGATGACAGCTATAGGATATAGTTGTCCGATCCTTATAAATTTCGGCAGATCGAATTAATTTGCCATCTCTGTAACTTAAAAAACAATAAAGTAATGGCATTTTCGATCAATCAGTTATATGACAGCTATAGGATATAGTCGTCCGATCCTTATAAAAGTCGGCAGATCGAATTAATTTGCCATCTCTCTTACTTATAAAACAACAAAGTAATGGCATTTTCGATCAATCAGTTATATGACAGCAATAGGATATAGTCGTCCGATCCTTATAAAATTCGGCAGATCGAATAAATTTGCCCAAAGTGGAATCCATAGAAAGTTCCATTTCTCTAACTTAAAAAACAATGAAGTTCTGGCATCCGATCAAATTTCAAACATCCGATCAAACATCCGAATAAATTTGCCCACTCTCTAACTTAAAAAACAATAAAGTAATGGCATTTTCGATCAATCAGTTATATGACAGCAATAGGATATAGTCGTCCGATCCTTATAAAATTCGGCAGATCGAATAAATTTGCCCAAAGTGGAATCCATAGAAAGTTCCATTGCTCTAACTGAAAAAACAATGAAGTTCTGGCATCCGATCAATCAGTTATATGACAGCTATAGGATATAGTCGTCTGAATCCTATGAAATTCAGCTGATCAAATAAATTTGACCAAAGTGGAATCCACAGAGAGTCCCATCCTTCTAACATGAAAAACAGCAGAATATAGTCGTCCGATCCTTATAAAATTCGGCAGATCGAATTAATTTGCCATCTTATTAACTTATAAAACAATAAAGTAATGGCATTTTCAATCAATCAGTTATATCACAGCAATAGGATATAGTCGTCCGATCCTTATAAAATTCGGCAGATCGAATAAATTTGCCCAAAGTGGAATCCATAGAAAGTTCCATTGCTCTAACTTAAAAAACAATGAAGTTCTGGCATCCGATCAATCAGTTATATGACAGCTATAGGATATAGTCGTCTGAATCCTATGAAATTCAGCTGATCAAATAAATTTGACCAAAGTGGAATCCACAGAGAGTCCCATCCTTCTAACATGAAAAACAGCAGAATATAGTCGTCCGATCCTTATAAAATTCGGCAGATCGAATCAATTTGCCATCTCTCTAACTTAAAAAACAATAAAGTAATGGCATTTTCGATCAATCAGTTATATGATAGCTATAGGATATAGTCGTCTGATCCTTATAAAATTCGGCAGATCGAATCAATTTGCCATCTCTCTAACTTATAAAACAATAAAGTAAGGGCATTTTCGATCAATCAGTTATATGACAGCAATAGGATATAGTCGTCCGATCCTTATAAAATTCGGCAGATCGAATAAATTTGCCCAAAGTGGAATCCATAGAAAGTTCCATTTCTCTAACTTAAAAAACAATGAAGTTCTGGCATCCGATCAATCAGTTATATGACAGCTATAGGATATAGTCGTCTGTATCCTATGAAATTCAGCTGATCAAACAAATTTGCCCAAAGTGGAATCCACATAAACTTATAACTTAAAAAGAATAACTTAAAAAACAATAAAGTAATGGCATTGTCAATCAATCAGTTATATTATAGCTATAGGATATAGTCGTCTGATCCTTATAAAATTCGGCAGATCGAATCAATTTGCCATCTCTCTAATTTATAAAACAATAAAGTAATGGCATTTTCGATCAATCAATTATATGACAGCTATAGGATATATCCCTATGAAATTCAGCTGATCAAATAAATTTGCCCAAAGTGGAATCAACAGAGAGTCCCATTCTTCTAACATAAAAAACAACACAATTATGGCATTTTCGATTAATCAGTTATATGACAGCTATTGGATATAGTCGTCTGATCCTTATAAAATTGGACAGTAATGGCATTAAAGTAATGGCATTTTCGATCAATCAGTTATATGACAGCTATAGGATATAGTCGTCTGATCCTTATAAAATTCGGCAGATCGAATCAATTTGCCATCTCTCTAACTTATAAAACAATAAAGTAAGGGCATTTTCGATCAATCAGTTATATGACAGCAATAGGATATAGTCGTCCGATCCTTATAAAATTCGGCAGATCGAATAAATTTGCCCAAAGTGGAATCCATAGAAAGTTCCATTGCTCTAACTTAAAAAACAATGAAGTTCTGGCATCCGATCAATCAGTTATATGACAGCTATAGGATATAGTCGTCTGAATCCTATGAAATTCAGCTGATCAAATAAATTTGACCAAAGTGGAATCCACAGAGAGTCCCATCCTTCTAACATGAAAAACAGCAGAATATAGTCGTCCGATCCTTATAAAATTCGGCAGATCGAATTAATTTGCCATCTTATTAACCTAAAATACAATAAAGTAATGGCATTTTCGATCAATCAGTTATATGACAGCAATAGGATATAGTCGTCCGATCCTTATAAAATTCGGCAGATCGAATAAATTTGCCCAAAGTGGAATCCATAGAAAGTTCCATTTCTCTAACTTAAAAAACAATGAAGTTCTGGCATCCGATCAATCAGTTATATGACAGCTATAGGATATAGTCGTCTGAATCCTATGAAATTCAGCTGATCAAATAAATTTGACCAAAGTGGAATCCACAGAGAGTCCCATCCTTCTAACATGAAAAACAGCAGAATATAGTCGTCCGATCCTTATAAAATTCGGCAGATCGAATCAATTTGCCATCTCTCTAACTTAAAAAACAATAAAGTAATGGCATTTTCGATCAATCAGTTATATGATAGCTATAGGATATAGTCGTCTGATCCTTATAAAATTCGGCAGATCGAATCAATTTGCCATCTCTCTAACTTATAAAACAATAAAGTAAGGGCATTTTCGATCAATCAGTTATATGACAGCAATAGGATATAGTCGTCCGATCCTTATAAAATTCGGCAGATCGAATAAATTTGCCCAAAGTGGAATCCATAGAAAGTTCCATTTCTCTAACTTAAAAAACAATGAAGTTCTGGCATCCGATCAATCAGTTATATGACAGCTATAGGATATAGTCGTCTGTATCCTATGAAATTCAGCTGATCAAACAAATTTGCCCAAAGTGGAATCCACAGAGAGTCCCATCCTTCTAACATGAAAAACAGCAGAATATAGTCGTCCGATCCTTATAAAATTCGGCAGATCGAATTAATTTGCCATCCCTCTAACTTAAAAAACAATAAAGTAATGGCATTGTCAATCAATCAGTTATATTATAGCTATAGGATATAGTCGTCTGATCCTTATAAAATTCGGCAGATCGAATCAATTTGCCATCTCTCTAATTTATAAAACAATAAAGTAATGGCATTTTCGATCAATCAGTTATATGACAGCTATAGGATATATCCCTATGAAATTCAGCTGATCAAATAAATTTGCCCAAAGTGGAATCAACAGAGAGTCCCATTCTTCTAACATAAAAAACAACACAATTATGGCATTTTCGATTAATCAGTTATATGACAGCTATTGGATATAGTCGTCTGATCCTTTTAAAATTGGACAGTAATGGCATTAAAGTAATGGCATTTTCGATCAATCAGTTATATGACAGCTATAGGATATAGTCTTCTGATCCTTATAAAATTCGGCAGATCGAATCAATTTGCCATCTCTCTAACTTATAAAACAATAAAGTAAGGGCATTTTCGATCAATCAGTTATATGACAGCAATAGGATATGGTCGTCCGATCCTTATAAAATTCGGCAGATCGAATAAATTTGCCCAAAGTGGAATCCATAGAAAGTTCCATTGCTCTAACTTAAAAAACAATGAAGTTCTGGCATCCGATCAATCAGTTATATGACAGCTATAGGATATAGTCGTCTGAATCCTATGAAATTCAGCTGATCAAATAAATTTGACCAAAGTGGAATCCACAGAGAGTCCCATCCTTCTAACATGAAAAACAGCAGAATATAGTCGTCCGATCCTTATAAAATTCGGCAGATCGAATTAATTTGCCATCTTATTAACCTAAAAAACAATAAAGTAATGGCATTTTCGATCAATCAGTTATATGACAGCAATAGGATATAGTCGTCCGATCCTTATAAAATTCGGCAGATCGAATAAATTTGCCCAAAGTGGAATCCATAGAAAGTTCCATTTCTCTAACTTAAAAAACAATGAAGTTCTGGCATCCGATCAATCAGTTATATGACAGCTATAGGATATAGTCGTCTGAATCCTATGAAATTCAGCTGATCAAATAAATTTGACCAAAGTGGAATCCACAGAGAGTCCCATCCTTCTAACATGAAAAACAGCAGAATATAGTCGTCCGATCCTTATAAAATTCGGCAGATCGAATTAATTTGCCATCTTATTAACCTAAAAAACAATAAAGTAATGGCATTTTCGATCAATCAGTTATATGACAGCTATAGGATATAGTCGTCCGATCCTTATAAAATTCGGCAGATCGAATTAATTTGCCATCTCTCTAACTTATAAAACAATAAAGTAATGGCATTTTCAATCAATCAGTTATATTACAGCAATAGGATATAGTCGTCCGATCCTTATAAAATTCGGCAGATCGAATAAATTTGCCCAAAGTGGAATCCATAGAAAGTTCCATTGCTCTAACTTAAAAAACAATGAAGTTCTGGCATCCGATCAATCAGTTATATGACAGCTATAGGATATAGTCGTCTGAATCCTATGAAATTCAGCTGATCAAATAAATTTGACCAAAGTGGAATCCACAGAGAGTCCCATACTTCTAACATGAAAAACAGCAGAATATAGTCGTCCGATCCTTATAAAATTCGGCAGATCGAATTAATTTGCCATCTTATTAACCTAAAAAACAATAAAGTAATGGCATTTTCGATCAATCAATTATATGACAGCAATAGGATATAGTCGTCCGATCCTTATAAAATTCGGCAGATCGAATAAATTTGCCCAAAGTGGAATCCATAGAAAGTTCCATTTCTCTAACTTAAAAAACAATGAAGTTCTGGCATCCGATCAATCAGTTATATGACAGCTATAGGATATAGTCGTCTGTATCCTATGAAATTCAGCTGATCAAACAAATTTGCCCAAAGTGGAATCCACAGAGAGTCCCATCCTTCTAACATGAAAAACAGCAGAATATAGTCGTCCGATCCTTATAAAATTCGGCAGATCGAATTAATTTGCCATCCCTCTAACTTAAAAAACAATAAAGTAATGGCATTGTCAATCAATCAGTTATATTATAGCTATAGGATATAGTCGTCTGATCCTTATAAAATTCGGCAGATCGAATCAATTTGCCATCTCTCTAATTTATAAAACAATAAAGTAATGGCATTTTCGATCAATCAGTTATATGACAGCTATAGGATATATCCCTATGAAATTCAGCTGATCAAATAAATTTGCCCAAAGTGGAATCAACAGAGAGTCCCATTCTTCTAACATAAAAAACAACACAATTATGGCATTTTCGATTAATCAGTTATATGACAGCTATTGGATATAGTCGTCTGATCCTTATAAAATTGGACAGTAATGGCATTAAAGTAATGGCATTTTCGATCAATCAGTTATATGACAGCTATAGGATATAGTCGTCTGATCCTTATAAAATTCGGCAGATCGAATCAATTTGCCATCTCTCTAACTTATAAAACAATAAAGTAAGGGCATTTTCGATCAATCAGTTATATGACAGCAATAGGATATGGTCGTCCGATCCTTATAAAATTCGGCAGATCGAATAAATTTGCCCAAAGTGGAATCCATAGAAAGTTCCATTGCTCTAACTTAAAAAACAATGAAGTTCTGGCATCCGATCAATCAGTTATATGACAGCTATAGGATATAGTCGTCTGAATCCTATGAAATTCAGCTGATCAAATAAATTTGACCAAAGTGGAATCCACAGAGAGTCCCATCCTTCTAACATGAAAAACAGCAGAATATAGTCGTCCGATCCTTATAAAATTCGGCAGATCGAATTAATTTGCCATCTTATTAACCTAAAAAACAATAAAGTAATGGCATTTTCGATCAATCAGTTATATGACAGCAATAGGATATAGTCGTCCGATCCTTATAAAATTCGGCAGATCGAATAAATTTGCCCAAAGTGGAATCCATAGAAAGTTCCATTTCTCTAACTTAAAAAACAATGAAGTTCTGGCATCCGATCAATCAGTTATATGACAGCTATAGGATATAGTCGTCTGAATCCTATGAAATTCAGCTGATCAAATAAATTTGACCAAAGTGGAATCCACAGAGAGTCCCATCCTTCTAACATGAAAAACAGCAGAATATAGTCGTCCGATCCTTATAAAATTCGGCAGATCGAATTAATTTGCCATCTTATTAACCTAAAAAACAATAAAGTAATGGCATTTTCGATCAATCAGTTATATGACAGCTATAGGATATAGTCGTCCGATCCTTATAAAATTCGGCAGATCGAATTAATTTGCCATCTCTCTAACTTATAAAACAATAAAGTAATGGCATTTTCAATCAATCAGTTATATTACAGCAATAGGATATAGTCGTCCGATCCTTATAAAATTCGGCAGATCGAATAAATTTGCCCAAAGTGGAATCCATAGAAAGTTCCATTGCTCTAACTTAAAAAACAATGAAGTTCTGGCATCCGATCAATCAGTTATATGACAGCTATAGGATATAGTCGTCTGAATCCTATGAAATTCAGCTGATCAAATAAATTTGACCAAAGTGGAATCCACAGAGAGTCCCATCCTTCTAACATGAAAAACAGCAGAATATAGTCGTCCGATCCTTATAAAATTCGGCAGATCGAATTAATTTGCCATCTTATTAACCTAAAAAACAATAAAGTAATGGCATTTTCGATCAATCAATTATATGACAGCAATAGGATATAGTCGTCCGATCCTTATAAAATTCGGCAGATCGAATAAATTTGCCCAAAGTGGAATCCATAGAAAGTTCCATTTCTCTAACTTAAAAAACAATGAAGTTCTGGCATCCGATCAATCAGTTATATGACAGCTATAGGATATAGTCGTCTGAATCCTATGAAATTCAGCTGATCAAATAAATTTGACCAAAGTGGAATCCACAGAGAGTCCCATCCTTCTAACATGAAAAACAGCAGAATATAGTCGTCCGATCCTTATAAAATTCGGCAGATCGAATTAATTTGCCATCTTATTAACCTAAAAAACAATAAAGTAATGGCATTTTCGATCAATCAGTTATATGACAGCTATAGGATATAGTCGTCCGATCCTTATAAAATTCAGCAGATCGAATTAATTTGCCATCTCTCTAACTTATAAAACAATAAAGTAATGGCATTTTCAATCAATCAGTTATATTACAGCAATAGGATATAGTCGTCCGATCCTTATAAAATTCGGCAGATCGAATAAATTTGCCCAAAGTGGAATCCATAGGAAGTTCCATTTCTCTAACTTAAAAAACAATGAAGTTCTGGCATCCGATAAATCAGTTATATGACAGCTATAGGATATAGTTGTCGGATCCTTATAAATTTCGGCAGATCGAATTAATTTGCCATCTCTCTAACTTAAAAAACAATAAAGTAATGGCATTTTCGATCAATCAGTTATATGACAGCTATAGGATATAGTCGTCCGATCCTTATAAAATTCGGCAGATCGAATTAATTTGCCATCTCTCTTACTTATAAAACAACAAAGTAATGGCATTTTCGATCAATCAGTTATATGACAGCAATAGGATATAGTCGTCCGATCCTTATAAAATTCGGCAGATCGAATAAATTTGCCCAAAGTGGAATCCATAGAAAGTTCCATTGCTCTAACTTAAAAAACAATGAAGTTCTGGCATCCGATCAATCAGTTATATAGGTTAATCAGTTATATAGATCAATCAGACAGCTATAGGATATAGTCGTCTGAATCCTATGAAATTCAGCTGATCAAATAAATTTGACCAAAGTGGAATCCACAGAGAGTCCCATCCTTCTAACATGAAAAACAGCAGAATATAGTCGTCCGATCCTTATAAAATTCGGCAGATCGAATTAATTTGCCATCTTATTAACCTAAAAAACAATAAAGTAATGGCATTTTCGATCAATCAGTTATATGACAGCTATAGGATATAGTCGTCCGATCCTTATAAAATTCGGCAGATCGAATTAATTTGCCATCTCTCTAACTTATAAAACAATAAAGTAATGGCATTTTCAATCAATCAGTTATATTACAGCAATAGGATATAGTCGTCCGATCCTTATAAAATTCGGCAGATCGAATAAATTTGCCCAAAGTGGAATCCATAGAAAGTTCCATTGCTCTAACTTAAAAAACAATGAAGTTCTGGCATCCGATCAATCAGTTATATGACAGCTATAGGATATAGTCGTCTGAATCCTATGAAATTCAGCTGATCAAATAAATTTGACCAAAGTGGAATCCACAGAGAGTCCCATACTTCTAACATGAAAAACAGCAGAATATAGTCGTCCGATCCTTATAAAATTCGGCAGATCGAATTAATTTGCCATCTTATTAACCTAAAAAACAATAAAGTAATGGCATTTTCGATCAATCAATTATATGACAGCAATAGGATATAGTCGTCCGATCCTTATAAAATTCGGCAGATCGAATAAATTTGCCCAAAGTGGAATCCATAGAAAGTTCCATTTCTCTAACTTAAAAAACAATGAAGTTCTGGCATCCGATCAATCAGTTATATGACAGCTATAGGATATAGTCGTCTGTATCCTATGAAATTCAGCTGATCAAACAAATTTGCCCAAAGTGGAATCCACAGAGAGTCCCATCCTTCTAACATGAAAAACAGCAGAATATAGTCGTCCGATCCTTATAAAATTCGGCAGATCGAATTAATTTGCCATCCCTCTAACTTAAAAAACAATAAAGTAATGGCATTGTCAATCAATCAGTTATATTATAGCTATAGGATATAGTCGTCTGATCCTTATAAAATTCGGCAGATCGAATCAATTTGCCATCTCTCTAATTTATAAAACAATAAAGTAATGGCATTTTCGATCAATCAGTTATATGACAGCTATAGGATATATCCCTATGAAATTCAGCTGATCAAATAAATTTGCCCAAAGTGGAATCAACAGAGAGTCCCATTCTTCTAACATAAAAAACAACACAATTATGGCATTTTCGATTAATCAGTTATATGACAGCTATTGGATATAGTCGTCTGATCCTTATAAAATTGGACAGTAATGGCATTAAAGTAATGGCATTTTCGATCAATCAGTTATATGACAGCTATAGGATATAGTCGTCTGATCCTTATAAAATTCGGCAGATCGAATCAATTTGCCATCTCTCTAACTTATAAAACAATAAAGTAAGGGCATTTTCGATCAATCAGTTATATGACAGCAATAGGATATGGTCGTCCGATCCTTATAAAATTCGGCAGATCGAATAAATTTGCCCAAAGTGGAATCCATAGAAAGTTCCATTGCTCTAACTTAAAAAACAATGAAGTTCTGGCATCCGATCAATCAGTTATATGACAGCTATAGGATATAGTCGTCTGAATCCTATGAAATTCAGCTGATCAAATAAATTTGACCAAAGTGGAATCCACAGAGAGTCCCATCCTTCTAACATGAAAAACAGCAGAATATAGTCGTCCGATCCTTATAAAATTCGGCAGATCGAATTAATTTGCCATCTTATTAACCTAAAAAACAATAAAGTAATGGCATTTTCGATCAATCAGTTATATGACAGCAATAGGATATAGTCGTCCGATCCTTATAAAATTCGGCAGATCGAATAAATTTGCCCAAAGTGGAATCCATAGAAAGTTCCATTTCTCTAACTTAAAAAACAATGAAGTTCTGGCATCCGATCAATCAGTTATATGACAGCTATAGGATATAGTCGTCTGAATCCTATGAAATTCAGCTGATCAAATAAATTTGACCAAAGTGGAATCCACAGAGAGTCCCATCCTTCTAACATGAAAAACAGCAGAATATAGTCGTCCGATCCTTATAAAATTCGGCAGATCGAATTAATTTGCCATCTTATTAACCTAAAAAACAATAAAGTAATGGCATTTTCGATCAATCAGTTATATGACAGCTATAGGATATAGTCGTCCGATCCTTATAAAATTCGGCAGATCGAATTAATTTGCCATCTCTCTAACTTATAAAACAATAAAGTAATGGCATTTTCAATCAATCAGTTATATTACAGCAATAGGATATAGTCGTCCGATCCTTATAAAATTCGGCAGATCGAATAAATTTGCCCAAAGTGGAATCCATAGAAAGTTCCATTGCTCTAACTTAAAAAACAATGAAGTTCTGGCATCCGATCAATCAGTTATATGACAGCTATAGGATATAGTCGTCTGAATCCTATGAAATTCAGCTGATCAAATAAATTTGACCAAAGTGGAATCCACAGAGAGTCCCATCCTTCTAACATGAAAAACAGCAGAATATAGTCGTCCGATCCTTATAAAATTCGGCAGATCGAATTAATTTGCCATCTTATTAACCTAAAAAACAATAAAGTAATGGCATTTTCGATCAATCAATTATATGACAGCAATAGGATATAGTCGTCCGATCCTTATAAAATTCGGCAGATCGAATAAATTTGCCCAAAGTGGAATCCATAGAAAGTTCCATTTCTCTAACTTAAAAAACAATGAAGTTCTGGCATCCGATCAATCAGTTATATGACAGCTATAGGATATAGTCGTCTGAATCCTATGAAATTCAGCTGATCAAATAAATTTGACCAAAGTGGAATCCACAGAGAGTCCCATCCTTCTAACATGAAAAACAGCAGAATATAGTCGTCCGATCCTTATAAAATTCGGCAGATCGAATTAATTTGCCATCTTATTAACCTAAAAAACAATAAAGTAATGGCATTTTCGATCAATCAGTTATATGACAGCTATAGGATATAGTCGTCCGATCCTTATAAAATTCAGCAGATCGAATTAATTTGCCATCTCTCTAACTTATAAAACAATAAAGTAATGGCATTTTCAATCAATCAGTTATATTACAGCAATAGGATATAGTCGTCCGATCCTTATAAAATTCGGCAGATCGAATAAATTTGCCCAAAGTGGAATCCATAGGAAGTTCCATTTCTCTAACTTAAAAAACAATGAAGTTCTGGCATCCGATAAATCAGTTATATGACAGCTATAGGATATAGTTGTCGGATCCTTATAAATTTCGGCAGATCGAATTAATTTGCCATCTCTCTAACTTAAAAAACAATAAAGTAATGGCATTTTCGATCAATCAGTTATATGACAGCTATAGGATATAGTCGTCCGATCCTTATAAAATTCGGCAGATCGAATTAATTTGCCATCTCTCTTACTTATAAAACAACAAAGTAATGGCATTTTCGATCAATCAGTTATATGACAGCAATAGGATATAGTCGTCCGATCCTTATAAAATTCGGCAGATCGAATAAATTTGCCCAAAGTGGAATCCATAGAAAGTTCCATTGCTCTAACTTAAAAAACAATGAAGTTCTGGCATCCGATCAATCAGTTATATAGGTTAATCAGTTATATAGATCAATCAGACAGCTATAGGATATAGTCGTCTGAATCCTATGAATTTCAGCTGATCAAATAAATTTGACCAAAGTGGAATCCACAGAGAGTCCCATCCTTCTAACATGAAAAACAGCAGAATATAGTCGTCCGATCCTTATAAAATTCGGCAGATCGAATTAATTTGCCATCTTATTAACCTAAAAAACAATAAAGTAATGGCATTTTCGATCAATCAGTTATATGACAGCTATAGGATATAGTCGTCCGATCCTTATAAAATTCGGCAGATCGAATTAATTTGCCATCTCTCTAACTTATAAAACAATAAAGTAATGGCATTTTCAATCAATCGGTTATATTACAGCAATAGGATATAGTCGTCCGATCCTTATAAAATTCGGCAGATCGAATAAATTTGCCCAAAGTGGAATCCATAGGAAGTTCCATTTCTCTAACTTAAAAAACAATGAAGTTCTGGCATCCGATAAATCAGTTATATGACAGCTATAGGATATAGATGTCGGATCCTTATAAATTTCGGCAGATGGAATTAATTTGCCATCTCTCTAACTTAAAAAACAATAAAGTAATGGCATTTTCGATCAATCAGTTATATGACAGCTATAGGATATAGTCGTCCGATCCTTATAAAATTCGGCAGATCGAATTAATTTGCCATCTCTCTTACTTATAAAACAACAAAGTAATGGCATTTTCGATCAATCAGTTATATGACAGCAATAGGATATAGTCGTCCGATCCTTATAAAATTCGGCAGATCGAATAAATTTGCCCAAAGTGGAATCCATAGAAAGTTCCATTGCTCTAACTTAAAAAACAATGAAGTTCTGGCATCCGATCAATCAGTTATATGACAGCTATAGGATATAGTCGTCTGAATCCTATGAAATTCAGCTGATCAAATAAATTTGACCAAAGTGGAATCCACAGAGAGTCCCATCCTTCTAACATGAAAAACAGCAGAATATAGTCGTCCGATCCTTATAAAATTCGGCAGATCGAATTAATTTGCCATCTTATTAACCTAAAAAACAATAAAGTAATGGCATTTTCGATCAATCAGTTATATGACAGCTATAGGATATAGTCGTCCGATCCTTATAAAATTCGGCAGATCGAATTAATTTGCCATCTCTCTAACTTATAAAACAATAAAGTAATGGCATTTTCAATCAATCAGTTATATTACAGCAATAGGATATAGTCGTCCGATCCTTATAAAATTCGGCAGATCGAATAAATTTGCCCAAAGTGGAATCCATAGGAAGTTCCATTTCTCTAACTTAAAAAACAATGAAGTTCTGGCATCCGATAAATCAGTTATATGACAGCTATAGGATATAGTTGTCGGATCCTTATAAATTTCGGCAGATCGAATTAATTTGCCATCTCTCTAACTTAAAAAACAATAAAGTAATGGCATTTTCGATCAATCAGTTATATGACAGCTATAGGATATAGTCGTCTGATCCTTATAAAATTCGGCAGATCGAATTAATTTGCCATCTCTCTAACTTAAAAAACAATAAAGTAATGGCATTTTCGATCAATCAGTTATATGACAGCTATAGGATATAGTCGTCTGATCCTTATAAAATTCGGCAGATCGAATCAATTTGCCATCTCTCTAACTTATAAAACAATAAAGTAAGGGCATTTTCGATCAATCAGTTATATGACAGCAATAGGATATAGTCGTCCGATCCTTATAAAATTCACAGATCGAATAAATTTGCCCAAAGTGGAATCCATAGAAAGTTCCATTTCTCTAACTTAAAAAACAATGAAGTTCTGGCATCCGATCAATCAGTTATATGACAGCTATAGGATATAGTCGTCTGTATCCTATGAAATTCAGCTGATCAAACAAATTTGCCCAAAGTGGAATCCACAGAGAGTCTCATCCTTCTAACATGAAAAACAGCAGAATATAGTCGTCCGATCCTTATAAAATTCGGCAGATCGAATTAATTTGCCATCTCTCTAACTTAAAAAACAATAAAGTAATGGCATTTTCGATCAATCAGTTATATGACAGCTATAGGATATATCCCTATGAAATTCAGCTGATCAAATAAATTTGCCCAAAGTGGAATCAACAGAGAGTCCCATTCTTCTAACATAAAAAACAACACAATTATGGCATTTTCGATTAATCAGTTATATGACAGCTATGTGATACAGTCGTCTGATCCTTATGAAATTCAGCTGATCAAATAAATTTGCTCAAACAGGAATCCGTAGAGAGTCCCATTCTTCTAGCATAAAAAACAGCAGAATTATGGCATTTTCGAATAATCAGTTATATGACAGCTATAGGATATAGTCGTCTGATCCTTATAAAATTCGGCAGATCGAATCAATTTGCCATCTCTCTAATTTATAAAACAATAAAGTAATGGCATTTTCGATCAATCAGTTATATGACAGCTATAGGATATAGTCGTCTGATCCTTATAAAATTCGGCAGATCGAATTAATTTGCCATCTCTCTAACTTAAAAAACAATAAAGTAATGGCATTGTCAATCAATCAGTTATATTACAGCTATAGGATATAGTCGTCTGATCCTTATAAAATTCGGCAGATCGAATCAATTTGCCATCTCTCTAATTTATAAAACAATAAAGTAATGGCATTTTCGATCAATCAGTTATATGACAGCTATAGGATATATCCCTATGAAATTCAGCTGATCAAATAAATTTGCCCAAAGTGGAATCAACAGAGAGTCCCATTCTTCTAACATAAAAAACAACACAATTATGGCATTTTCGATTAATCAGTTATATGACAGCTATTGGATATAGTCGTCTGATCCTTATAAAATTGGACAGTAATGGCATTAAAGTAATGGCATTTTCGATCAATCAGTTATATGACAGCTATAGGATATAGTCGTCTGATCCTTATAAAATTCGGCAGATCGAAACAATTTGCCATCTCTCTAACTTATAAAACAATAAAGTAATGGCATTTTCGATCAATCAGTTATTTGACAGCAATAGGATATAGTCGTCCGATCCTTATAAAATTCGGCAGATCGAATAAATTTGCCCAAAGTGGAATCCATAGAAAGTTCCATTTCTCTAACTTAAAAAACAATGAAGTTCTGGCATCCGATCAATCGGTTATATGACAGCTATAGGATATAGTCGTCTGATTCCTATGAAATTTAGCTGATAAAATAAATTTGCCCAAAGTGGAATCCACAAAGAGTCCCATCCTTCTAACATGAAAAACAGCAGAATTATGGCATTTTTGATTAATCAGTTATATGACAGCTATAGGATTTAGTCGTCCGATCCTTATCAAATTCGGCAGATCGAATTAATTTGCCATCCTCTAACTTAAAAAACAACAAAGTAAAAGCATTTTCAATCAATCAGTTATATGACAGCTATAGTATATAGTCGTCCGATCCTTATAAAATTCGGCAGATCGAATTAATTTGCCATCTCTCTAACATAAAAAACAATAATGTAATCACAATACAATAATGTAGTCGTCTGATCCTTATAAATTTCGGCAGATCGAATTAATTTGCCATCTCTCTAACTTAAAAAACAATAAAGTAATGGCATTTTCGATCAATCAGTTATATGACAGCTATAGGATATAGTCGTCCGATCCTTATAAAATTCGGCAGATCGAATTAATTTGCCATCTCTCTTACTTATAAAACAAAAAAGTAATGGCATTTTCGATCAATCAGTTATATGACAGCAATAGGATATAGTCGTCCGATCCTTATAAAATTCGGCAGATCGAATAAATTTGCCCAAAGTGGAATCCATAGAAAGTTCCATTTCTCTAACTTAAAAAACAATGAAGTTCTGGCATCCGATAAATCAGTTATATGACAGCTATAGGATATAGTTGTCGGATCCTTATAAATTTCGGCAGATCGAATTAATTTGCCATCTCTCTAACTTAAAAAACAAAAAAGTAATGGCATTTTCGATCAATCAGTTATATGACAGCTATAGGATATAGTCGTCCGATCCTTATAAAATTCGGCAGATCGAATTAATTTGCCATCTCTCTTACTTATAAAACAACAAAGTAATGGCATTTCGATCAATCAGTTATATGACAGCAATAGGATATAGTCGTCCGATCCTTAAAAAATTCGGCAGATCGAATAAATTTGCCCAAAGTGGAATCCATAGAAAGTTCCATTGCTCTAACTTAAAAAACAATGAAGTTCTGGCATCCGATCAATCAGTTATATGACAGCTATAGGATATAGTCGTCTGAATCCTATGAAATTCAGCTGATCAAATAAATTTGACCAAAGTGGAATCCACAGAGAGTCCCATCCGTCTAACATGAAAAACAGCAGAATATAGTCGTCCGATCCTTATAAAATTCGGCAGATCGAATTAATTTGCCATCTTATTAACTTATAAAACAATAAAGTAATGGCATTTTCAATCAATCAGTTATATTACAGCAATAGGATATAGTCGTCCGATCCTTATAAAATTCGGCAGATCGAATAAATTTGCCCAAAGTGGAATCCATAGGAAGTTCCATTTCTCTAACTTAAAAAACAATGAAGTTCTGGCATCCGATAAATCAGTTATATGACAGCTATAGGATATAGTTGTCGGATCCTTATAAATTTCGGCAGATCGAATTAATTTGCCATCTCTCTAACTTAAAAAACAATAAAGTAATGGCATTTTCGATCAATCAGTTATATGACAGCTATAGGATATAGTCGTCCGATCCTTATAAAATTCGGCAGATCGAATCAATTTGCCATCTCTCTAACTTAAAAAACAATAAAGTAATGGCATTTTCGATCAATCAGTTATATGACAGCTATAGGATATAGTCGTCTGATCCTTATAAAATTCGGCAGATCGAATCAATTTGCCATCTCTCTAACTTATAAAACAATAAAGTAAGGGCATTTTCGATCAATCAGTTATATGACAGCAATAGGATATAGTCGTCCGATCCTTATAAAATTCGGCAGATCGAATAAATTTGCCCAAAGTGGAATCCATAGAAAGTTCCATTTCTCTAACTTAAAAAACAATGAAGTTCTGGCATCCGATCAATCAGTTATATGACAGCTATAGGATATAGTCGTCTGTATCCTATGAAATTCAGCTGATCAAACAAATTTGCCCAAAGTGGAATCCACAGAGAGTCTCATCCTTCTAACATGAAAAACAGCAGAATATAGTCGTCCGATCCTTATAAAATTCGGCAGATCGAATTAATTTGCCATCTCTCTAACTTAAAAAACAATAAAGTAATGGCATTTTCGATCAATCAGTTATATGACAGCTATAGGATATATCCCTATGAAATTCAGCTGATCAAATAAATTTGCCCAAAGTGGAATCAACAGAGAGTCCCATTCTTCTAACATAAAAAACAACACAATTATGGCATTTTCGATTAATCAGTTATATGACAGCTATGTGATACAGTCGTCTGATCCTTATGAAATTCAGCTGATCAAATAAATTTGCTCAAACAGGAATTCGTAGAGAGTCCCATTCTTCTAACATAAAAAACAGCAGAATTATGGCATTTTCGAATAATCAGTTATATGACAGCTATAGGATATAGTCGTCTGATCCTTATAAAATTCGGCAGATCGAATTAATTTGCCATCTCTCTAACTTAAAAAACAATAAAGTAATGGCATTGTCAATCAATCAGTTATATTACAGCTATAGGATATAGTCGTCTGATCCTTATAAAATTCGGCAGATCGAATCAATTTGCCATCTCTCTAATTTATAAAACAATAAAGTAATGGCATTTTCGATCAATCAGTTATATGACAGCTATAGGATATATTCCTATGAAATTCAGCTGATCAAATAAATTTGCCCAAAGTGGAATCAACAGAGAGTCCCATTCTTCTAACATAAAAAACAACACAATTATGGCATTTTCGATTAATCAGTTATATGACAGCTATTGGATATAGTCGTCTGATCCTTATAAAATTGGACAGTAATGGCATTAAAGTAATGGCATTTTCGATCAATCAGTTATATGACAGCTATAGGATATAGTCGTCTGATCCTTATAAAATTCGGCAGATCGAAACAATTTGCCATCTCTCTAACTTATAAAACAATAAAGTAATGGCATTTTCGATCAATCAGTTATTTGACAGCAATAGGATATAGTCGTCCGATCCTTATAAAATTCGGCAGATCGAATAAATTTGCCCAAAGTGGAATCCATAGAAAGTTCCATTTCTCTAACTTAAAAAACAATGAAGTTCTGGCATCCGATCAATCGGTTATATGACAGCTATAGGATATAGTCGTCTGATTCCTATGAAATTCAGCTGATAAAATAAATTTGCCCAAAGTGGAATCCACAAAGAGTCCTATCCTTCTAACATGAAAAACAGCAGAATTATGGCATTTTTGATTAATCAGTTATATGACAGCTATAGGATTTAGTCGTCCGATCCTTATAAAATTCGGCAGATCGAATTAATTTGCCATCCTCTAACTTAAAAAACAACAAAGTAAAGGCATTATCAATCAATCAGTTATATGACAGCTATAGTATATAGTCGTCCGATCCTTATAAAATTCGGCAGATCGAATTAATTTGCCATCTCTCTAACATAAAAAACAATAATGTAATTGCATTTTCGATCAATCAGTTATATGACAGCTATAGGATATAGTCGTCTGATCCTTATAAAATTCGGCAGATCAAATCAATTTGCCATCTCTCTAACTTAAAAAAACAATAAAGTAATGGCATTATCGATCAATCAGTTATATGACAGCTATGTGATACAGTCGTCTGATCCTTATGAAATTCAGCTGATCAAATAAATTTGCTCAAACAGGAATCCGTAGAGAGTCCCATTCTTCTAACATAAAAAACAGCAGAATTATGGCATTTTCGAATAATCAGTTATATGACAGCTATAGGATATAGTCGTCTGATCCTTATAAAATTCGGCAGATCGAATTAATTTGCCATCTCTCTAACTTAAAAAACAATAAAGTAATGGCATTTTCGATCAATCAGTTATATGACAGCTATAGGATATAGTCGTCTGATCCTTATAAAATTCGGCAGATCGAATCAATTTGCCATCTCTCTAACTTATAAAACAATAAAGTAAGGGCATTTTCGATCAATCAGTTATATGACAGCAATAGGATATAGTCGTCCGATCCTTATAAAATTCGGCAGATCGAATAAATTTGCCCAAAGTGGAATCCATAGAAAGTTCCATTTCTCTAACTTAAAAAACAATGAAGTTCTGGCATCCGATCAATCAGTTATATGACAGCTATAGGATATAGTCGTCTGTATCCTATGAAATTCAGCTGATCAAACAAATTTGCCCAAAGTGGAATCCACAGAGAGTCCCATCCTTCTAACATGAAAAACAGCAGAATATAGTCGTTCGATCCTTATAAAATTCGGCAGATCGAATTAATTTGCCATCTCTCTAACTTAAAAAACAATAAAGTAATGGCATTTTCGATCAATCAGTTATATGACAGCTATAGGATATATCCCTATGAAATTCAGCTGATCAAATAAATTTGCCCAAAGTGGAATCAACAGAGAGTCCCATTCTTCTAACATAAAAAACAACACAATTATGGCATTTTCGATTAATCAGTTATATGACAGCTATGTGATACAGTCGTCTGATCCTTATGAAATTCAGCTGATCAAATAAATTTGCTCAAACAGGAATCCGTAGAGAGTCCCATTCTTCTAACATAAAAAACAGCAGAATTATGGCATTTTCGAATAATCAGTTATATGACAGCTATAGGATATAGTCGTCTGATCCTTATAAAATTCGGCAGATCGAATTAATTTGCCATCTCTCTAACTTAAAAAACAATAAAGTAATGGCATTGTCAATCAATCAGTTATATTACAGCTATAGGATATAGTCGTCTGATCCTTATAAAATTCGGCAGATCGAATCAATTTGCCATCTCTCTAACTTATAAAACAATAAAGTAAGGGCATTTTCGATCAATCAGTTATATGACAGCAATAGGATATAGTCGTCCGATCCTTATAAAATTCGGCAGATCGAATAAATTTGCCCAAAGTGGAATCCATAGAAAGTTCCATTTCTCTAACTTAAAAAACAATGAAGTTCTGGCATCCGATCAATCAGTTATATGACAGCTATAGGATATAGTCGTCTGTATCCTATGAAATTCAGCTGATCAAACAAATTTGCCCAAAGTGGAATCCACAGAGAGTCTCATCCTTCTAACATGAAAAACAGCAGAATATAGTCGTCCGATCCTTATAAAATTCGGCAGATCGAATTAATTTGCCATCTCTCTAACTTAAAAAACAATAAAGTAATGGCATTTTCGATCAATCAGTTATATGACAGCTATAGGATATATCCCTATGAAATTCAGCTGATCAAATAAATTTGCCCAAAGTGGAATCAACAGAGAGTCCCATTCTTCTAACATAAAAAACAACACAATTATGGCATTTTCGATTAATCAGTTATATGACAGCTATGTGATACAGTCGTCTGATCCTTATGAAATTCAGCTGATCAAATAAATTTGCTCAAACAGGAATCCGTAGAGAGTCCCATTCTTCTAACATAAAAAACAGCAGAATTATGGCATTTTCGAATAATCAGTTATATGACAGCTATAGGATATAGTCGTCTGATCCTTATAAAATTCGGCAGATCGAATTAATTTGCCATCTCTCTAACTTAAAAAACAATAAAGTAATGGCATTGTCAATCAATCAGTTATATTACAGCTATAGGATATAGTCGTCTGATCCTTATAAAATTCGGCAGATCGAATCAATTTGCCATCTCTCTAATTTATAAAACAATAAAGTAATGGCATTTTCGATCAATCAGTTATATGACAGCTATAGGATATATTCCTATGAAATTCAGCTGATCAAATAAATTTGCCCAAAGTGGAATCAACAGAGAGTCCCATTCTTCTAACATAAAAAACAACACAATTATGGCATTTTCGATTAATCAGTTATATGACAGCTATTGGATATAGTCGTCTGATCCTTATAAAATTGGACAGTAATGGCATTAAAGTAATGGCATTTTCGATCAATCAGTTATATGACAGCTATAGGATATAGTCGTCTGATCCTTATAAAATTCGGCAGATCGAAACAATTTGCCATCTCTCTAACTTATAAAACAATAAAGTAATGGCATTTTCGATCAATCAGTTATATGACAGCTATAGGATATAGTCGTCCGATCCTTATAAAATTCGGCAGATCGAATTAATTTGCCATCTCTCTAACTTAAAAAACAATAAAGTAATGGCATTGTCAATCAATCAGTTATATTACAGCTATAGGATATAGTCGTCTGATCCTTATAAAATTCGGCAGATCGAATCAATTTGCCATCTCTCTAATTTATAAAACAATAAAGTAATGGCATTTTCGATCAATCAGTTATATGACAGCTATAGGATATATTCCTATGAAATTCAGCTGATCAAATAAATTTGCCCAAAGTGGAATCAACAGAGAGTCCCATTCTTCTAACATAAAAAACAACACAATTATGGCATTTTCGATTAATCAGTTATATGACAGCTATTGGATATAGTCGTCTGATCCTTATAAAATTGGACAGTAATGGCATTAAAGTAATGGCATTTTCGATCAATCAGTTATATGACAGCTATAGGATATAGTCGTCTGATCCTTATAAAATTCGGCAGATCGAAACAATTTGCCATCTCTCTAACTTATAAAACAATAAAGTAATGGCATTTTCGATCAATCAGTTATTTGACAGCAATAGGATATAGTCGTCCGATCCTTATAAAATTCGGCAGATCGAATAAATTTGCCCAAAGTGGAATCCATAGAAAGTTCCATTTCTCTAACTTAAAAAACAATGAAGTTCTGGCATCCGATCAATCGGTTATATGACAGCTATAGGATATAGTCGTCTGATTCCTATGAAATTCAGCTGATAAAATAAATTTGCCCAAAGTGGAATCCACAAAGAGTCCTATCCTTCTAACATGAAAAACAGCAGAATTATGGCATTTTTGATTAATCAGTTATATGACAGCTATAGGATTTAGTCGTCCGATCCTTATAAAATTCGGCAGATCGAATTAATTTGCCATCCTCTAACTTATAAAACAATAAAGTAATGGCATTTTCGATCAATCAGTTATATGACAGCTATAGGATATAGTCGTCCGATCCTTATAAAATTCGGCAGATCGAATTAATTTGCCATCTCTCTAACTTAAAAAACAATAAAGTAATGGCATTGTCAATCAATCAGTTATATTACAGCTATAGGATATAGTCGTCTGATCCTTATAAAATTCGGCAGATCGAATCAATTTGCCATCTCTCTAATTTATAAAACAATAAAGTAATGGCATTTTCGATCAATCAGTTATATGACAGCTATAGGATATATTCCTATGAAATTCAGCTGATCAAATAAATTTGCCCAAAGTGGAATCAACAGAGAGTCCCATTCTTCTAACATAAAAAACAACACAATTATGGCATTTTCGATTAATCAGTTATATGACAGCTATTGGATATAGTCGTCTGATCCTTATAAAATTGGACAGTAATGGCATTAAAGTAATGGCATTTTCGATCAATCAGTTATATGACAGCTATAGGATATAGTCGTCTGATCCTTATAAAATTCGGCAGATCGAAACAATTTGCCATCTCTCTAACTTATAAAACAATAAAGTAATGGCATTTTCGATCAATCAGTTATTTGACAGCTATAGGATTTAGTCGTCCGATCCTTATAAAATTCGGCAGATCGAATTAATTTGCCATCCTCTAACTTAAAAAACAACAAAGTAAAGGCATTTTCAATCAATCAGTTATATGACAGCTATAGTATATAGTCGTCCGATCCTTATAAAATTCGGCAGATCGAATTAATTTGCCATCTCTCTAACATAAAAAACAATAATGTAATTGCATTTTCGATCAATCAGTTATATGACAGCTATAGGATATAGTCGTCTGATCCTTATAAAATTCGGCAGATCAAATCAATTTGCCATCTCTCTAACTTAAAAAACAATAAAGTAATGGCATTATCGATCAATCAGTTATATGACAGCTATGTGATACAGTCGTCTGATCCTTATGAAATTCAGCTGATCAAATAAATTTGCTCAAACAGGAATCCGTAGAGAGTCCCATTCTTCTAACATAAAAAACAGCAGAATTATGGCATTTTCGAATAATCAGTTATATGACAGCTATAGGATATAGTCGTCTGATCCTTATAAAATTCGGCAGATCGAATTAATTTGCCATCTCTCTAACTTAAAAAACAATAAAGTAATGGCATTTTCGATCAATCAGTTATATGACAGCTATAGGATATAGTCGTCTGATCCTTATAAAATTCGGCAGATCGAATCAATTTGCCATCTCTCTAACTTATAAAACAATAAAGTAAGGGCATTTTCGATCAATCAGTTATATGACAGCAATAGGATATAGTCGTCCGATCCTTATAAAATTCGGCAGATCGAATAAATTTGCCCAAAGTGGAATCCATAGAAAGTTCCATTTCTCTAACTTAAAAAACAATGAAGTTCTGGCATCCGATCAATCAGTTATATGACAGCTATAGGATATAGTCGTCTGTATCCTATGAAATTCAGCTGATCAAACAAATTTGCCCAAAGTGGAATCCACAGAGAGTCCCATCCTTCTAACATGAAAAACAGCAGAATATAGTCGTTCGATCCTTATAAAATTCGGCAGATCGAATTAATTTGCCATCTCTCTAACTTAAAAAACAATAAAGTAATGGCATTTTCGATCAATCAGTTATATGACAGCTATAGGATATATCCCTATGAAATTCAGCTGATCAAATAAATTTGCCCAAAGTGGAATCAACAGAGAGTCCCATTCTTCTAACATAAAAAACAACACAATTATGGCATTTTCGATTAATCAGTTATATGACAGCTATGTGATACAGTCGTCTGATCCTTATGAAATTCAGCTGATCAAATAAATTTGCTCAAACAGGAATCCGTAGAGAGTCCCATTCTTCTAACATAAAAAACAGCAGAATTATGGCATTTTCGAATAATCAGTTATATGACAGCTATAGGATATAGTCGTCTGATCCTTATAAAATTCGGCAGATCGAATTAATTTGCCATCTCTCTAACTTAAAAAACAATAAAGTAATGGCATTGTCAATCAATCAGTTATATTACAGCTATAGGATATAGTCGTCTGATCCTTATAAAATTCGGCAGATCGAATCAATTTGCCATCTCTCTAATTTATAAAACAATAAAGTAATGGCATTTTCGATCAATCAGTTATATGACAGCTATAGGATATATTCCTATGAAATTCAGCTGATCAAATAAATTTGCCCAAAGTGGAATCAACAGAGAGTCCCATTCTTCTAACATAAAAAACAACACAATTATGGCATTTTCGATTAATCAGTTATATGACAGCTATTGGATATAGTCGTCTGATCCTTATAAAATTGGACAGTAATGGCATTAAAGTAATGGCATTTTCGATCAATCAGTTATATGACAGCTATAGGATATAGTCGTCTGATCCTTATAAAATTCGGCAGATCGAAACAATTTGCCATCTCTCTAACTTATAAAACAATAAAGTAATGGCATTTTCGATCAATCAGTTATATGACAGCTATAGGATATAGTCGTCCGATCCTTATAAAATTCGGCAGATCGAATTAATTTGCCATCTCTCTTACTTATAAAACAACAAAGTAATGGCATTTTCGATCAATCAGTTATATGACAGCAATAGGATATAGTCGTCCGATCCTTAAAAAATTCGGCAGATCGAATAAATTTGCCCAAAGTGGAATCCATAGAAAGTTCCATTGCTCTAACTTAAAAAACAATGAAGTTCTGGCATCCGATCAATCAGTTATATGACAGCTATAGGATATAGTCGTCCGATCCTTATAAAATTCGGCAGATCGAATTAATTTGCCATCTCTCTTACTTATAAAACAACAAAGTAATGGCATTATCGATCAATCAGTTATATGACAGCTATGTGATACAGTCGTCTGATCCTTATGAAATTCAGCTGATCAAATAAATTTGCTCAAACAGGAATCCGTAGAGAGTCCCATTCTTCTAACATAAAAAACAGCAGAATTATGGCATTTTCGAATAATCAGTTATATGACAGCTATAGGATATAGTCGTCTGATCCTTATAAAATTCGGCAGATCGAATTAATTTGCCATCTCTCTAACATAAAAAACAATAATGTAATTGCATTTTCGATCAATCAGTTATATGACAGCTATAGGATATAGTCGTCTGATCCTTATAAAATTCGGCAGATCAAATCAATTTGCCATCTCTCTAACTTAAAAAACAATAAAGTAATGGCATTATCGATCAATCAGTTATATGACAGCTATGTGATACAGTCGTCTGATCCTTATGAAATTCAGCTGATCAAATAAATTTGCTCAAACAGGAATCCGTAGAGAGTCCCATTCTTCTAACATAAAAAACAGCAGAATTATGGCATTTTCGAATAATCAGTTAAATGACAGCTATAGGATATAGTCGTCTGATCCTTATAAAATTCGGCAGATCGAATTAATTTGCCATCTCTCTAACTTAAAAAACAATAAAGTAATGGCATTTTCGATCAATCAGTTATATGACAGCTATAGGATATAGTCGTCTGATCCTTATAAAATTCGGCAGATCGAATCAATTTGCCATCTCTCTAACTTATAAAACAATAAAGTAAGGGCATTTTCGATCAATCAGTTATATGACAGCAATAGGATATAGTCGTCCGATCCTTATAAAATTCGGCAGATCGAATAAATTTGCCCAAAGTGGAATCCATAGAAAGTTCCATTTCTCTAACTTAAAAAACAATGAAGTTCTGGCATCCGATCAATCAGTTATATGACAGCTATAGGATATAGTCGTCTGTATCCTATGAAATTCAGCTGATCAAACAAATTTGCCCAAAGTGGAATCCACAGAGAGTCCCATCCTTCTAACATGAAAAACAGCAGAATATAGTCGTTCGATCCTTATAAAATTCGGCAGATCGAATTAATTTGCCATCTCTCTAACTTAAAAAACAATAAAGTAATGGCATTTTCGATCAATCAGTTATATGACAGCTATAGGATATATCCCTATGAAATTCAGCTGATCAAATAAATTTGCCCAAAGTGGAATCAACAGAGAGTCCCATTCTTCTAACATAAAAAACAACACAATTATGGCATTTTCGATTAATCAGTTATATGACAGCTATGTGATACAGTCGTCTGATCCTTATGAAATTCAGCTGATCAAATAAATTTGCTCAAACAGGAATCCGTAGAGAGTCCCATTCTTCTAACATAAAAAACAGCAGAATTATGGCATTTTCGAATAATCAGTTATATGACAGCTATAGGATATAGTCGTCTGATCCTTATAAAATTCGGCAGATCGAATTAATTTGCCATCTCTCTAACTTAAAAAACAATAAAGTAATGGCATTGTCAATCAATCAGTTATATTACAGCTATAGGATATAGTCGTCTGATCCTTATAAAATTCGGCAGATCGAATCAATTTGCCATCTCTCTAATTTATAAAACAATAAAGTAATGGCATTTTCGATCAATCAGTTATATGACAGCTATAGGATATATCCCTATGAAATTCAGCTGATCAAATAAATTTGCCCAAAGTGGAATCAACAGAGAGTCCCATTCTTCTAACATAAAAAACAACACAATTATGGCATTTTCGATTAATCAGTTATATGACAGCTATTGGATATAGTCGTCTGATCCTTATAAAATTGGACAGTAATGGCATTAAAGTGATGGCATTTTCGATCAATCAGTTATATGACAGCTATAGGATATAGTCGTCTGATCCTTATAAAATTCGGCAGATCGAAACAATTTGCCATCTCTCTAACTTATAAAACAATAAAGTAATGGCATTTTCGATCAATCAGTTATTTGACAGCAATAGGATATAGTCGTCCGATCCTTATAAAATTCGGCAGATCGAATAAATTTGCCCAAAGTGGAATCCATAGAAAGTTCCATTTCTCTAACTTAAAAAACAATGAAGTTCTGGCATCCGATCAATCGGTTATATGACAGCTATAGGATATAGTCGTCTGATTCCTATGAAATTCAGCTGATAAAATAAATTTGCCCAAAGTGGAATCCACAAAGAGTTCCATCCTTCTAACATGAAAAACAGCAGAATTATGGCATTTTTGATTAATCAGTTATATGACAGCTATAGGATTTAGTCGTCCGATCCTTATAAAATTCGGCAGATCGAATTAATTTGCCATCCTCTAACTTAAAAAACAACAAAGTAAAGGCATTTTCAATCAATCAGTTATATGACAGCTATAGTATATAGTCGTCCGATCCTTATAAAATTCGGCAGATCGAATTAATTTGCCATCTCTCTAACATAAAAAACAATAATGTAATGGCATTTTCGATCAATCAGTTATATGACAGCTATAGGATATAGTCGTCTGATCCTTATAAAATTCGGCAGATCGAATCAATTTGCCATCTCTCTAACTTAAAAAACAATAAAGTAATGGCATTATCGATCAATCAGTTATATGACAGCTATGTGATACAGTCGTCTGATCCTTATGAAATTCAGCTGATCAAATAAATTTGCTCAAACAGGAATCCGTAGAGAGTCCCATTCTTCTAACATAAAAAACAGCAGAATTATGGCATTTTCGAATAATCAGTTATATGACAGCTATAGGATATAGTCGTCTGATCCTTATAAAATTCGGCAGATCGAATTAATTTGCCATCTCTCTAACTTAAAAAACAATAAAGTAATGGCATTTTCGATCAATCAGTTATATGACAGCTATAGGATATATCCCTATGAAATTCAGCTGATCAAATAAATTTGCCCAAAGTGGAATCAACAGAGAGTCCCATTCTTCTAACATAAAAAACAACACAATTATGGCATTTTCGATTAATCAGTTATATGACAGCTATGTGATACAGTCGTCTGATCCTTATGAAATTCAGCTGATCAAATAAATTTGCTCAAACAGGAATCCGTAGAGAGTCCCATTCTTCTAACATAAAAAACAGCAGAATTATGGCATTTTCGAATAATCAGTTATATGACAGCTATAGGATATAGTCGTCTGATCCTTATAAAATTCGGCAGATCGAATTAATTTGCCATCTCTCTAACTTAAAAAACAATAAAGTAATGGCATTGTCAATCAATCAGTTATATTACAGCTATAGGATATAGTCGTCTGATCCTTATAAAATTCGGCAGATCGAATCAATTTGCCATCTCTCTAATTTATAAAACAATAAAGTAATGGCATTTTCGATCAATCAGTTATATGACAGCTATAGGATATATCCCTATGAAATTCAGCTGATCAAATAAATTTGCCCAAAGTGGAATCAACAGAGAGTCCCATTCTTCTAACATAAAAAACAACACAATTATGGCATTTTCGATTAATCAGTTATATGACAGCTATTGGATATAGTCGTCTGATCCTTATAAAATTGGACAGTAATGGCATTAAAGTGATGGCATTTTCGATCAATCAGTTATATGACAGCTATAGGATATAGTCGTCTGATCCTTATAAAATTCGGCAGATCGAAACAATTTGCCATCTCTCTAACTTATAAAACAATAAAGTAATGGCATTTTCGATCAATCAGTTATTTGACAGCAATAGGATATAGTCGTCCGATCCTTATAAAATTCGGCAGATCGAATAAATTTGCCCAAAGTGGAATCCATAGAAAGTTCCATTTCTCTAACTTAAAAAACAATGAAGTTCTGGCATCCGATCAATCGGTTATATGACAGCTATAGGATATAGTCGTCTGATTCCTATGAAATTCAGCTGATAAAATAAATTTGCCCAAAGTGGAATCCACAAAGAGTTCCATCCTTCTAACATGAAAAACAGCAGAATTATGGCATTTTTGATTAATCAGTTATATGACAGCTATAGGATTTAGTCGTCCGATCCTTATAAAATTCGGCAGATCGAATTAATTTGCCATCCTCTAACTTAAAAAACAACAAAGTAAAGGCATTTTCAATCAATCAGTTATATGACAGCTATAGTATATAGTCGTCCGATCCTTATAAAATTCGGCAGATCGAATTAATTTGCCATCTCTCTAACATAAAAAACAATAATGTAATGGCATTTTCGATCAATCAGTTATATGACAGCTATAGGATATAGTCGTCTGATCCTTATAAAATTCGGCAGATCGAATCAATTTGCCATCTCTCTAACTTAAAAAACAATAAAGTAATGGCATTATCGATCAATCAGTTATATGACAGCTATGTGATACAGTCGTCTGATCCTTATGAAATTCAGCTGATCAAATAAATTTGCTCAAACAGGAATCCGTAGAGAGTCCCATTCTTCTAACATAAAAAACAGCAGAATTATGGCATTTTCGAATAATCAGTTATATGACAGCTATAGGATATAGTCGTCTGATCCTTATAAAATTCGGCAGATCGAATTAATTTGCCATCTCTCTAACTTAAAAAACAATAAAGTAATGGCATTTTCGATCAATCAGTTATATGACAGCTATAGGATATAGTCGTCTGATCCTTATAAAATTCGGCAGATCGAATCAATTTGCCATCTCTCTAACTTATAAAACAATAAAGTAAGGGCATTTTCGATCAATCAGTTATATGACAGTGTTGATGAACGGTCACTTCAGACTGGAAACTGCATTAATCCACAATTCGGTTTAAAAACTGGTCACACAAAAAAGTTTAGGTAGAGAAGAAGAAGGTTCTAGAAGCGTCGGTTGCAAATTCGGCGTTCGAGTTTTTGCTTGCTTTTGTTGTGACAGATGGCGAAATCAAGAGATTGAGCCAGCTCTATTTTCAATAAATAAAGTTAATCATCATAAGGAAGTTTGGTCCTTCAGAGCCAGATTCGTTATTGTTAGTAACTAAAAGTAAAGCACCATTGCGATGGAACAACTCAAACGGCTAAAGGGAGTGAGGAGCCGTCTCAAATCCAGCCTCACCAAAATGCTACACACAGCAGAAAACTCTTCCGCATCAATCGGCGTTGACGCCGTGGAGGTACTGCTTGCCAGGCTCGACAAGGTTTGGAATGATTTCGAACTTGCCGGAGATGATCTGAGCGTGCTTGACGACGTCGAGAGCTGGGTTGATCCTGCGGATGACTACGACGAGTATGAGGCGAAGTACATAAAAGCCCGTGCGCTTTTGTTTTCCCTCAAGCGCTCACAGGAGCCGACAACACCAACAACAACGAGACATGCAGAAGGAGACTCAATTGCTAACAACGACGCTATTTCTCGCTTAGTGCAGCAACAACAAGAGTTTTTCGAACGACTAGGAGCAACTTCAACACCATCCCAGGCTGACGCCGCGGCGCCAGTAAGGGAGACAGAATTACCGAAAATTCACATAAAACCGTTTGGTGGCATTTACAAGGAGTGGCCAGCCTTCAAAGCACTGTACATAAGCACTGTACATAGCAAGCAACATCTGGGTAAGATACAAAAGTACCACTATCTAAAATCGTTCCTCGTGGACGAGGCTGCAAGTTTAGTACGCCATTTACCGATTTCTGAGACGGCATATGACAACGCTTGGGAGCGCCTCAACGAGAGATACGATCGACCACGGCAAATTATTCACAACCTGTTGGACACCTTTATGGAGCTACCATCGACTAACAATGGAGAGGTATCCATATTGCGTAGCGTGTCAGATGGTGCAAATGAAGTCATCCGTGCATTGGACTCAATTGGCCATATGGACCGAGACTGCTGGGTTATCCATTTATTGCTGAATAAAATCGATCCAGAGTCACGCCGCAAATGGGTAGATGCAAGCCGTGCTTCAAATTCACCAAGAGTCGAAGAGTTCTTCAAGTTCCTGGACGCACGATGTGAAGAATTTGAGCTGTGTCAAAGCGATCCTGTACCTAAACAGGGTGGTAACAACAAGAAGACAAGCAGAGCCATGGTAACTGCTGCGCTGACAAAATGCGTGAATTGTAATGCGGATGGGCATCAACTGTCTAAGTGTCCTCAATTCATTGGTTTGTCTATCGACCAACGCCGTTCTTTTCTAAAGCACAAATCTCTCTGCTTTAACTGTCTCAAACCAGGTCACAGGTCATCAAACTGTAGCTCAAGGTACAACTGTCAGCAGTGTGGCAGCAGACACCACACACTCATATACACGCATGCTATGCAGACCAACGAGGGTCAAATCACATCCACGTCTTTAAGCGATCGCAAGGATCCAGACACGACATCGGTGACTGCGAGTCACATGTCACAGGCACTACTCACGCCAACCCTATTGTCACATGGGCAAGTAGGACGAACATGTACCTTGCCAACTGCATTGGTACACATCCGCAACTCTCAAGGCACATACACAAACTGCCGGGTGCTACTCGACACGGGATCGGAGTTATCATATGTATCGGAACGCTGTATTAAGGCACTGGGTCTTAGTCGGGCTCCTGGCCGGATTCTCATTTCCGGCATTTCTTCAATCAAGGCTGATACCACGAGGGGATTCAGCACACTCACGATCAAGTCTCGAGTTTCTGATCACTCGCTACAAGTAAAAGCTCATATTCTAGGAAAAATCACATCTACGCTGGCAAGGGAAAACATCGATGCATCTGCGCTTGAGATCTTCAATGGGATTCCGCTTGCAGACACGGAATTCAACTCGGCATTGCCTATAGACGTTCTATTAGGCACCGATTCTGTATGGGCTATTTTAACCGGCAACAGGAAGCTGGATGCGCAAGGCAACATAATAGCTATTTCAACAATCTTTGGATGGGTTATCACATCGATTGCGTATCAAAATCCATCAATCACCACGTCATTTTTGTCTACAGTCGATATCCATGCTACTCTACAAAGGTTTTGGGAAATCGAGGACTCCCAAATCACCACTCACCATGATTCTGAAAATGTTAAGGTTGAAGAGCATTTTCAAACCACGCACTCACGCGACTCCAAGGGAAGATACACCGTAGAGCTTCCATTCACGGATGCAGATCCTCAATTCACTGACACTCTGCAGGGAGCAACCCAACGCTTTGCTTCTGTGGAGCGCCGTCTACATAGAGACACAGATCTGCACTCACGGTATGTACAATTCATGCAAGAGTATATTTCGCTAGGCCACATGCGCCAATTGAACCCTGACGAAATTCTCACCGACGATGGAAGGGTATTCTATATGCCACATCACCCTGTACTTGGAAAGAAACTACGAGTAGTTTTTGACGGTTCATTCCAAGATTCTTCTGGTCAATCTTTAAACGACACCCTGATCGTTGGGCCGAGCATTCAACGAAACCTGTACATGTATGCGTACGCTTTCGTTTACATAAATACGTTTTTTCTGCGGACATTATCAAGTCGTTCAGGCAAATTCGGATCAACAAGCATCACCGCAACTATCAACGTATCGTTTGGAGAGAACATCCTTCAGCTCCACTTCTACATTACCAACTCTGCACTGTAACCTATGGCACTGCGTGTGCACCATTTCTGGCTGTACGGGTTCTTGAGCAACTGGCCAGAGACTACCAACATTTGTATCCAACTGCTGCGCGCATTCTTCTTGAAGATTTCTACGTTGACGACGTTTTAACAGGAGCTGACCCCGAGGAGAAGCTTCTACAATACAAACAAGAACTAATTCTACTAATGTCATGTGCTCAACTCGAACTTGGAAAATGGATTTCCAACAGCAACCGCGTTGTCGACCCTGAGACAACAATCACAAACAACACATCATACAGTCCACTCGAAACTACGAACAAGGTTTTGGGAATTCATTGGCAACCGCACACGGACACATTGGCATACAAGGTATCTTTGCCCAGCGAGGGAAAGATTACAAAACGGCAAGTTTTATCAGACGTGTCTCGCATTTTCGACCCACTTGGATTGCTGGCTCCAGTGGTTATTCAATTCAAAATCCTGTTCCAAGAACTTTGGGTTCTCAACTTAGACTGGGACAGCCCGCTACCGCTCAGCCTGGAAGATTGGTATCTCAAATGCAAACACGATATCAACACGCTCAATGAACTTGAGGTTCCACGCTACATTGGCAACTCTACTGACACAATTGAATTGCATGCCTTCTCGGACGCATCTATAAAAGCCTACGCCGCTGCCGTTTACAGTAGAGTCACTCTCCCTGATGGTAACATACAGGTTACTCTTATAGCTGCAAAGACTCGTGTTGCACCGCTCAAAACACAATCACTTCCACGCCTGGAATTGTGCGGCGCACTGCTACTAAGTCGACTCATCAACTCAGTCAAGGCTGCACTGAAAAACTACAACGTCACTGTTTATGCCTGGTGCGACTCTACCATTGTTTTGGCTTGGCTCTCGCACATACCTGCCAAACTAAAGACTTTCGTCGCAAACCGCACTGCCGAAATCCTCAGCATCATTCCACGAGATCACTGGCAACATGTCAAATCAGATGACAACCCTGCTGACTGCGCTTCAAGAGGCATGCTAGCTGCTGACTTAGTAAACCACAACCTATGGTGGAAGGGCCCACACTGGCTATACTCAACCGAAGCTGAATGGGTAAAAACACCTAGCACTCCACATTCTAGTCTTGTTTCAGATGAACAAGTCCAGGCTGAAGTAAAGGGTTCCGCCTTCACGACAATCACATACAACACTGAAACCTCACTATTGGGCCAACTGATCGACCGTGTCTCCTCGTGGCCAAAGCTACTTCGTATTCTCGCCTACGTTCTCAAGTTCATCCGACGCAATCGCGGAAAATCCAACACCGCTACGCTGACATTTGAGGAAATCCATGACGCACGGATCCTGTACCTGCGCCATGCCCAAGACGAATTCCAAGCTGACTACAAGCGACTCCTCAACCAGAAAGATTTGGGACACAAATCAAAATTGCGCACCCTCTCACCGCAAATCGACAAACATGGACTCCTGCGAGTGGGTGGCCGCTTAGGTAATTCAGAACTGCCAGCGGATGTGCAGCATCCAATAATTCTGCCCAAATCTCATCGCATAACGAAGCTCATTCTGTAACATGAGCACCGGATTCACTTACATCCTGGTGTATCGGCGTTATTCGTGATCGCACGCCAACGCTACTGGGTATTTGGCGCACGCAACCTCATTCGAAGGATCACGCATGACTGTCTAAAATGCTTCAGACAACGCCAACACACATCTCACCAATTCATGTCAGATCTGCCGTCTGTCCGGGTTCGACAGGCATTTCCGTTTGCAAACACTGGCTGCGACTACGCCGGGCCAATCACCCTCAAGGTCCACAAGGGACGAAATCCACGCAAAGAAAAGGGTTACATCTGTCTATTCGTATGCCTAGCCACTTCTGCCTTGCATTTGGAATTGGCTACAGATCTTACAACCGATACATTCTTAGCGGCCCTCAGACGATTCATCTCTCGCCGCGGAAAATGCTCGCAAATGTATAGCGACAACGGGCGAAACTTCGTCGGGGCAAAAAGGGCATTAAACGAAATGCAAACTCTTCTGAAGTCAGACGAACACAACAACGCCGTACTGAAGGCCCTGGCAGACGAAGGAATCAACTGGAATTTCATTCCCCCCCATGCACCACACTGGGGTGGCAAATGGGAATCAGCTGTGCGCTCTGTCAAATTGCATCTTCATAGAGTCATTGGCAAGAATGTCCTCACCTTTGAGAAAATGCACACACTTCTCGCCCAAATAGAAGCTGTGGTCAACTCACGTCCACTATTCTCAACTTCGGACACTGAGGTCAACTATCTGTCGCCAGCACACTTCCTCATTGGTCGTCCCTACACGACCGTACCAGAAGGCGATCTATTAAATGTACCAATCAACCGTTTGGATTATTGGCAACAGACTCAAGCTATGCTGCAAGGCTTCTGGAAACAATGGCACATGGAATATCTTACATCACTCCAGCATCGGCCAAAGTGGATGAACAAATCGGTCAACATTGCCAAGGATGACATCGTGCTCCTTAAGGATTCTCACACCCCGCCAGCAGCATGGGCTCTCGGAAGAGTCATCGAAACATATCCAGGGAAGGATGGAATGGTCCGCGCTGTACGACTTAGGACTCCAACTGGAGAAACCACCCGTCCAATTGTCAAGATCGCCCTATTACCAAATTCTAAAACAGTGTTTCAGGGGAGGCCGGGATGTTGATGAACGGTCACTTCAGACTGGAAACTGCATTAATCCACAATTCGGTTTGGAAACTGGTCACACAAAAAAGTTTAGGTAGAGAAGAAGAAGGTTCTAGAAGCGTCGGTTGCAAATTCGGCGTTCGAGTTTTTGCTTGCTTTTGTTGTGACAGATGGCGAAATCAAGAGATTGAGCCAGCTCTATTTTCAATAAATAAGGTTAATCATCAGACAGCAATAGGATATAGTCGTCCGATCCTTATAAAATTCGGCAGATCGAATAAATTTGCCCAAAGTGGAATCCATAGAAAGTTCCCTTTCTCTAACTTTAAAAACAATGAAGTTCTGGCATCCGATAAATCAGTTATATGACAGCTATAGGATATAGTTGTCCGATCCTTATAAATTTCGGCAGATCGAATTAATTTGCCATCTCTCTAACTTAAAAAACAATAAAGTAATGGCATTTTCGATCAATCAGTTATATGACAGCTTTAGGATATAGTCGTCCGATCCTTATAAAATTCGGCAGATCGAATAAATTTGCCCAAAGTGGAGTCCATAGAAAGTTCCATTTCTCTAACTTAAAAAACAATGAAGTTCTGGCATCCGATCAATCAGTTATATGACAGCTATAGGATATAGTCGTCTGAATCCTATGAAATTCAGCTGATCAAATAAATTTGCCCAAAGTGGAATCCACAGAGAGTCCCATCCTTCTAACATGAAAAACAGCAGAATTATGGCATTTTTGATTAATCAGTTATATGACAGCTATAGGATATAGTCGTCCGATCCTTATAAAATTCGGCAGATCGAATTAATTTGCCATCCTCTAACTTAAAAAACAACAAAGTAAAGGCATTTTCAATCAATCAGTTATATGACAGCTATAGTATATAGTCGTCCGATCCTTATAAAATTCGGCAGATCGAATTAATTTGCCATCTCTCTAACTTAAAAAACTATAACGTAATGGCATTATCGATCAATCAGTTATATGACAGCTATGGGACATAGTCGTCCGATCCTTAAAAAATTCGGCAGATCGAATTAATTTGCCATCTCTCTAACTTAAAAAACAATAAAGTAATGGCATTATCGATCAATCAGTTATATGTCAGCTATGTGATACAGTCGTCTGATCCTTATGAAATTCAGCTGATCAAATAAATTTGCTCAAACAGGAATCCGTAGAGAGTCCCATTCTTCTAACATAAAAAACCGCAGAATTATGGCATTTTCGAATAATCAGTTATACGACAGCTAAAAAATATAGTCGTCTGATCCTTATAAAATTCGGCAGATCGAATTAATTTGCCATCTCTCTAATTTAAAAAACAATAAATTAATGGCATTTTCGATCAATCAGTTATATGACAGCAATAGGATATAGTCGTCCGATCCTTATAAAATTCGGCAGATCGAATAAATTTGCCCAAAGTGGAATCCATAGAAAGTTCCATTTCTCTAGCTTAAAAAACAATGAAGTTCTGGCTTCCGATCAATCAGTTATATGACAGCTATAGGATATAGTCGTCTGATCCCTATGAAATTCAGCTGATCAAATAAATTTGCCCAAAGTGGAATCCACAGAGAGTCCCATCCTTCTAACATGAAAAACAGCAGAATTATGGCATTTTCGATTAATCAGTTATATGACAGCTATAGGATATAGTCGTCCGATCCTTATAAAATTCGGCAGATCGAATTAATTTGCCATCACTCTAACCTAAAAAACTATAACGTAATGGCATTATCGATCAATCAGTTATATGGCAGCTATGGGATATAGTCGTCCGACCCTTATAAATTTCGGCAGATCAAATAAATTTGCCCAAAGGAAATCCATAGAAAGTTTCATTTCTCTAACTTAAAAAATAATGAAGTTCTGGCATCCAATCAATCAGTTATATGACAGCTATAGGATATAGTCGTCCGATCCTTATAAATTTCGGCAGATCGAATAAATTTGCCATCTCTCTAACTTAAAAAACAATAAAGTAATGGCATTTTCGATCACTCAGTTATATGACAGCTATAGGATATAGTCGTCTGATCCTTATAAAATTCGGCAGATCGAATTAATTTGCCATCTCTCTAACTTAAAAAACAAAAAAGTAATGGCATTTTCGATCAATCAGTTAAATGACAGCTATAGGATATAGTCGTCCGATCCTTATAAAATTCGGCAGATCGAATAAATTTGCCATCTCTCTAACTTAAAAAACAATAAAGTAATGGCATTTTCGATCAATCAGTTATATGACAGCTATAGGCTATAGTCGTCTGATCCTTATAAAATTCGGCAGATCTAATTAATTTGCCATCTCTCTAACTTAAAAAACAATAAAGTAATGGCATTTTCGATCAATCAGTTATATGACAGCTATAGGATATAGTCGTCCGATCCTTATAAAATTCGGCAGATCGAATTAATTTGCCATCTCTCTAACTTATAAAACAACAAAGTAAGCATTTTCGATCAATCAGTTATATGACAGCAATAGGATATAGTCGTCCGATCCTTATAAAATTCGGCCGATCGAATAAATTTGCTCAAAGTGGAATCCATAAAAAGTTCCATTTCTCTAACTTAAAAAACAATGAAGTTCTGGCATCCGATAAATCAGTTATATGACAGCTATAGGATATAGTTGTCCGATCCTTATAAATTTCGGAAGATCGAATTAATTTGCGAAATTAACTTAAAAACTTAAAAAGTAATGGCATTTTCGATCAATCAGTTAAATGACAGCTATAGGATATAGTCGTCCGATCCTTATAAAATTCGGCAGATCGAATAAATTTGCCCAAAGTGGAATCCATAGAAAGTTCCATTTCTCTAGCTTAAAAAACAATGAAGTTCTGGCTTCCGATGAATCAGTTATATGACAGCTATAGGATATAGTCGTCTGATTCCTATGAAATTCAGCTGATCAAATACATTTGGCCAAAGTGGAATCCATAGAAAGTTTCATTTCTCTAACTTAAAAAACAATGAAGTTCTGGCATCCGATCAATCAGTTATATGACAGCTATAGGATATAGTCGTCCGATCCTTATAAAATTCGGCAGATCGAATTAATTTGCATCTCTCTAACTTATAAAACAATAAAGTAATGGCATTTTCAATCAATCAGTTATATTACAGCAATATAAAATCCTTTTAAAATTCGGCAGATCGAATAAATTTGCCCAAAGTGGAATCCATAGAAAGTTCCATTTCTCTAACTTAAAAAACAATGAAGTTCTGGCATCCGATAAATCAGTTATCTGACAGCTATAGGATATAGTTGTCCGATCCTTATAAATTTCGGCAGATCGAATTAATTTGCCATCTCTCTAACTTAAAAAACAATAAAGTAATGGCATTTTCGATCAATCAGTTATATGACAGCTTTAGGATATAGTCGTCCGATCCTTATAAAATTCGGCAGATCGAATAAATTTGCCCAAAGTGGAGTCCATAGAAAGTTCCATTTCTCTAACTTAAAAAACAATGAAGTTCTGGCATCCGATCAATCAGTTATATGACAGCTATAGGATATAGTCGTCTGAATCCTATGAAATTCAGCTGATCAAATAAATTTGCCCAAAGTGGAATCCACAGAGAGTCCCATCCTTTTAACATGAAAAACAGCAGAATTATGGCATTTTTGATTAATCAGTTATATGACAGCTATAGGATATAGTCGTCCGATCCTTATAAAATTCGGCAGATCGAATTAATTTGCCATCCTCTAACTTAAAAAACAACAAAGTAAAGGCATTTTCAATCAATCAGTTATATGACAGCTATAGTATATAGTCGTCCGATCCTTATAAAATTCGGCAGATCGAATTAATTTGCCATCTCTCTAACTTAAAAAACTATAACGTAATGGCATTATCGATCAATCAGTAATATGACAGCTATGGGACAAAGTCGTCCGATCCTTAAAAAATTCGGCAGATCGAATTAATTTGCCATCTCTCTAACTTAAAAAACAATAAAGTAATGGCATTATCGATCAATCAGTTATATGTCAGCTATGTGATACAGTCGTCTGATCCTTATGAAATTCAGCTGATCAAATAAATTTGCTCAAACAGGAATCCGTAGAGAGTCCCATTCTTCTAACATAAAAAACCGCAGAATTATGGCATTTTCGAATAATCAGTTATACGACAGCTAAAAAATATAGTCGTCTGATCCTTATAAAATTCGGCAGATAGAATTAATTTGCCATCTCTCTAATTTAAAAAACAATAAATTAATGGCATTTTCGATCAATCAGTTATATGACAGCAATAGGATATAGTCGTCCGATCCTTATAAAATTCGGCAGATCGAATAAATTTGCCCAAAGTGGAATCCATAGAAAGTTCCATTTCTCTAGCTTAAAAAACAATGAAGTTCTGGCTTCCGATCAATCAGTTATATGACAGCTATAGGATATAGTCGTCTGATCCCTATGAAATTCAGCTGATCAAATAAATTTGCCCAAAGTGGAATCCACAGAGAGTCCCATCCTTCTAACATGAAAAACAGCAGAATTATGGCATTTTCGATTAATCAGTTATATGACAGCTATAGGATATAGTCGTCCGATCCTTATAAAATTCGGCAGATCGAATTAATTTGCCATCACTCTAACCTAAAAAACTATAACGTAATGGCATTATCGATCAATCAGTTATATGGCAGCTATGGGATATAGTCGTCCGACCCTTATAAATTTCGGCAGATCAAATAAATTTGCCCAAAGGAAATCCATAGAAAGTTTCATTTCTCTAACTTAAAAAATAATGAAGTTCTGGCATCCAATCAATCAGTTATATGACAGCTATAGGATATAGTCGTCCGATCCTTATAAATTTCGGCAGATCGAATAAATTTGCCATCTCTCTAACTTAAAAAACAATAAAGTAATGGCATTTTCGATCACTCAGTTATATGACAGCTATAGGATATAGTCGTCTGATCCTTATAAAATTCGGCAGATCGAATTAATTTGCCATCTCTCTAACTTAAAAAACAAAAAAGTAATGGCATTTTCGATCAATCAGTTAAATGACAGCTATAGGATATAGTCGTCCGATCCTTATAAAATTCGGCAGATCGAATAAATTTGCCATCTCTCTAACTTAAAAAACAATAAAGTAATGGCATTTTCGATCAATCAGTTATATGACAGCTATAGGCTATAGTCGTCTGATCCTTATAAAATTCGGCACATCTAATTAATTTGCCATCTCTCTAACTTAAAAAACAATAAAGTAATGGCATTTTCGATCAATCAGTTATATGACAGCTATAGGATATAGTCGTCCGATCCTTATAAAATTCGGCAGATCGAATTAATTTGCCATCTCTCTAACTTATAAAACAACAAAGTAAGCATTTTCGATCAATCAGTTATATGACAGCAATAGGATATAGTCGTCCGATCCTTATAAAATTCGGCCGATCGAATAAATTTGCCCTAAGTGGAATCCATAAAAAGTTCCATTTCTCTAACTTAAAAAACAATGAAGTTCTGGCATCCGATAAATCAGTTATATGACAGCTATAGGATATAGTTGTCCGATCCTTATAAATTTCGGCAGATCGAATTAATTTGCGAAATTAACTTAAAAACTTAAAAAGTAATGGCATTTTCGATCAATCAGTTAAATGACAGCTATAGGATATAGTCGTCCGATCCTTATAAAATTCGGCAGATCGAATAAATTTGCCCAAAGTGGAATCCATAGAAAGTTCCATTTCTCTAGCTTAAAAAACAATGAAGTTCTGGCTTCCGATGAATCAGTTATATGACAGCTATAGGATATAGTCGTCTGATTCCTATGAAATTCAGCTGATCAAATACATTTGGCCAAAGTGGAATCCATAGAAAGTTTCATTTCTCTAACTTAAAAAACAATGAAGTTCTGGCATCCGATCAATCAGTTATATGACAGCTATAGGATATAGTCGTCCGATCCTTATAAAATTCGGCAGATCGAATTAATTTGCATCTCTCTAACTTATAAAACAATAAAGTAATGGCATTTTCAATCAATCAGTTATATTACAGCAATATAAAATCCTTTTAAAATTCGGCAGATCGAATAAATTTGCCCAAAGTGGAATCCATAGAAAGTTCCATTTCTCTAACTTAAAAAACAATGAAGTTCTGGCATCCGATAAATCAGTTATCTGACAGCTATAGGATATAGTTGTCCGATCCTTATAAATTTCGGCAGATCGAATTAATTTGCCATCTCTCTAACTTAAAAAACAATAAAGTAATGGCATTTTCGATCAATCAGTTATATGACAGCTTTAGGATATAGTCGTCCGATCCTTATAAAATTCGGCAGATCGAATAAATTTGCCCAAAGTGGAGTCCATAGAAAGTTCCATTTCTCTAACTTAAAAAACAATGAAGTTCTGGCATCCGATCAATCAGTTATATGACAGCTATAGGATATAGTCGTCTGAATCCTATGAAATTCAGCTGATCAAATAAATTTGCCCAAAGTGGAATCCACAGAGAGTCCCATCCTTTTAACATGAAAAACAGCAGAATTATGGCATTTTTGATTAATCAGTTATATGACAGCTATAGGATATAGTCGTCCGATCCTTATAAAATTCGGCAGATCGAATTAATTTGCCATCCTCTAACTTAAAAAACAACAAAGTAAAGGCATTTTCAATCAATCAGTTATATGACAGCTATAGTATATAGTCGTCCGATCCTTATAAAATTCGGCAGATCGAATTAATTTGCCATCTCTCTAACTTAAAAAACTATAACGTAATGGCATTATCGATCAATCAGTTATATGACAGCTATGGGACATAGTCGTCCGATCCTTAAAAAATTCGGCAGATCGAATTAATTTGCCATCTCTCTAACTTAAAAAACAATAAAGTAATGGCATTATCGATCAATCAGTTATATGTCAGCTATGTGATACAGTCGTCTGATCCTTATGAAATTCAGCTGATCAAATAAATTTGCTCAAACAGGAATCCGTAGAGAGTCCCATTCTTCTAACATAAAAAACCGCAGAATTATGGCATTTTCGAATAATCAGTTATACGACAGCTAAAAAATATAGTCGTCTGATCCTTATAAAATTCGGCAGATCGAATTAATTTGCCATCTCTCTAATTTAAAAAACAATAAATTAATGGCATTTTCGATCAATCAGTTATATGACAGCAATAGGATATAGTCGTCCGATCCTTATAAAATTCGGCAGATCGAATAAATTTGCCCAAAGTGGAATCCATAGAAAGTTCCATTTCTCTAGCTTAAAAAACAATGAAGTTCTGGCTTCCGATCAATCAGTTATATGACAGCTATAGGATATAGTCGTATGATCCCTATGAAATTCAGCTGATCAAATAAATTTGCCCAAAGTGGAATCCACAGAGAGTCCCATCCTTCTAACATGAAAAACAGCAGAATTATGGCATTTTCGATTAATCAGTTATATGACAGCTATAGGATATAGTCGTCCGATCCTTATAAAATTCGGCAGATCGAATTAATTTGCCATCACCCTAACCTAAAAAACTATAACGTAATGGCATTATCGATCAATCAGTTATATGGCAGCTATGGGATATAGTCGTCCGACCCTTATAAATTTCGGCAGATCAAATAAATTTGCCCAAAGGAAATCCATAGAAAGTTTAATTTCTCTAACTTAAAAAATAATGAAGTTCTGGCATCCAATCAATCAGTTATATGACAGCTATAGGATATAGTCGTCCGATCCTTATAAATTTCGGCAGATCGAATAAATTTGCCATCTCTCTAACTTAAAAAACAATAAAGTAATGGCATTTTCGATCACTCAGTTATATGACAGCTATAGGATATAGTCGTCTGATCCTTATAAAATTCGGCAGATCGAATTAATTTGCCATCTCTCTAACTTAAAAAACAAAAAAGTAATGGCATTTTCGATCAATCAGTTAAATGACAGCTATAGGATATAGTCGTCCGATCCTTATAAAATTCGGCAGATCGAATAAATTTGCCATCTCTCTAACTTAAAAAACAATAAAGTAATGGCATTTTCGATCAATCAGTTATATGACAGCTATAGGCTATAGTCGTCTGATCCTTATAAAATTCGGCAGATCTAATTAATTTGCCATCTCTCTAACTTAAAAAACAATAAAGTAATGGCATTTTCGATCAATCAGTTATATGACAGCAATAGGATATAGTCGTCCGATCCTTATAAAATTCGGCCGATCGAATAAATTTGCCCAAAGTGGAATCCATAAAAAGTTCCATTTCTCTAACTTAAAAAACAATGAAGTTCTGGCATCCGATAAATCAGTTATCTGACAGCTATAGGATATAGTTGTCCGATCCTTATAAATTTCGGCAGATCGAATTAATTTGCGAAATTAACTTAAAAACTTAAAAAGTAATGGCATTTTCGATCAATCAGTTAAATGACAGCTATAGGATATAGTCGTCCGATCCTTATAAAATTCGGCAGATCGAATAAATTTGCCCAAAGTGGAATCCATAGAAAGTTCCATTTCTCTAGCTTAAAAAACAATGAAGTTCTGGCTTCCGATAAATCAGTTATATGACAGCTATAGGATATAGTCGTCTGATTCCTATGAAATTCAGCTGATCAAATACATTTGGCCAAAGTGGAATCCATAGAAAGTTTCATTTCTCTAACTTAAAAAACAATGAAGTTCTGGCATCCGATCAATCAGTTATATGACAGCTATAGGATATAGTCGTCCGATCCTTATAAAATTCGGCAGATCGAATTAATTTGCTTCTCTCTAACTTATAAAACAATAAAGTAATGGCATTTTCAATCAATCAGTTATATTACAGCAATATAAAATCTTTTTAAAATTCGGCAGATCGAATAAATTTGCCCAAAGTGGAATCCATAGAAAGTTCCATTTCTCTAACTTAAAAAACAATGAAGTTCTGGCATCCGATAAATCAGTTATCTGACAGCTATAGGATATAGTTGTCCGATCCTTATAAATTTCGGCAGATCGAATTAATTTGCCATCTCTCTAACTTAAAAAACAATAAAGTAATGGCGTTTTCGATCAGTCAGTTATATGACAGCAATAGGATATAGTCGTCCGATCCTTATAAAATTCGGCAGATCGAATAAATTTGCCCAAAGTGGAATCCATAGAATGTTCCATTTCTCTAGCTTAAAAAACAATGAAGTTCTGGCTTCCGATGAATCAGTTATATGACAGCTATAGGATATAGTCGTCTGATTCCTATGAAATTCAGCTGATCAAATACATTTGGCCAAATTGGAATCCATAGAAAGTTTCATTTCTCTAACTTAAAAAACAATGAAGTTCTGGCATCCGATCAATCAGTTATATGACAGCTATAGGATATAGTCGTCCGATCCTTATAAAATTCGGCAGATCGAATTAATTTGCATCTCTCTAACTTATAAAACAATAAAGTAATAGCATTTTCAATCAATCAGTTATATTACAGCAATATAAAATCCTTTTAAAATTCGGCAGATCGAATAAATTTGCCCAAAGTGGAATCCATAGAAAGTTCCATTTCTCTAACTTAAAAAACAATGAAGTTCTGGCATCCGATAAATCAGTTATCTGACAGCTATAGGATATAGTTGTCCGATCCTTATAAATTTCGGCAGATCGAATTAATTTGCCATCTCTTTAACTTAAAAAACAATAAAGTAATGGCATTTTCGATCAATCAGTTATATGACAGCTATAGGATATAGTCGTCCGATCCTTATAAAATTCGGCAGATCGAATAAATTTGCCCAAAGTGGAATCCATAGAATGTTCCATTTCTCTAGCTTAAAAAACAATGAAGTTCTGGCTTCCGATGAATCAGTTATATGACAGCTATAGGATATAGTCGTCTGATTCCTATGAAATTCAGCTGATCAAATACATTTGGCCAAAGTTGAATCCATAGAAAGTTTCATTTCTCTAACTTAAAAAACAATGAAGTTCTGGCATCCGATCAATCAGTTATATGACAGCTATAGGATATAGTCGTCCGATCCTTATAAAATTCGGCAGATCGAATTAATTTGCATCTCTCTAACTTATAAAACAATAAAGTAATGGCATTTTCAATCAATCAGTTATATTACAGCAATATAAAATCCTTTTAAAATTCGGCAGATCGAATAAATTTGCCCAAAGTGGAATCCATAGAAAGTTCCATTTCTCTAACTTAAAAAACAATGAAGTTCTGGCATCCGATAAATCAGTTATCTGACAGCTATAGGATATAGTTGTCCGATCCTTATAAATTTCGGCAGATCGAATTAATTTGCCATCTCTTTAACTTAAAAAACAATAAAGTAATGGCATTTTCGATCAATCAGTTATATGACAGCTATAGGATATAGTCGTCCGATCCTTATAAAATTCGGCAGATCGAATTAATTTGCCATCTCTCTAACTTAAAAAACAATAAAGTAATGGCATTTTCGATCAATCAGTTATATGACAGCTATAGGATATAGTCGTCTGATCCTTATAAAATTCGGCAGATCGAATCAATTTGCCATCTCTCTAACTTATAAAACAATAAAGTAATGGCATTTTCGATCAATCAGTTATATGACAGCAATAGAATATAGTCGTCCGATCCTTATAAAATTCGGCAGATCGAATAAATTTGACCAAAGTGGAATCCATAGGAAGTTCCATTTCTCTAACTTAAAAAACAATAAAGTTCTGGCATCCGATAAATCAGTTATATGACAGCTATAGGATATAGTTGTCCGATCCTTATAAATTTCAGCAGATCGAATTAATTTGCCATCTCTCTAACTTAAACAAGAATGGAAAGCTAACTTCGGACGGAGCCGAAGTTGATATACCCTTGCAGATATGTGGCAGCTTATATTATTAGATATATATCGGATCTTATATAGTCGGCCGATCCTTATTAAACTCGGCAGATCAAATTAGTTTGCCGAAAGTGGAATCCGTACAAAGTCCCAGTCTTCTATCTTAAAAAACAACAGAGATATGGCATTTCCGATCAATCAGTTATATGGCAGCTATAGGATATAGTCGGCCGATCCTTATGAAATTTGGCAGATCGAATAAGTCTGCTAAAAGAGGAGTCCACAGCAAGTCCCATCCTTCTAACTTAAAAAACAACAAAGTTATGGCATTTCCGATCAATCAGTTATATGGCAGCTATAGGATATAGTCGGCCGATCCTTATGAAATTTGGCAGATCGAATAAGTCTGCTAAAAGAGGAGTCCACAGCAAGTCCCATCCTTCTAACTTAAAAAACAACAAAGTTATGGCATTTCCGATCAATCAGTTATATGGCAGCTATAGGATATAGTTGACCGATCCCGGCCGTTCCGACTTATATACTGCCTGCAAAGGAAAGAAGGATGTGTGCAAAGTTTGAAGTCGATAGCTTTAAAACTGAGAGACTAGTTTGCGTAGAAACAGACAGACAGACGGACAGACGGACAGATGGACATGCTTAAATCGACTCAGGAGGTGATCCTGATCAAGAATATATATACTTTATAGGGTCGGAGATGTCTCCTTCACTGCGTTGCACACTTTTGACCAAAATTATAATACCCTCTGCAAGGGTATAAAAACAATAAAGTAATGGCATTTTCGATCAATCAGTTATATGACAGCTATAGGATATAGTCGTCTGATCCTTATAAAATTCGGCAGATCGAATTAATTTGCCATCTCTCTAACTTATAAAACAATAAAATAATGGCATTTTCGATCAATCAGTTATATGACAGCTATAGGATATAGTCGTCCGATCCTTATAAAATTCGGCAGATCGAATTAATTAGCATCTCTCTAACTTATAAAACAATAAAGTAATGGCATTTTCAATCAATCAGTTATATTACAGCAATATAAAATCCTTATACAATTCGGCAGATCGAATAAATTTGCCCAAAGTGGAATCCATAGAAAGTTCCCTTTCTCTAACTTTAAAAACAATGAAGTTCTGGCATCCGATAAATCAGTTATATGACAGCTATAGGATATAGTTGTCCGATCCTTATAAATTTCGGCAGATCGAATTAATTTGCCATCTCTCTAACTTAAAAAACAATAAAGTAATGGCATTTTCGATCAATCAGTTATATGACAGCTTTAGGATATAGTCGTCCGATCCTTATAAAATTCGGCAGATCGAATTAATTTGCCATCTCTCTAACTTATAAAACAACAAAGTAATGGCATTTTCGATCAATCATATATATGACAGCTATAGGATATAGTCGTCCGATCCTTATAAAATTCGGCAGATCGAATTAATTTGCCATCTCTCTAACTTAAAAAACAATAAAGTAATGGCATTTTCGATCAATCAGCTATATGACAGCTATAGGATATAGTCGTCTGATCCTTATAAAATTCGGCAGATCGAATCAATTTGCCATCTCTCTAACTTATAAAACAATAAAGTAATGGCATTTTCGATCAATCAGTTATATGACAGCAATAGAATATAGTCGTCCGATCCTTATAAAATTCGGCAGATCGAATAAATTTGACCAAAGTGGAATCCATAGGAAGTTCCATTTCTCTAACTTAAAAAACAATAAAGTTCTGGCATCCGATAAATCAGTTATATGACAGCTATAGGATATAGTTGTCCGATCCTTATAAATTTCAGCAGATCGAATTAATTTGCCATCTCTCTAACTTAAAAAACAATAAAGTAATGGCATTTTCGATCAATCAGTTATATGACAGCTATAGGATATAGTCGTCCGATCCTTATAAAATTCGGCAGATCGAATTAATTTGCCATCTCTCTAACTTATAAAACAATAAAATAATGGCATTTTCGATCAATCAGTTATATGAAAGCTATTGGATATAGTCGTCCGATCTTTATAAAATTCGGCAGATCGAATTAATTTGCCATCTCTCTAACTTAAAAAACAATAAAGTAATGGCATTTTCGATCAATCAGTTATATGACAGCAATAGAATATAGTCGTCCGATCCTTATAAAATTCGGCAGATCGAATAAATTTGCCCAAAGTGGAATCCATAGAAAGTTCCCTTTCTCTAACTTTAAAAACAATGAAGTTCTGGCATCCGATAAGTCAGTTATATGACAGCTATAGGATATAGTTGTCCGATCCTTATAAATTTCGGCAGATCGAATTAATTTGCCATCTCTCTAACTTAAAAAACAATAAAGTAATGGCATTTTCGATCAATCAGTTATATGACAGCTTTAGGATATAGTCGTCCGATCCTGATAAAATTCGGCAGATCGAATTAATTTGCCATCTCTCTAACTTATAAAACAACAAAGTAATGGCATTTTCGATCAATCATATATATGACAGCTATAGGATATTGTCGTCTGATCCTTATGAAATTCAGCTGATCAAATAAATTTGCCCAAAGTGGAATCCATAGAAAGTTCCATTTCTTTAGCTTAAAAAACAATGAAGTTCTGGCATCCGATCAATCAGTTATATGACAGCTATAGGATATAGTCGTCTGATCCCTATGAAATTCAGATGATCAAATAAATTTGCCCAAAGTGGAATCCACAGAGAGTCCCATCCTTCTAACATGAAAAACAGCAGAATTATGGCATTTTCGATTAATCAGTCATATGACAGCTATAGGATATAGTCGTCCGATCCTTATAAAATTCGGCAGATCGAATTAATTTGCCATCTCTCTAACTTAAAAAACACTAAAGTAATGGCATTTTCGATCAATCATATATATGACAGCTATAGGATATAGTCGTTTGATCCCTATGAAATTCAGCTGATCAAATAAATTTGCCCAAAGTGGAATCCACAGAGAGTCCCATCCTTCTAACATGAAAAACAGCAGAATATAGTCGTCCGATCCTTATAAAATTCGGCAGATCGAATTAATTTGCCATCTCTCTAACTTATAAAACAATAAAGTAATGGCATTTTCAATCAATCAGTTATATTACAGCTATAGGATATAGTCGTCCGATCCTTATAAAATTCGGCAGATCGAATAAATTTGCCCAAAGTGTAATCCATAGAAAGTTCCATTTCTTTAACTTAAAAAACAATGAAGTTCTGGCATCCGATAAATCAGTTATATGACAGCTATAGGATAAAGTCGTCTGATCCCTACGAAATTCAGTTGATCAAATAAATTTGCCCAAAGTGGAATCCACAGAGAGTCCCATCCTTCTAACATGAAAAACAGCAGAATTATGGCATTTCGATTAATCAGTTATATGACAGCTATAGGATATAGTCGTCTGATCCTTATAAAATTCGGCAGATCGAATCAATTTGCCATCTCTCTAACTTATAAAACAATAAAGTAATGGCATTTTCGATCAATCAGTTATATGACAGCAATAGGATATAGTCGTCCTATCCTTATAAAATTCGGCAGTTCGAATAAATTTGTCCAAAGTGGAATCCATAGAAAGTTCCATTTCTCTAACTTAAAAAACAATGAAGTTCTGGCATCCGATCAATCAGTTATATGACAGCTATAGGATATAGTTGTCCGATATTTATAAAATTCGGCAGATCGAATTAATTTGCCATCTCTCTAACTTAAAAAACAATAAAGTAATGGCATTTTCGATCAATCAGTTATATGACAGCTATAGGATATAGTCGTCCGATCCTTATAAAATTCGGCAGATCGAATTAATTTGCCATCTCTCTAACTTATAAAACAATAAAATAATGGCATTTTCGATCAATCAGTTATATGAAAGCTATTGGATATAGTCGTCCGATCTTTATAAAATTCGGCAGATCGAATTAATTTGCCATCTCTCTAACTTAAAAAAAAATAAAGTAATGGCATTTTCGATCAATCAGTTATATGACAGCTATAGGATATAGTCGTCCGATCCTTATAAAACTCGGCAGATCGAATTAATTTGCATCTCTCTAACTTATAAAACAATAAAGTAATGGCATTTTCAATCAATCAGTTATATTACAGCAATATAAAATCCTTATAAAATTCGGCAGATCGAATAAATTTGCCCAAAGTGGAATCCATAGAAAGTTCCCTTTCTCTAACTTTAAAAACAATGAAGTTCTGGCATCCGATAAGTCAGTTATATGACAGCTATAGGATATAGTTGTCCGATCCTTATAAATTTCGGCAGATCGAATTAATTTGCCATCTCTCTAACTTAAAAAACAATAAAGTAATGGCATTTTCGATCAATCAGTTATATGACAGCTTTAGGATATAGTCGTCCGATCCTTATAAAATTCGGCAGATCGAATTAATTTGCCATCTCTCTAACTTATAAAACAACAAAGTAATGGCATTTTCGATCAATCATATATATGACAGCTATAGGATATTGTCGTCTGATCCTTATGAAATTCAGCTGATCAAATAAATTTCCCCAAAGTGGAATCCATAGAAAGTTCCATTTCTTTAGCTTAAAAAACAATGAAGTTCTGGCATCCGATCAATCAGTTATATGACAGCTATAGGATATAGTCGTCTGATCCCTATGAAATTCAGATGATCAAATAAATTTGCCCAAAGTGGAATCCACAGAGAGTCCCATCCTTCTAACATGAAAAACAGCAGAATTATGGCATTTTCGATTAATCAGTCATATGACAGCTATAGGATATAGTCGTCCGATCCTTATAAAATTCGGCAGATCGAATTAATTTGCCATCTCTCTAACTTAAAAAACACTAAAGTAATGGCATTTTCGATCAATCATATATATGACAGCTATAGGATATAGTCGTTTGATCCCTATGAAATTCAGCTGATCAAATAAATTTGCCCAAAGTGGAATCCACAGAGAGTCCCATCCTTCTAACATGAAAAACAGCAGAATATAGTCGTCCGATCCTTATAAAATTCGGCAGATCGAATTAATTTGCCATCTTATTAACATAAAAAACCATAAAGTAATGGCATTTTCGATCAATCAGTTATATGACAGCTATAGGATATAGTCGTCCGATCCTTATAAAATTCGGCAGATCGAATTAATTTGCCATCTCTCTAACTTATAAAACAATAAAGTAATGGCATTTTCAATCAATCAGTTATATTACAGCTATAGGATATAGTCGTCCGATCCTTATAAAATTCGGCAGATCGAATAAATTTGCCCAAAGTGTAATCCATAGAAAGTTCCATTTCTTTAACTTAAAAAACAATGAAGTTCTGGCATCCGATAAATCAGTTATATGACAGCTATAGGATAAAGTCGTCTGATCCCTACGAAATTCAGTTGATCAAATAAATTTGCCCAAAGTGGAATCCACAGAGAGTCCCATCCTTCTAACATGAAAAACAGCAGAATTATGGCATTTCGATTAATCAGTTATATGACAGCTATAGGATATAGTCGTCTGATCCTTATAAAATTCGGCAGATCGAATCAATTTGCCATCTCTCTAACTTATAAAACAATAATGTAATGGCATTTTCGATCAATCAGTTATATGACAGCTATAGGATATAGTCGTCTGATCCTTATAAAATTCGGCAGATCGAATTAATTTGCCATCTCTCTAACTTAAAAAACACTAAAGTAATGGCATTTTCGATCAATCATATATATGACAGCTATAGGATATAGTCGTTTGATCCCTATGAAATTCAGCTGATCAAATAAATTTGCCCAAAGTGGAATCCACAGAGAGTCCCATCCTTCTAACATGAAAAACAGCAGAATATAGTCGTCCGATCCTTATAAAATTCGGCAGATCGAATTAATTTGCCATCTTATTAACATAAAAAACCATAAAGTAATGGCATTTTCGATCAATCAGTTATATGACAGCTATAGGATATAGTCGTCCGATCCTTATAAAATTCGGCAGATCGAATTAATTTGCCATCTCTCTAACTTATAAAACAATAAAGTAATGGCATTTTCAATCAATCAGTTATATTACAGCTATAGGATATAGTCGTCCGATCCTTATAAAATTCGGCAGATCGAATAAATTTGCCCAAAGTGTAATCCATAGAAAGTTCCATTTCTTTAACTTAAAAAACAATGAAGTTCTGGCATCCGATAAATCAGTTATATGACAGCTATAGGATAAAGTCGTCTGATCCCTACGAAATTCAGTTGATCAAATAAATTTGCCCAAAGTGGAATCCACAGAGAGTCCCATCCTTCTAACATGAAAAACAGCAGAATTATGGCATTTCGATTAATCAGTTATATGACAGCTATAGGATATAGTCGTCTGATCCTTATAAAATTCGGCAGATCGAATCAATTTGCCATCTCTCTAACTTATAAAACAATAAAGTAATGGCATTTTCGATCAATCAGTTATATGACAGCAATAGGATATAGTCGTCCGATCCTTATAAAATTCGGCAGTTCGAATAAATTTGTCCAAAGTGGAATCCATAGAAAGTTCCATTTCTCTAACTTAAAAAACAATGAAGTTCTGGCATCCGATCAATCAGTTATATGACAGCTATAGGATATAGTTGTCCGATATTTATAAAATTCGGCAGATCGAATTAATTTGCCATCTCTCTAACTTAAAAAACAATAAAGTAATGGCATTTTCGATCAATCAGTTATATGACAGCTATAGGATATAGTCGTCCGATCCTTATAAAATTCGGCAGATCGAATCAATTTGCCATTTCTCTAACTTAAAAAACAATAAAATAATGGCATTTTCGATCAATCAGTTATATGACAGCTATTGGATATAGTCGTCCGATCCTTATAAAATTCGGCAGATCGAATAAATTTGTCCAAAGTGGAATCCATAGAAAGTTCAATTTCTCTAACTTAAAAAACAATTAAGTTCTGGCATCCGATCAATCAGTTATATGACAGCTATAGGATATAGTCGTCTGATCCTTATAAAATTCGGCAGATCGAATCAATTTGCCATCTCTCTAACTTATAAAACAATAATGTAATGGCATTTTCGATCAATCAGTTATATGACAGCTATAGGATATAGTCGTCCGATCCTTATAAAATTCGGCAGATCGAATTAATTTGCCATCTCTCTAACTTAAAAAACACTAAAGTAATGGCATTTTCGATCAATCATATATATGACAGCTATAGGATATAGTCGTTTGATCCCTATGAAATTCAGCTGATCAAATAAATTTGCCCAAAGTGGAATCCACAGAGAGTCCCATCCTTCTAACATGAAAAACAGCAGAATATAGTCGTCCGATCCTTATAAAATTCGGCAGATCGAATTAATTTGCCATCTTATTAACATAAAAAACCATAAAGTAATGGCATTTTCGATCAATCAGTTATATGACAGCTATAGGATATAGTCGTCCGATCCTTATAAAATTCGGCAGATCGAATTAATTTGCCATCTCTCTAACTTATAAAACAATAAAGTAATGGCATTTTCAATCAATCAGTTATATTACAGCTATAGGATATAGTCGTCCGATGCTTATAAAATTCGGCAGATCGAATAAATTTGCCCAAAGTGTAATCCATAGAAAGTTCCATTTCTTTAACTTAAAAAACAATGAAGTTCTGGCATCCGATAAATCAGTTATATGACAGCTATAGGATAAAGTCGTCTGATCCCTACGAAATTCAGTTGATCAAATAAATTTGCCCAAAGTGGAATCCACAGAGAGTCCCATCCTTCTAACATGAAAAACAGCAGAATTATGGCATTTCGATTAATCAGTTATATGACAGCTATAGGATATAGTCGTCTGATCCTTATAAAATTCGGCAGATCGAATCAATTTGCCATCTCTCTAACTTATAAAACAATAAAGTAATGGCATTTTCGATCAATCAGTTATATGACAGCAATAGGATATAGTCGTCCGATCCTTAGAAAATTCGGCAGTTCGAATAAATTTGTCCAAAGTGGAATCCATAGAAAGTTCCATTTCTCTAACTTAAAAAACAATGAAGTTCTGGCATCCGATCAATCAGTTATATGACAGCTATAGGATATAGTTGTCCGATATTTATAAAATTCGGCAGATCGAATTAATTTGCCATCTCTCTAACTTAAAAAACAATAAAGTAATGGCATTTTCGATCAATCAGTTATATGACAGCTATAGGATATAGTCGTCCGATCCTTATAAAATTCGGCAGATCGAATCAATTTGCCATTTCTCTAACTTAAAAAAAAATAAAATAATGGCATTTTCGATCAATCAGTTATATGACAGCTATTGGATATAGTCGTCCGATCCTTATAAAATTCGGCAGATCGAATAAATTTGTCCAAAGTGGAATCCATAGAAAGTTCAATTTCTCTAACTTAAAAAACAATTAAGTTCTGGCATCCGATCAATCAGTTATATGACAGCTATAGGATATAGTCGTCTGATCCTTATAAAATTCGGCAGATCGAATCAATTTGCCATCTCTCTAACTTATAAAACAATAATGTAATGGCATTTTCGATCAATCAGTTATATGACAGCTATAGGATATAGTCGTCTGATCCTTATAAAATTCGGCAGATCGAATCAATTTGCCATTTCTCTAACTTAAAAAACAATAAAATAATGGCATTTTCGATCAATCAGTTATATGACAGCTATTGGATATAGTCGTCCGATCCTTATAAAATTCGGCAGATCGAATTAATTTGCCATCTCTCTAACTTATAAAACAATTAAGTAATAGCATTTTCGATCAATCAGTTATATTACAGCAATAGGATATAGTCGTCCGATCCTTATAAAATTCGGCAGATCGAATAAATTTGCCAAAAGTGGAATCCATAGAAAGTTCAATTTCTCTAACTTAACAAACAATGAAGTTGTGGCATCCGATCAATCAGTTATATGACAGCTATAGGATATAGTCGTCTGATCCCTATGAAATTCAGCTGATCAAATAAATTTGCCCAAAGTGGAATGCACAGAGAGTCCCATCCTTCTAACATGAAAAACAGCAGAATTATGGCATTTTCGATTAATCAGTTATATGACAGCTATAGGATATAGTCGTCTGATCCTTATAAAATTCGGCAGATCGAATCAATTTGCCATCTCTCTAACTTATAAAACAATAAAGTAGTGGCATTTTCGATCAATCAGTTATCCTTATAAAATTCGGCAGATCGAATTAATTTGCCATCTCTCTAACTTATAAAACAATTAAGTAATAGCATTTTCGATCAATAAGTTATATTACAGCAATAGGATATAGTTGTCCGATCCTTATAAAATTCGGCAGATCGAATAAATTTGCCAAAAGTGGAATCCATAGAAAGTTCAATTTCTCTAACTTAACAAACAATGAAGTTGTGGCATCCGATCAATCAGTTATATGACAGCTATAGGATATAGTCGTCTGATCCCTATGAAATTCAGCTGATCAAATAAATTTGCCCAAAGTGGAATGCACAGAGAGTCCCATCCTTCTAACATGAAAAACAGCAGAATTATAGCATTTTCGATTAATCAGTTATATGACAGCTATAGGATATAGTCGTCTGATCCTTATAAAATTCGGCAGATCGAATCAATTTGCCATCTCTCTAACTTATAAAACAATAAAGTAATGGCATTTTCGATCAATCAGTTATATGACAGCTATAGGATATAGTCGTCTGACCCTTATAAAATTCGGCAGATCGAATCAATTTGCCATCTCTCTAACTTATAAAACAATAAAGTAATGGCATTTTCGATCAATCAGTTATATGACAGCAATAGGATATAGTCTCCGATCCTTATAAAATTGGGCAGATCGAATAAATTTGCCCAAAGTGGAATCCATAGAAAGTTCAATTTCTCTAACTTAAAAAACAATGAAGTTCTGGCATCCGATCAATCAGTTATATGACAGCTATAGGATATAGTCGTCTGATCCCTATGAAATTCAGCTGATCAAATAAATTTGCCATCTCCCTAACTTATAAAACAATAAAGTAATGGTATTTTCGATCAATCAGTTATATTACAGCAATATTATATAGTCGTCCGATCCTTATAAAATTCGGCAGATCGAATCAATTTGCCATCTCTCTAACTTATAAAACAATAAAGTAATGGCATTTTCGATCAATCAGTTATATGACAGCAATAGGATATAGTCGTCCGATCCTTATAAAATTCGGCAGATCGAATAAATTTGCCCAAAGTGTAATCCATAGACAGTTCCATTTCTCTAACTTAAAAAACAATGAAGTTCTGGCATCCGATCAATCAGTTATATGACAGCTATAGGATATAGTCGTCTGATCCCTATGAAATTCAGCTGATCAAATAAATTTGCCCAAAGTGGAATCCACAGAGAGTCCCATCCTTCTAACATGAAAAACAGCAGAATTATGGCATTTTCGATTAATCAGTTATATGACAGCTATAGGATATAGTCGTCCGATCCTTATAAAATTCGGCAGATCGAATTAATTTGCCATCTCTCTAACTTATAAAACAATAAAGTAATGGCATTTTCAATCAATCAGTTATATGACAGCTATAGGATATAGTTGTCCGATCCTTATAAATTTCGACAGATCGAATTAATTTTCCATCTCTCTAACTTAAAAAACAATAAAGTAATGGAATTTTCGATCAATCATTTATATGACAGCTATAGGATATAGTCGTCCGATCCTTATAAAACTCGGCAGATCGAATCAATTTGCCATCTCTCTAACTTATAAAACAATAAAGTAATGGCATTTTCGATCAATCAGTTATATTACAGCAATAGGATATAGTCGTCCGATCCTTATAAAATTTGGCATATCGAATAAGTTTGTCCAAAGTGGAATCCATAGAAAGTTCCATTTCTCTAACTTAAAAAACAATGAAGTTCTGGCATCCGATCAATCAGTTATATGACAGCTATAGGATATAGTTGTCCGATCCTTATAAATTTCGACAGATCGAATTAATTTGACATCTCTCTAACTTAAAAAACAATAAAGTAATGGCATTTTCGATCAATCAGTTAAATGACAGCTATAGGATATAGTCGTCCGATCCTTATAAATCTCGGCAGATCGAATCAATTTGCCATCTCTCTAACTTATAAAACAATAAAGTTATGGCATTTTCGATCAATCAGTTATATGACAGCAATAGGATATAGTCGTCCGATCCTTATATAATTCGGCAGATCGAATAAATTTGCCCAAAGTGTAATCCATAGACAGTTCCATTTCTCTAACTTAAAAAACAATGAAGTTCTGGCATCCGATCAATCAGTTATATGACAGCTATAGGATATAGTCGTCTGATCCCTATGAAATTCAGCTGATCAAATAAATTTGCCCAAAGTGGAATCCACAGAGAGTCCCATCCTTCTAACATGAAAAACAGCAGAATTATGGCATTTTCGATTAATCAGTTATTTGACAGCTATAGGATATAGTCGTCCGATCCTTATAAAATTCGGCAGATCAAATTAATTTGCCATCTCTCCAACTTAAAAAACAATAAAGTAATGGCATTTTCAATCAATCAGTTATATGACAGCTATAGGATATAGTCGTCCGATCCTTATAAAAATCGGCAGATCGAATTAATTTGCCATCTCTCTAACTTAAAAAACAATAAAGTAATGGCATTTCAATCAATCTGTTATATGACCGCTATAGGATATAGTCGTCCGATCCTTATAAAATTAGGCAGATCGAATTAATTTGCCATCTCTCTAACTTAAAAAACTATAACGTAATGGCATTATCGATCAATCAGTTATATGGATTATAAAATTCGGCAAATTAAATAAATTTGCCCAAAGGGAATCCATAGAAAGTTTCATTTCTCTAACTTAAAAAACAATGAAGTTCTGGCATCCGATCAATCAGTTATATGACAGCTATAGGATATAGTTGTCCGATCCTTATGAAATTCGGCAGATCGAATTAATTTGCCATCTCTCTAACTCCAAAAACAATAAAGTAATGGCATTATCGATCAATCAGTTATATGACAGCTATGTGATACAGTCGTCTGATCCTTCTGAAATTCAGCTGATCAAATAAATTTACTTAAGCAGGAATCCGTAGAGAGTCCCATTCTTCTAACATAAAAAACAGCAGAATTATGGCATTTTCGAATTTATTTGCCATCTCTCTAACTTAAAAAACAATAAAGTAATGGCATTTTCGATCAATCAGTTATATGACAGCTATAGGATATAGTCGTCCGATCCTTATAAAATTCGGCAGATCGAATTAATTTGCCATCTCTATAACTTAAAAAACTATAACGTAATGGCATTATCGATCAATCAGTTATATGACAGCTATGGGATATAGTCGTCCGATCCTTATAAAATTCGGCAGATCAAATAAATTTGCCCAAAGGGGAATCCATAGAAAGTTCCATTTCTCTAACTTAAAAAACAATGAAGTTCTGGCATCCGATCAATCAGTTACATGACAGCTATAGGATATAGTTGTCCGATCATCATAAAATTCGGCAGATCGAATTAATTTGCCATCTCTCTAACTTAAAAAACAATAAAGTAATGGCATTATCGATCAATCAGTTATATGACAGCTATGTGATACAGTCGTCTGATCCTTCTGAAATTCAGCTGATCAAATAAATTTGCTCAAACAGGAATCCGTAGAGAGTCCCATTCTTCTAATATAAAAAACAGCAGAATTATGGCATTTTCGATTAATCAGTTATATGACAACTATAGGATATAGTTGTCCGATCCTAATAAAATTCGGCAGATCGAATTAATTTGTCATCTCTCTCATTTAAAATACAATAAAGTAATGGCATTTCCGATCAATCAGTTATATGGCAGCTATAGGATATAGTTGACCGATCCAGGCCGTTCCGACTTATATACTGCCTGCAAAGGAAAGAAGGATGTGTGCAAAGTTTGAAGTCGATAGCTTTAAAACTGAGAGACTAGTTTGCGTAGAAACAGACAGACGGACAGACGGACATGCTTATATTGACTCAGGAGGTGATCCTGATCAAGAATATATATACTTTATAGGGTCGGAGATGTCTCCTTCACTGCGTTGCACACTTTTGACCAAAATTATAATACCTTCTGCAGGGGTATAATAAAGTTCTGGCATCCGATCAATCAGTTATATGACAGCTATAGGATATATTCGTCTGATCCTTATGAAATTCAGCTGATCAAATAAATTTGCTCAAACAGGAATCCATAGAGAGTCCCATCCTTCTAACATGAAAAACAGCAGAATTATGGCATTTTCGATTAATCAGTTATATGACAGCTATAGGATATAGTCGGCCGATCCTTATAAAATTCGGCAGATCGAATTAATTTGCCCAAAGGGAATCCATAGAAAGTTCCATTTCTCTAACTTAAAAAACAATGAAGTTCTGGCATCCGATCAATCAGTTATATGACAGCTATAGGATATAGTCGGCCTATCCTTATAAAATTCGGCAGATCGAATTAATTGGCCATCTCTCTAACTTATAAAACAATAAAGTAATGGAATTTTCGATCAATCAGTTATATGACAGCAATAGGATATAGTCGTCCGATCCTTATAAAATTCGTCAGATCGAATAAATTTTCCCAAAAAGGAATCAATAGAAAGTTCCATTTCTCTAACTTAAAAAACAATGAAGTTCTGGCATCCGATCAATCAGTTATATGACAGCTATAGGATATAGTTGTCCGATCCTTATAAAATTCGGCAGATCGAATTAATTTGCCATCTCTCTAACTTATAAAACAATAAAGTAATGGCATTTGCGATCAATCATATATATGACAGCTATAAGATATAGTCGTCTCATCCCTATGAAATTCAGCTGATCAAATAAATTTGCCCAAAGTGGAATCTACAGAGAGTCCTATCATTCTAACATGAAAAACAGCAGAATTATGGCATTTTCGATTAATCACTTATATGACAGCTATAGGATATAGTTGTCCGATCCTTATAAAATTCGGCAGATCGAATTAATTTGCCATCTCTCTAACTTAAAAAACAATAAAGTAATGGCATTATCGATCAATCACTTATATGACAGCTAATGGATATAGTCGTCCAATCCTTATAAAATTCGGCAGATCAAATAAATTTGCCCAAAGGGAATCCATAGAAAGTTCCATTTCTCTAACTTAAAAAACAATGAAGTTCTGGCATCCGATCAATCAGTTATATGACAGCTATAGGATATAGTTGTCCGATCCTTATAAAATTCGGCAGATCGAATTAATTTGCCATCTATGTAACTTAAAAAACAATAAAGTAATGGCATTTTCGATCAATCATATATATGACAGCTATAAGATATAGTCGTCTGATCCATATGAAATTCAGCTGATCAAATAAATTTGCCCAAAAGGGAATCCATAAAAAGTTCCATTTCTCTGACTTAAAAAACAATGAAGTTCTGGAATCCGATCAATCAGTTATATGACAGCTATAGAATATAGTTGTCCGATCCTTATAAAATTCGGCAGATCGAATTAATTTGCCATCTCTCTAACTTAAAAAACAATAAAGTAATGGCATTATCGATCAATCAGTTATATGACAGCTAATGGATATAGTCGTCCGATCCTTATAAAATTCGGCAGATCAAATAAATTTGCCCAAAGGGAATCCATAGAAAGTTCCATTTCTCTAACTTAAAAAACAAGAAGTTCTGGCATCCGATCAATCAGTTATATGACAGCTATAGGATATAGTTGTCCGATCCTTATAAAATTCGGCAGATCGAATTAATTTGCCATCTATGTAACTTAAAAAACAATAAAGTAATGGCATTTTCGATCAATCATATATATGACAGCTATAAGATAAAGTCGTCTGATCCATATGAAATTCAGCTGATCAAATAAATTTGCCCAAAAGGGAATCCATAAAAAGTTCCATTTCTCTAACTTAAAAAACAATGAAGTTCTGGCATCCGATCAATCAGTTATATGACAGCTATAGGATATAGTTGTCCGATCCTTATAAAATTCGGCAGATCGAATTAATTTGCCATCTCTGTAATTTAAAAAACAATAAAGTAATGGCATTTTCGATCAATGATATATATGACAGCTATAAGATATAGTCGTCTCATCCCTATGAAATTCAGCTGATCAAATAAATTTGCCCAAAGTGGAATCCACAGAGAGTCCCATCATTCTAACATGAAAAACAGCAGAATTATGGCATTTTCGATTAATCACTTATATGACAGCTATAGGATATTGTTGTCCGATCCTTATAAAATTCGGCAGATCGAATTAATTTGCCATCTCTCTAACTTAAAAAACAATAAAGTAATGGCATTATCGATCAATCAGTTATATGACAGCTAATGCATATAGTCGTCCGATCCTTATAAAATTCGGCAGATCAAATAAATTTGCCCAAAGGGAATCCATAGAAAGTTCCATTTCTCTAACTTAAAAAACAATGAAGTTCTGGCATCCGATCAATCAGTTATATGACAGCTATAGGATATAGTTGTCCGATCCTTATAAAATTCGGCAGACCGAATTAATTTGCCATCTATGTAACTTAAAAAACAATAAAGAAATGGCATTTTCGATCAATCAGTTATATGACAGCTATGTGATACAGGCGTCTGATCCTTATGAAATTCAGCTGATCAAATAAATTTGCTCAAACAGGAATCCGCAGAGAGTCCCATCCTTCTAACATGAAAAACAGCAGAATTATGGCATTTTCGATTAATCAGTTATATGAGAGGTATAGGATATAGTCGTCCGATCCTTATAAAATTCGGCAGATCGAATTAATTTGCCATCTATGTAACTTAAAAAACAATAAAGTAATGGCATTTTCGATCAATCATATATATGACAGCTATAAGATAAAGTCGTCTGATCCATATGAAATTCAGCTGATCAAATAAATTTGCCCAAAAGGGAATCCATAAAAAGTTCCATTTCTCTAACTTAAAAAACAATGAAGTTCTGGCATCCGATCAATCAGTTATATGACAGCTATAGGATATAGCTGTCTGATCCTTATAAAATTCGGCAGATCGAATTAATTTGCCATCTATGTAACTTAAAAAACAATAAAGTAATGGCATTTTCGATCAATCATATATATGACAGCTATAAGATAAAGTCGTCTGATCCATATGAAATTCAGCTGATCAAATAAATTTGCCCAAAAGGGAATCCATAAAAAGTTCCATTTCTCTAACTTAAAAAACAATGAAGTTCTGGCATCCGATCAATCAGTTATATTACAGCTATAGGATATAGTCGTCTGATCCCTATGAAATTCAGCTGATCAAATAAATTTGCCCAAAGTGGAATCCACAGAGAGTCCCATCCTTCTAACATGAAAAACAGCAGAATTATGGCATTTTCGATTAATCAGTTATATGACAGCTGTAGGATATAGTCGTCCGATCCTTATAAAACTCGGCAGATTGAATTAATTGGCCATCTCTCTAACTTAAAAAACAATAAAGTAATGGCATTTTCGATCAATCAGTTATATGACAGCAATAGGATATAGTCGTCCGATCCTTATAAAATTCGTCAGATCGAATAAATTTGCCCAAAGAGGAATCAATAGAAAGTTCCATTTCTCTAACTTAAAAATCAATGAAGTTCTGGCATCCGATCAATCAGTTATATGACAGCTATAGGATATAGTCGTCTGATCCCTATGAAATTCAGCTGATCAAATAAATTTGCCCAAAGTGGAATCCACAGAGAGTCCCATCCTTCTAACATGAAAAACAGCAGAATTATGGCATTTTCGATTAATCAGTTATATGAGAGGTATAGGATATAGTCGTCCGATCCTTATAAAATTCGGCAGATCGAATTAATTTGACATCTCTCTACCTTAAAAAACAATAAAGTAATGGCATTTTCGATCAATCAGTTATATGACAGCTATAGGATGTAGTCGTCCGATCCTTATAAAATTCGGCAGATCGAATAAATTTGCCATCTCTGTAACTTAAAAAACAATAAAGTAATGGCATTTTCGATCAATCAGTTATATGACAGCTATTGGATATAGTCTTCTGATCCTTATGAAATTCGTCAGATCGAATAAATTTGCCCAAAAAGGAATCAATAGAAAGTTCCATTTCTCTAACTTAAAAAACAATGAAGTTCTGGCATCCGATCAATCAGTTATATTACAGCTATAGGATATAGTCGTCTGATCCCTATGAAATTCAGCTGATCAAATAAATTTGCCCAAAGTGGAATCCACAGAGAGTCCCATCCTTCTAACATGAAAAACAGCAGAATTATGGCATTTTCGATTAATCAGTTATATGACAGCTGTAGGATATAGTCGTCCGATCCTTATAAAACTCGGCAGATTGAATTAATTGGCCATCTCTCTAACTTAAAAAACAATAAAGTAATGGCATTTTCGATCAATCAGTTATATGACAGCAATAGGATATAGTCGTCCGATCCTTATAAAATTCGTCAGATCGAATAAATTTGCCCAAAGAGGAATCAATAGAAAGTTCCATTTCTCTAACTTAAAAATCAATGAAGTTCTGGCATCCGATCAATCAGTTATATGACAGCTATAGGATATAGTCGTCTGATCCCTATGAAATTCAGCTGATCAAATAAATTTGCCCAAAGTGGAATCCACAGAGAGTCCCATCCTTCTAACATGAAAAACAGCAGAATTATGGCATTTTCGATTAATCAGTTATATGAGAGGTATAGGATATAGTCGTCCGATCCTTATAAAATTCGGCAGATCGAATTAATTTGACATCTCTCTACCTTAAAAAACAATAAAGTAATGGCATTTTCGATCAATCAGTTATATGACAGCTATAGGATGTAGTCGTCCGATCCTTATAAAATTCGGCAGATCGAATAAATTTGCCATCTCTCTAACTTTAAAAACAATAAAATAATGGCGTTTTCGATCAATCAGTTATATGACAGCTATAGGATATGGTCGTCCGATCCTTATAAAATTCGGCAGATCGAATAAATTTGCCCATAGGGAAATCCATAGAAAGTTTCATTTCTCTAACTTAAAAATCAATGAAGTTCTGGCATCCGATCAATCAGTTATATGACAGCTATAGGATATAGTTGTCCGATCCTTATAAAATTCGGCAGATCGAATTAATTCGCCATTTCTCTAACCTAAAAAACAATAAAATAATGGCATTTTCGATCAATCAGTTATATGACAGCTATAGGATATAGTCGTCCGATCATTATAAAATTCGGCAGATCAAATAAATTTGCCCAAAGGGAATCCATAGAAAGTTCCATTTCTCTAACTTAAAAAACAATGAAGTTCTGGCATCCGATCAATCAGTTATATGACAGCTATAGGATATAGTTGTCCGATCCTTATAAAATTCGGCAGATCGAATTAATATGCCATCTATGTAACTTAAAAAACAATAAAGTAATGGCATTTTCGATCAATCATATATATGACAGCTATAAGATAAAGTCGTCTGATCCATATGAAATTCAGCTGATCAAATAAATTTGCCCAAAAGGGAATCCATAAAAAGTTCCATTTCTCTAACTTAAAAAACAATGAAGTTCTGGCATCCGATCAATCAGTTATATGACAGCTATAGCATATAGTTGTCCGATCCTTATAAAATTCGGCAGATCGAATTAATTTGCCATCTCTGTACTTTAAAAAACAATAAAGTAATGGCATTTTCGATCAATGATATATATGACAGCTATAAGATATAGTCGTCTCATCCCTATGAAATTCAGCTGATCAAATAAATTTGCCCAAAGTGGAATCCACAGAGAGTCCCATCATTCTAACATGAAAAACAGCAGAATTATGGCATTTTCGATTAATCACTTATATGACAGCTATAGGATATTGTTGTCCGATCCTTATAAAATTCGGCAGATCGAATTAATTTGCCATCTCTCTAACTTAAAAAACAATAAAGTAATGGCATTATCGATCAATCAGTTATATGACAGCTAATGCATATAGTCGTCCGATCCTTATAAAATTCGGCAGATCAAATAAATTTGCCCAAAGGGAATCCATAGAAAGTTCCATTTCTCTAACTTAAAAAACAATGAAGTTCTGGCATCCGATCAATCAGTTATATGACAGCTATAGGATATAGTTGTCCGATCCTTATAAAATTCGGCAGACCGAATTAATTTGCCATCTATGTAACTTAAAAAACAATAAAGAAATGGCATTTTCGATCAATCAGTTATATGACAGCTATGTGATACAGGCGTCTGATCCTTATGAAATTCAGCTGATCAAATAAATTTGCTCAAACAGGAATCCGCAGAGAGTCCCATCCTTCTAACATGAAAAACAGCAGAATTACGGCATTTTCGATTAATCAGTTATATGACAGCTATAGGATATAGTCGTCCGATCCTTATAAAATTAGGCAGATCGAATTAATTTGACATCTCTCTAACTTAAAAAACAATAAAGTAATGGCATTTTCGATCAATCAGTTATATGACAGCTATAGGATATAGTTTTCCGATCCTTATAAAATTCGGCAGATCGAATTAATTTGCCATCTCTGTAACTTAAAAAACAATAAAGTAATGGCATTTTCGATCAATCAGTTATATGACAGCTATTGGATATAGTCTTCTGATCCTTATGAAATTCGTCAGATCGAATAAATTTGCCCAAAAAGGAATCAATAGAAAGTTCCATTTCTCTAACTTAAAAAACAATGAAGTTCTGGCATCCGATCAATCAGTTATATTACAGCTATAGGATATAGTCGTCTGATCCCTATGAAATTCAGCTGATCAAATAAATTTGCCCAAAGTGGAATCCACTGAGAGTCCCATCCTTCTAACATGAAAAACAGCAGAATTATGGCATTTTCGATTAATCAGTTATATGACAGCTGTAGGATATAGTCGTCCGATCCTTATAAAACTCGGCAGATTGAATTAATTGGCCATCTCTCTAACTTAAAAAACAATAAAGTAATGGCATTTTCGATCAATCAGTTATATGACAGCAATAGGATATAGTCGTCCGATCCTTATAAAATTCGTCAGATCGAATAAATTTGCCCAAAGAGGAATCAATAGAAAGTTCCATTTCTCTAACTTAAAAATCAATGAAGTTCTGGCATCCGATCAATCAGTTATATGACAGCTATAGGATATAGTCTTCTGATCCTTATGAAATTCGTCAGATCGAATAAATTTGCCCAAAAAGGAATCAATAGAAAGTTCCATTTCTCTAACTTAAAAAACAATGAAGTTCTGGCATCCGATCAATCAGTTATATTACAGCTATAGGATATAGTCGTCTGATCCCTATGAAATTCAGCTGATCAAATAAATTTGCCCAAAGTGGAATCCACAGAGAGTCCCATCCTTCTAACATGAAAAACAGCAGAATTATGGCATTTTCGATTAATCAGTTATATGACAGCTGTAGGATATAGTCGTCCGATCCTTATAAAACTCGGCAGATTGAATTAATTGGCCATCTCTCTAACTTAAAAAACAATAAAGTAATGGCATTTTCGATCAATCAGTTATATGACAGCAATAGGATATAGTCGTCCGATCCTTATAAAATTCGTCAGATCGAATAAATTTGCCCAAAGAGGAATCAATAGAAAGTTCCATTTCTCTAACTTAAAAATCAATGAAGTTCTGGCATCCGATCAATCAGTTATATGACAGCTATAGGATATAGTCGTCTGATCCCTATGAAATTCAGCTGATCAAATAAATTTGCCCAAAGTGGAATCCACAGAGAGTCCCATCCTTCTAACATGAAAAACAGCAGAATTATGGCATTTTCGATTAATCAGTTATATGAGAGGTATAGGATATAGTCGTCCGATCCTTATAAAATTCGGCAGATCGAATTAATTTGACATCTCTCTACCTTAAAAAACAATAAAGTAATGGCATTTTCGATCAATCAGTTATATGACAGCTATAGGATGTAGTCGTCCGATCCTTATAAAATTCGGCAGATCGAATAAATTTGCCATCTCTCTAACTTTAAAAACAATAAAATAATGGCGTTTTCGATCAATCAGTTATATGACAGCTATAGGATATGGTCGTCCGATCCTTATAAAATTCGGCAGATCGAATAAATTTGCCCATAGGGAAATCCATAGAAAGTTTCATTTCTCTAACTTAAAAATCAATGAAGTTCTGGCATCCGATCAATCAGTTATATGACAGCTATAGGATATAGTTGTCCGATCCTTATAAAATTCGGCAGATCGAATTAATTCGCCATTTCTCTAACCTAAAAAACAATAAAATAATGGCATTTTCGATCAATCAGTTATATGACAGCTATAGGATATAGTCGTCCGATCATTATAAAATTCGGCAGATCAAATAAATTTGCCCAAAGGGAATCCATAGAAAGTTCCATTTCTCTAACTTAAAAAACAATGAAGTTCTGGCATCCGATCAATCAGTTATATGACAGCTATAGGATATAGTTGTCCGATCCTTATAAAATTCGGCAGATCGAATTAATATGCCATCTATGTAACTTAAAAAACAATAAAGTAATGGCATTTTCGATCAATCATATATATGACAGCTATAAGATAAAGTCGTCTGATCCATATGAAATTCAGCTGATCAAATAAATTTGCCCAAAAGGGAATCCATAAAAAGTTCCATTTCTCTAACTTAAAAAACAATGAAGTTCTGGCATCCGATCAATCAGTTATATGACAGCTATAGCATATAGTTGTCCGATCCTTATAAAATTCGGCAGATCGAATTAATTTGCCATCTCTGTAATTTAAAAAACAATAAAGTAATGGCATTTTCGATCAATGATATATATGACAGCTATAAGATATAGTCGTCTCATCCCTATGAAATTCAGCTGATCAAATAAATTTGCCCAAAGTGGAATCCACAGAGAGTCCCATCATTCTAACATGAAAAACAGCAGAATTATGGCATTTTCGATTAATCACTTATATGACAGCTATAGGATATTGTTGTCCGATCCTTATAAAATTCGGCAGATCGAATTAATTTGCCATCTCTCTAACTTAAAAAACAATAAAGTAATGGCATTATCGATCAATCAGTTATATGACAGCTAATGCATATAGTCGTCCGATCCTTATAAAATTCGGCAGATCAAATAAATTTGCCCAAAGGGAATCCATAGAAAGTTCCATTTCTCTAACTTAAAAAACAATGAAGTTCTGGCATCCGATCAATCAGTTATATGACAGCTATAGGATATAGTTGTCCGATCCTTATAAAATTCGGCAGACCGAATTAATTTGCCATCTATGTAACTTAAAAAACAATAAAGAAATGGCATTTTCGATCAATCAGTTATATGACAGCTATGTGATACAGGCGTCTGATCCTTATGAAATTCAGCTGATCAAATAAATTTGCTCAAACAGGAATCCGCAGAGAGTCCCATCCTTCTAACATGAAAAACAGCAGAATTACGGCATTTTCGATTAATCAGTTATATGACAGCTATAGGATATAGTCGTCCGATCCTTATAAAATTAGGCAGATCGAATTAATTTGACATCTCTCTAACTTAAAAAACAATAAAGTAATGGCATTTTCGATCAATCAGTTATATGACAGCTATAGGATATAGTTTTCCGATCCTTATAAAATTCGGCAGATCGAATTAATTTGCCATCTCTGTAACTTAAAAAACAATAAAGTAATGGCATTTTCGATCAATCAGTTATATGACAGCTATTGGATATAGTCTTCTGATCCTTATGAAATTCGTCAGATCGAATAAATTTGCCCAAAAAGGAATCAATAGAAAGTTCCATTTCTCTAACTTAAAAAACAATGAAGTTCTGGCATCCGATCAATCAGTTATATTACAGCTATAGGATATAGTCGTCTGATCCCTATGAAATTCAGCTGATCAAATAAATTTGCCCAAAGTGGAATCCACTGAGAGTCCCATCCTTCTAACATGAAAAACAGCAGAATTATGGCATTTTCGATTAATCAGTTATATGACAGCTGTAGGATATAGTCGTCCGATCCTTATAAAACTCGGCAGATTGAATTAATTGGCCATCTCTCTAACTTAAAAAACAATAAAGTAATGGCATTTTCGATCAATCAGTTATATGACAGCAATAGGATATAGTCGTCCGATCCTTATAAAATTCGTCAGATCGAATAAATTTGCCCAAAGAGGAATCAATAGAAAGTTCCATTTCTCTAACTTAAAAATCAATGAAGTTCTGGCATCCGATCAATCAGTTATATGACAGCTATAGGATATAGTCGTCTGATCCCTATGAAATTCAGCTGATCAAATAAATTTGCCCAAAGTGGAATCCACAGAGAGTCCCATCCTTCTAACATGAAAAACAGCAGAATTATGGCATTTTCGATTAATCAGTTATATGAGAGGTATAGGATATAGTCGTCCGATCCTTATAAAATTCGGCAGATCGAATTAATTTGACATCTCTCTACCTTAAAAAACAATAAAGTAATGGCATTTTCGATCAATCAGTTATATGACAGCTATAGGATGTAGTCGTCCGATCCTTATAAAATTCGGCAGATCGAATAAATTTGCCATCTCTCTAACTTTAAAAACAATAAAATAATGGCGTTTTCGATAAATCAGTTATATGACAGCTATAGGATATGGTCGTCCGATCCTTATAAAATTCGGCAGATCGAATAAATTTGCCCATAGGGAAATCCATAGAAAGTTTCATTTCTCTAACTTAAAAATCAATGAAGTTCTGGCATCCGATCAATCAGTTATATGACAGCTATAGGATATAGTTGTCCGATCCTTATAAAATTCGGCAGATCGAATTAATTCGCCATTTCTCTAACCTAAAAAACAATAAAATAATGGCATTTTCGATCAAACAGTTATATGACAGCTATAGGATATAGTCGTCCGATCATTATAAAATTCGGCAGATCGAATAAATTTGCCCATAGGGAAATCCATAGAAAGTTCCATTTCTCTAACTTAAAAATCAATGAAGTTCTGGCATCCGATCAATCAGTTATATGACAGCTATAGGATATAGTTGTCCGATCCTTATAAAATTCGGCAGATCGAATTAATTTGCCATCTTTCTAACTTAAAAAACTATAACTTAATGGCAATGTCGATCAATCAGTTATATGACAGCTCTGGGATATAGTCGTCCGATCCTTATAACATTCGGCAGATCAAATAAATTTGCCCAAAGGAAATCCATAGAAAGTTCCATTTCTCTAACTTAAAAAACAATGAAGTTTTGGCATCCGATCAATCAGTTATATGATAGCTATAGGATATAGTTGTCCGATCCTTATAAAATTCGGCAGATCAAATTAATTTGCCATCTTTCTAACTTAAAAAACTATAACTTAATGGCAATATCGATCAATCAGTTATATGACAGCTCTGGGATATAGTCGTCCGATCCTTATAACATTCGGCAGATCAAATAAATTTGCCCAAAGGAAATCCATAGAAAGTTCGATTTCTCTAACTTAAAAAACAATGAAGTTCGGGCATCCGATCAATCAGTTATATGACAGCTATAGAATATAGTCGTCCGATCCTTATAAAATTCGGCAGATGGAATTAATGTCGTCCGATCATTATAAAATTCGGCAGATCGAATAAATTTGCCCAAAAAGGAATCAATAGAAAGTTCCATTTCTCTAACTTAAAAAACAATGAAATTCTGGCATCCGGTCAATCAGTTATAGGACAGCTATAGGATATAGTCGTCTGATCCCTATGAAATTCAGCTGATCAAATAAATTTGCCCAAAGTGGAATCCACAGAGAGTCCCATCCTTCTAACATAAAAAAAAGCACAATTATGGCATTTTCGATTAATCAGTTATATGACAGCTATACGATATAGTCGTCCGATCCTTATAAAGTTCAGCAGATTGAATTAATTTGCCATCTCTCTAACTTATAAAACAATAAAATAATGGCATTTTCGATCAATCAGTTATATGACAGCTATAGGATATAGTCGTCCGATCATTATAAAATTCGGCAGATCGAATAAATTTGCCCATAGGGAAATCCATAGAAAGTTCCATTTCTCTAACTTAAAAATCAATGAAGTTCTGGCATCCGATCAATCTGTTATATGACAGCTATAGGATGTAGTCGTCCGATCCTTATAAAATTCGGCAGATCGAATTAATTTGCCATCTCTCTAACTTTAAAAACAATAAAATAATGGCGTTTTCGATCAATCAGTTATATGACAGCTATAGGATGTAGTCGTCCGATCCTTATAAAATTCGGCAGATCGAATAAATTTGCCATCTCTCTAACTTTAAAAACAATAAAATAATGGCGTTTTCGATCAATCAGTTGTATGACAGCTATAGGATATAGTCGTCCGATCCTTATAAAATTCGGCAGATCGAATTAATTTGCCATCTTTCTAACTTAAAAAACTATAACTTAATGGCAATGTCGATCAATCAGTTATATGACAGCTCTGGGATATAGTCGTCCGATCCTTATAACATTCGGCAGATCAAATAAATTTGCCCAAAGGAAATCCATAGAAAGTTCCATTTCTCTAACTTAAAAATCAATGAAGTTCTGGCATCCGATCAATCAGTTATATGACAGCTATAGGATATAGTTGTCCGATCCTTATAAAATTCGGCAGATCGAATTAATTTGCCATCTTTCTAACTTAAAAAACTATAACTTAATGGCAATGTCGATCAATCAGTTATATGACAGCTCTGGGATATAGTCGTCCGATCCTTATAACATTCGGCAGATCAAATAAATTTGCCCAAAGGAAATCCATAGAAAGTTCCATTTCTCTAACTTAAAAAACAATGAAGTTTTGGCATCCGATCAATCAGTTATATGATAGCTATAGGATATAGTTGTCCGATCCTTATAAAATTCGGCAGATCGAGTTAATTTGCCATCTTTCTAACTTAAAAAACTATAACTTAATGGCAATATCGATCAATCAGTTATATGACAGCTCTGGGATATAGTCGTCCGATCCTTATAAAATTCGGCAGATCAAATAAATTTGCCCAAAGGAAATCCATAGAAAGTTCCATTTCTCTAACTTAAAAAACAATGAAGTTCTGGCATCCGATCAATCAGTTATATGACAGCTATAGAATATAGTCGTCTGATCCCTATGAAATTCAGCTGATCAAATAAATTTGCCCAAAGTGGAATCCACAGAGAGTCCCATCATTCTAACATGAAAAACAGCAGAATTATGCCATTTTCGATTAATCAGTTTTATGACAGCTATAGGATATAGTCGTCCGATCCTTATAAAATTCGTCAGATAGAATAAATTTGCCCAAAAAGGAATCAATAGAAAGTTCCATTTCTCTAACTTAAAAAAAAATGAAGTTCTGACATCCGGTCAATCAGTTATATGACAGCTATAGGATATAGTCGTCTGATCCCTATGAAATTCAGCTGATCAAATAAATTTGCCCAAAGTGGAATCCACAGAGAGTCCCATCCTTCTAACATGAAAAACAGCAGAATTATGGCATTTTCGATTAATCAGTTATATGACAACTATAGGATGTAGTCGTCCGATCCTTATAAAATTCGGCAGATCGAATTAATTTGCCATCTCTCTAACTTTAAAAACAATAAAATAATGGCGTTTTCGATCAATCAGTTATATGACAGCTATAGGATTTAGTCGTCTGATCCTTATAAAATTCGGCAGATCGAATAAATTTGCCCAAAAAGGAATCAATAGAAAGTTCCATTTCTCTAACTTAAAAAACAATGAAATTCTGGCATCCGGTCAATCAGTTATAGGACAGCTATAGGATATAGTTGTCCGATCCTTATAAAATTCGGCAGATCGAATTAATTTGCCATCTTTCTAACTTAAAAAACTATAACTTAATGGCAATATCGATCAATCAGTTATATGACAGCTCTGGGATATAGTCGTCAGATCCTTATAAAATTCGGCAGATCAAATAAATTTGCCCAAAGGAAATCCATAGAAAGTTCCATTTCTCTAACTTAAAAAACAAAGAAGTTCTGGCATCCGGTCAATCAGTTATATGACAGCTCTGGGATATAGTCGTCAGATCCTTATAAAATTCGGCAGATCAAATAAATTTGCCCAAAGGAAATCCATAGAAAGTTCCATTTCTCTAACTTAAAAAACAATGAAGTTCTGGCATCCGATCAATCAGTTATATGACAGCTATAGAATATAGTCGTCCGATCCTTATAAAATTCGGCAGATCGAATTAATTTGCCATCTCTGTAACTTAAAAAACAATAAAGTAACGGCCTTTTCGATCAGTCATATATATGACAGCTATAAGATATTGTCGTCTGATCCCTATGAAATTCAGCTGATCAAATAAATTTGCCCAAAGTGGAATCCACAGAGAGTCCCATCATTCTAACATGAAAAACAGCAGAATTATGGCATTTTCGATTAATCAGTTTTATGACAGCTATAGGATATAGTCGTCCGATCATTATAAAATTCGTCAGATCGAATAAATTTGCCCAAAAAGGAATCAATAGAAAGTTCCATTTCTCTAACTTAAAAAACAAAGAAGTTCTGGCATCCGGTCAATCAGTTATATGGCAGCTATAGGATATAGTCTTCTGATCCTTATAAAATTCGGCAGATCAAATAAATTTGCCCAAAGGGAATCCATAGAAAGTTCCATTTCTCTAACTTAAAAAACAATGAAGTTCTGGCATCCGATCAATGAGTTATATGACAGCTATAGGATATAGTCGTCCGATCCTTATAAAATTCGGCAGATCGAATTAATTTGCCATCTCTCTAACTTAAAAAACTATAACGTAATGGCATTATCGATCAATCAGTTATATGACAGCTATAGGATATAGTTGTCCGATCCTTATAAAATTCGGCCGATCGAATTAATTTGCCATTTCTCTAACTTAAAAAGCAATAAAGTAATGGCATTTTCGATCAATCATATATATTGTGAGGGTGATTTTCGCGAGCAAATTTTAAGATCACCATTCCCAAATCCGTCCCATTGTCCAGATGGCAGTGGTCTCCAAAAATACATGCTTGCCATCCCTTTCTTGCACACGCAAATAATTAAGCCCGTTAAAGCTCCCTGGAACATGCGTCTGCATATAGGTTTTTTTGCAGCAAAGAGAAGCACCGCTTCACTTTCGATCAATTCTTTGACTCTTGCGGATGGAATAGATTCTTGCCTAAATTGCTAATTTATAAAATCACGTGGTGTTACATAACTACACGTGTGCCCCAATCCAAAAGTAAAATCACAAGTGAATACATTATAAAGCCAGTACATTATAAAACAAGCATATAATACAACTAAAATAAGTGAGAGTTTCCAGTGCAATTGGGAGTTGCCGTTTAAATATCTCCATGTGGCTTGGCCATATCAGGTGAGAAGAAAAAAACTGCAATTTAGTGTGAAGGTTTTAATGGTAGTGTATTTCACAGAGCCATGGTGGCCTGATATTTTGGCCGAGCCGAAAACATACATATGTAAAATATATGTAGATGAAGGGATATATAAAAAAGAAATAGAGCAACAGAAGATCGTTTGGAGGAAATTTTCCCCGCTCATTCCTGGAATTGCATAAGGACCACGAGGATTCCAGGAGATCAAAACCCCCCTTTTTTCATCCCCTCCTAAGGGTTAAAAGTAGTTCTCGAGTATTGGAGCCCTGCTCTCTGCCAAGCTGCGGCCACAGATCCGTTATTCCACATGAGAATAAACGAATAAATAAAAACGAATAAATTGTTACACACACCGTGTGGTGTGCGAAACTGGTCGGCCATTGTAGCCCCTATAAAAATGAATATAATTTTGAATCAATTTTGTTAATTCCTAGTATGATTAAGTTTTCTGAATTTTTCCTTTATGAATTAATTAATTACAATATCCTTTAATACATATATATATATAGTGACATATTCACAAATTCTGTTATGTTCCAAGAAATATGAATCTGAAATATGAAACAAATTCTGTTATGTTCCAAGAAATATGAATCTGCAGCGTAGGCGGTCCCACGCTGAACCAATGTAAACAATTCCGGAGCAAGCAATGCTCCTTCTCAATAACATAAATAATACTTCAATCAATATCCCAAGCGGGCGATCTCGCTCCCCAACTTTTGTAAACAAAGGGCAGTAGAAGTAAGATTTTTTGTCACAATAATTTAGTCTTAAGCTGAGATCATTCGAATAAAGACGTGAAACGAAACATTCGGTTTTTAATTCAACTTAGCGTTGTCCTTAGTCAACTGACGGGACATTAGTTCGACTCAAATAAAAAAACAACACTTTACTGGCGCAGTCGGTAGGATACAAAAAGTATCCGAAAAAAAGAACCTCGAGTGAAAAATAAATTAAATTTTATAATTCAGTTCTCGAACAATAATTACGCAAATCGTTTTAAAATACTTCAACTTGGATTATAATTCCAATTCGGTTGTCCAACAAAAAGTGGAAGAACAAAACAAAACAAAAATACAATAAGTCCAACGGCACCTAAAAATTAATAACAACAAATAAATTTTAAGAAAATTAATTTAAACAAACACTTGAACTTGGATTATAATTCCAATTCGGTTGTCCAACAAAAAGTGGAAGAACAAAACAAAACAAAAATACAATAAATCCTAAAAGTTAATAACAACAAATAAATTTTAAGAAAATTAATTTAAACAAACACTTCAACTTTAAAAAGTGAAATCAAAAATAAACTAAAATAAATTTTTATTTTACTATAACAACAAATTTACTGTAACAATGGCACAACCAGTTATCGCCGCACCCCAAATCGTTGCACTAAGCGACAACAACCTTGCTGAAGCTCGTCGGCAACTAAAAGACATAATGCCATTTAAGGGTGATCCAGAAACTCTCTACACTTTCGTCAGCAGAGTGGACTATGTAATTTCACTCTACCAAACTAATGATGTGCGACAACAGAGGATTCTTCTTGGAGCCATCGAAAGAAACTTGGACGGACACGTAACACGATCATTGGGCCTTCCGAACATTGAAGATTGGCCTACCCTTAGATCGAGACTAGTTGCAGAATATAAACCCCAAACACCGAACTACAAACTACTGGAGAACTTCAGGGAGCACCTTACAAGGGAAATCTGAGAGCATTCTGCGAAGAAGCAGAAAGACGGCGGCAAATACTAATTTCAAAATTGCATCTAGAAGGTAACCAGCCAGATTTTCTTATTTATATTCAGGCGATTAAAGATTCCATTAAAATATTGATCAGAAAATTACCAATACAATTATTTATTATTTTGGCTCATCATGACATAGAAGATTTAAGATCATTAATCACTATCGCACAAAATGAGGGAATATATGAAGAACATGTTAATTTTGAATTAAATAAAATTCCAGAAAATCGTAATAAAAACTCAAACCCTAATCAGAATCCTAAACCACACAAATTTAATATAAATACACAAACCCAATATCGACCAAGTTACCCACAATATTCTCAACCATTCCAACCTAATTTTAATCAATACACGCAATCATTTAGACCCACCTATACACCACAGATACCTAACAACCAAACTATGTGGCCAAATCATTTCGGACCCAACCAATACATGAACACACAACCATTTACTCACAAAAATCCTTTTCCACAATATCCAAATAAAATTCAAAATCCTCAAGCAACACATTTTAAAGGAAATACATACCCTCAACAACAACAACCCTTTACATCTAAAAATACTAACTTCCCGGTTACCAAACGACTAAGACCATCGGACAGTGAACAAACCAAAATGTCTATTGACGAATTAAGATTTCAAGATGCACACGAACACGAATACGAATACGAATACGAAATACAACCTAATTATTATGAACAACAGTATTATGACCACAACCAATACCATAGGTTAATTAATGAACAACAACAGCAATCAATTATAAATTACAAAAATAGCACAGTTACCCTTTTTGATAAAACATATAAATTAATAACTTCAAAATCAGAAAAGAACCACAATTTTTATATCCAAAAGCCAATAGAACCAATTAAAAAATCACCTCAGGAATCAACAAAAAAAATTGATTTTGGATTATTTCGATTAGATCACCTGAATCAGGAGGAAACTTCTAGGTTGAAAGGTTTATTAAATAAATTCCAAAATCTTCAATACGAAGAAGGAGACAATCTGACATTTACAAATACCATCAAACACGTACTAAATACAACACATAACTCCCCAATTTATTCAAAACAGTACCCACTTGCTCAAGCGCACGAAATTGAAGTCGATAACCAAGTACAGGAAATGCTTAATCAGGGATTAATTAGGGAAAGTAATTCACCATACAATAGTCCTACCTGGGTAGTACCCAAAAAACCTGATGCATCTGGAAAAATTAAGTATAGAGTAGTAATTGATTACAGAAAGCTAAATGAAATAACTATTCCCGACAGATATCCAATACCAAACATGGACGAAATCCTTGGTAAACTAGGTAAATGCCAATATTTTACAACTATCGATTTGGCAAAGGGATTTCATCAAATAGAAATGGACTCAGAATCAATACCTAAAACTGCATTCTCCACCAAAAGCGGTCATTACGAATACCTTCGAATGCCATTTGGCCTTAGAAATGCACCTGCTACTTTTCAAAGGTGTATGAATAATATCCTTCGACCATTGCTCAATAAACACTGTTTAGTGTATTTAGATGACATCATAGTTTTTTCCTCATCCCTTACCGAACATTTAAATTCATTACAGCTAGTTTTTTCCAAACTTGCAGAAGCAAATTTAAAGTTACAGTTAGACAAATGTGAATTCTTAAAAAAAGAAGCTAGTTTTCTTGGTCACATCGTAACCCCCAATGGTATAAAACCAAACCCCCTTAAAATAAAAGCCATAGTTTCATATCCCATTCCAACAAAAGTAAAAGAGATCAGGGCTTTCCTTGGATTAACCGGTTATTATCGTAAATATATCCCAAACTACGCAGACATAGCAAAACCAATGACCAAATGTTTAAAAAAAGGAGCAAAAATAGATACACAAAATATCGATTACATAGATGCATTCAAAAAACTTAAAACATTAATAATTAGTGAACCAATTCTCCAATTACCCGATTTCGAAAAAAAATTCATTTTAACCACAGATGCAAGTAATGTAGCCCTTGGAGCCGTACTTTCTCAAAATGGTCATCCTATATCCTTTATTAGCAGAACACTTAATGAACATGAATTAAATTACAGTGCTATCGAAAAGGAATTACTTGCCATTGTTTGGGCCACTAAAACTTTTCGACAGTATTTATTAGGACGACATTTTCTCATTGATAGTGACCATCAACCTCTTAGGTGGGTACATACTTTAAAAGAACCAAATGCCAAGTTACAAAGATGGAAAGGCAAGTTAATGGAATACCAATTTAAAATCGACTTTATTAAAGGGAAAGAAAATTCAGTTGCCGATGCATTATCAAGAATTAAAATTGAAGAAAATCACCATAGTGAAGTTACTCAACATAGTGCAGAAGAAAATAATAGTAACCTAATTCATTTAACAGAAAAACCAATAAACTATTTCAAAAAAAAACAAATAATTTTCATTAAATCCGATAACAATAAAATAGAGCATTCAACAATATTCGGTAACTCCATTACAACAATCCAATATAATGTAATGACACTCGACAAGGCCAAACAAATTTTACTTGATCATTTTATTCATAAAAACATTACCATTCATATTGAAAGCGATGTAGATTTTGAAATCATTCAAAGAGCACACAGAGAAATTATTAATACCACTTACACTAAAGTAATTCGCAGTCTCCACTTATTAAAGAATGTTTGTTCATACGCAGAATTCAAAGAAATTATACTTCAATCACATGAAAAACTTTTACATCCAGGTATACAGAAAATGACTAAATTATTCAAAGAAAATCACTTTTTTCCAAATAGCCAACTATTAATTCAGAATATAATAAATGAATGCAACATATGCAATTTAGCTAAAACAGAACATAGAAATACCAAAATGCCTCTTAAAATCACACCCAATCCTGAACATTGTCGAGACAAATTTGTGGTAGATATTTATTCATCTGAGGGAAAACATTACATCAGTTGCATTGACATTTATTCAAAATTCGCTACACTTGAACATATTAAATCAAAGGATTGGATAGAATGCAGGAACGCACTAATGCGTATTTTCAATCAGTTAGGTAAACCCAAATTACTAAAGGCAGACAGAGACGGAGCTTTCACCAGTTTGACTCTAAAGCGATGGCTTGAAGCAGAAGGAATTGAATTACAACTTAACACGGCAAAAACCGGTGTAGCAGACGTCGAAAGACTACATAAGACAATAAATGAAAAAATTCGAATAATCAACTCATCCAATGATGAAGAAGTAAAATTAAGCAAGATAGAGACAATTCTTTACACATACAATCATAAAATAAAACTTGATACCACTGGACAAACACCTGCTCAAATATTCTTATACGCGGGACATCCAATATTAAACACTCAAAATATTAAAGAAAAGAAAATAGATAAAATAAATGAAGATCGACAGGAATTTAACATTGACACTAGATACAGAAAAGGTCCACTTCAAAAGGGAAAATTAGAAAATCCATTTAAAGCAAATAAAAATGTAGAAAAAATAGACGAAGACCATTACAAAATTATTAATCGAAATAGGGAAACCCAATACTACAAAACACAATTTAAGAAACAAAAGAAAACTAATGCCGTTAAACTTCCACAGGAATCTTCTGTAATATACTTTTAATCAAGACATCTACGTGGATTGACTACAAAAATAACGAACTGTTACTTATTTCACATATCCCTATTAACCACAAAACCATTAACACCATTAAAATAATTCCTTATCCCGACCACAACGGATATCAGTTAGACTATTCAGATCAACAATCATATTTTGAAGATAAGAATAAAGTTTATAATCAAGACAATAAAGAAGTTAATAATGAATGCATTAAAAATATAATTAAGCGTAAAAGTCCAATTTGTAATTTTATACCAACTCCTTCAAAGGAAATGATTCAATATGTAGAACCAAATATTATACTTACATGGAATCTAACTGAAACTACAATCGAACAAAATTGTCAAGAATTAAATGGCGATATTAAAATAAATGGAAGCAAAATTATTAGAATAAAACAATGTAGAGTTAAAATTGGAAATGTTATTTTAAGCGAAAATTCGTTAAGTCCTGAATTTGATTTAACAGCATTGTATTCACCGATTAATGTAACTAAGATAAAGATAGTAGAACATAATGACGTTTTAAAACTAATTTCAGAAAATAATACCACACCTTACGTAAATTTAATATTAGTAGTTATCGTTCTTATTATTTTTGTTGTCCTATCAAAATTGTATACACAAAATCCACTTACCTTTTTATATACAAAATTTAGAAAACAAACAAAAAATAATCAAGAACCACAACAAGAAATAGAACCGGCACAAAACCAGTTGCCTGCATTGTACCCTGAAATGCCACCCCAAACATAGGCAACCCTTTTAAGGGAGGGAAGTGACATATTCACAAATTCTGTTATGTTCCAAGAAATATGAATCTGAAATATGAAACAAATTCTGTTATGTTCCAAGAAATATGAATCTGCAGCGTAGGCGGTCCCACGCTGAACCAATGTAAACAATTCCGGAGCAAGCAATGCTCCTTCTCAATAACATAAATAATACTTCAATCAATATCCCAAGCGGGCGATCTCGCTCCCCAACTTTTGTAAACAAAGGGCAGTAGAAGTAAGATTTTTTGTCACAATAATTTAGTCTTAAGCTGAGATCATTCGAATAAAGACGTGAAACGAAACATTCGGTTTTTAATTCAACTTAGCGTTGTCCTTAGTCAACTGACGGGACATTAGTTCGACTCAAATAAAAAAACAACACTTTATTATATATACATTTACATTGTTATGTAGTAAACTTTAAGTTAAAATATAGAGACAGCTGCATCGGAAGTCGACAGGCCTGCTGACCTCGAGGGACGAGCTGTAAGTACGGCATAGCCGCAGAACTTTGAAAAATATGTTTTATAATGAAATATAAACGATATATATATATATATATGAATATTCAGGATGGAGTGAAGTCACATCGCTTAAATAAAGTAGATTATGTTTCTCATTTCTTAAAACTCAAATCAACGTAAATTGCTGTCAGTTAATATTAGGTTAATCACTTTAATCAATAATGCCGAATTAAAATTATAATTTCTTACTATTAGGATAATGAACCCAAACTTTGAATTACTTATATTGATTATATTAAATGAATGAAGATATAATGAATCGCGTCTAAATATTTCCGTTAGGGGTTTCCAGAGACAAGCTAACGCAACATGGGTTGCCCAATGATATTGGTGCGACAAGGCAGGGCGGGTAAAGGAGGGAACTATTACACCTGAGTTCTCTGAGCTAGTATCCTTATTCTTTCTCCCCCCACATCTTTGGCCATTCCTTTTCCTATAGCACTGTCGAATTCTTTTATTTGGTAACCCCTGATTTGGGGAAGCACAAGAACCCTCCCTCTGGCCCTGAGCTAGGCCGGCAAAAGACAGTGCGTGCTCCCGATCAGAAACAGGACGTTACAGATAAAATGGCGCCCAACGTGGGGCCACGTTGGAGACAACGTGGGCAAAGTGATAAACGTGGTCACAAGACAGTACAAAATGACCATAAGTGAAGCACGATCTGCAAATAGATCTTTAAAATTTCACCTGTTCCCAATAAAAAAATCCGTTTATGGCCAAAAGTTCAGAATTTAAACCAAGAGATCTTTGGATGACACAGTTTGGTTATAGCCAATTAAGTGGCCAAGACTCACGATTATTAAATATATCTTATTTCTTGTATATCAACAGGCTTTACAATATCAGTCTTGGACTTTTCGTTCTGAGTCTATATTGGTTCGTTACCAACTGAATGTATTTCCTATAATTAATTACGGAAGACAATTAAAATTGAAGATTAGTTTCGCTGAGCATACTTGGCAAGACTCTCTTTTAATTCACAGTTTCCACAATAGTTCAATAGACCTAAACGAAAGAAAGGTGGGATACCGTAGCTGAATAGTTAAGTTAGCTTGTCTCGGAGTAAGACCCCAACAAAATAAATAAATAAATCACTAACATACAGATTTAACATAAACAAAGAAAAAGAAAAACAAAAAAATAAACATATATAATGGCAGTTGTACTATATGCAATGATAACAATATTCAAGGAGAATATGTGGAGACTGCATGTAAACACAAATTCCATCGCCAATGCATATTATCGTGGTTAGATAATAATGAAACTTGTCCGATCTGTCGAAGTGTGTGTCAGCGAGCTCAAATTGAAAGTCAGAACTCGACTAATGCAGAAGCAACCGTTCCCCACTCTAGAACAACTAGAGTGGTTGGAAACAATAGCACAACCACCGGAACAATTCCTAGAAACAGACCTAATACCCGATCGCACCAAAGACCAAATGCAAATGTAAACCCCCGAACGAGTCTAGGAGCTACATCGCGTCAGGATGCAACAAATACTCAGGCTAATGCTGATGTCAATGGTATTAGTGAAGAAAGAATTCAACAATTGATAGCAAATTCTTTGGAGGCATTTCGTATAAACATGGCAGCAACCTTGTCCGAAGAAGTTCGTACAACCCTTAATAGCTTGTCTTTGAGCGGGATCCCGCGAGAAAACCCAGAAGAACAGCAATTAGAATGGGATTTTCCTGCACCCGTAACCCAACCTCGTATAAGTTTAGACAGTGGAACACGATATAATCACTTTAACAGACGTAATAATAATTCGCCGGTAGTTCAAGAACATGTTAGAGATTTCTCGGATAAAACTGCTGGTATAATTTCGAATTGGCATATCAAATTTACAGGCTTGCTTAGTGATATATCGGTAGAAGACTTTATTTATAGAGTTAACTGTTTAACATCCCAAAGCTTAAATGGAAATTTTGTATTGTTGTACAAATTTGGACATTTACTTTTTGCTGGACCAGCTTTGAACTTTTATTGGCGTTGTCATAGGTCTAATGAGGAAACCACATGGTTTGATTTATGCACTCGATTAAGAGAGAGGTATAAAGATCAACGTACAGGAAGAGACATTAAAGATACCTTACGTAGACGGAAACAGGGCCGAAACGAAAGTTTCGATGAATTCTTAGATGCCATGGTTGCAATTACTGATGCCTTACGAGAACCATTGTCTGATGAAGAAATCGTAGCAGAAGTTAGAAACAATCTAAGACCAGAGTTATATCATGAACTTTTACATTTAGATACCCCATCATTATCAGCGTTGAGACGAGAGTGTCACAAACATGAGGCATTCTTTGGCAACAATAAGTATAAGCAAGGGAATTTACAAAACAATTTTAGACGTACAATTAATGCCGCTTCTTTAGAGGACGAACAAGATGAAGTTTCGGACTTAGAGACAGATAACCAGAAGGTGTTTGCACTAAAGACAACTTCCATGAAGTGCTGGAATTGTGACGATCCAGGTCACCGATATTTAGATTGTCTTAAACCTCGGCGTGTGTTTTGCTACGGATGTGGAGCTTTAGATACCTATCGCCCAAAATGTATTAAATGTAATCCGAATTCAAGAAACGGTCCACAGGACATCCGCAATTCACACAAGAGGGATGTCCGCAACTAAATTCAAACGAAAATCAAATCCTACTTTCAAATCAAATCCAACCAGATCTGTTAGACTTAGAAATTAATCCCAAAATCAGAAAGCCATAACAGAACATTTGAAATTGGACAGATCGTGACAAAAAGAACCTTTAAGCTTAGCAATGCCGCAGATAATTTCAATGCTAAGTTAGCACCAGTTGGAGTAAAAGCCCGAGTGAAGAAGAAGTGCGGACAATCACTGTATTTACTAGAAGACTTGTCAGGAAAAGAATTAGGGACCTTTCATGCTAAAGACATTTGGTAAGGATCACCCTTTTTTCAGCTTTGAGCCTAAAAATAAATTTTTCGTTCCAACCTGTGAGTGTGAGGGTGATTTTCGCGAGCAAATTTTAAGATCACCATTCCCAAATCCGTCCCATTGTCCAGATGGCAGTGGTCTCCAAAAATACATGCTTGCCATCCCTTTCTTGCACACGCAAATAATTAAACCCGTTAAAGCTCCCTGGAACATGCGTCTGCATATAGGTTTTTTTTTTGCAGCAAAGAGAAGCACCGCTTCACTTTCGATCAATTCTTTGACTCTTGCGGATGGAATAGATTCTTGCCTAAATTGCTAATTTATAAAATCACGTGGTGTTACATAACTACACGTGTGCCCCAATCCAAAAGTAAAATCACAAGTGAATACATTATAAAGCCAGTACATTATAAAACAAGCATATAATACAACTAAAATAAGTGAGAGTTTCCAGTGCAATTGGGAGTTGCCGTTTAAATATCTCCATGTGGCTTGGCCATATCAGGTGAGAAGAAAAAAACTGCAATTTAGTGTGAAGGTTTTAATGGTAGTGTATTTCACAGAGCCATGGTGGCCTGATATTTTGGCCGAGCCGAAAACATACATATGTAAAATATATGTAGATGAAGGGATATATAAAAAAGAAATAGAGCAACAGAAGATCGTTTGGAGGAAATTTTCCCCGCTCATTCCTGGAATTGCATAAGGACCACGAGGATTCCAGGAGATCAAAACCCCCCTTTTTTCATCCCCTCCTAAGGGTTAAAAGTAGTTCTCGAGTATTGGAGCCCTGCTCTCTGCCAAGCTGCGGCCACAGATCCGTTATTCCACGTGAGAATAAACGAATAAATAAAAACGAATAAATTGTTATACACACCGTGTGGTGTGCGAAACTGGTCGGCCATTGTAGCCCCTATAAAAATGAATATAATTTTGAATCAATTTTGTTAATTCCTAGTATGATTAAGTTTTCTGAATTTTTCCTTTATGAATTAATTAATTACAATATCCTTTAATACATATATATATATATACATTTACATTGTTATGTAGTAAACTTTAAGTTAAAATATAGAGACAGCTGCATCGGAAGTCGACAGGCCTGCTGACCTCGAGGGACGAGCTGTAAGTACGGCATAGCCGCAGAACTTTGAAAAATATGTTTTATAATGAAATATAAACGATATATATATATATATGAATATTCAGGATGGAGTGAAGTCACATCGCTTAAATAAAGTAGATTATATTTCTCATTTCTTAAAACTCAAATCAACGTAAATTGCTGTCAGTTAATATTAGGTTAATCACTTTAATCAATAATGCCGAATTAAAATTATAATTTCTTACTATTAGGATAATGAACCCAAACTTTGAATTACTTATATTGATTATATTAAATGAATGAAGATATAATGAATCGCGTCTAAATATTTCCGTTAGGGGTTTCCAGAGACAAGCTAACGCAACATGGGTTGCCCAATGATATTGGTGCGACAAGGCAGGGCGGGTAAAGGAGGGAACTATTACACCTGAGTTCTCTGAGCTAGTATCCTTATTCTTTCTCCCCCCACATCTTTGGCCATTCCTTTTCCTATAGCACTGTCGAATTCTTTTATTTGGTAACCCCTGATTTGGGGAAGCACAAGAACCCTCCCTCTGGCCCTGAGCTAGGCCGGCAAAAGACAGTGCGTGCTCCCGATCAGAAACAGGACGTTACAATATGACAGCTATAGGATATAGTCGTCTGATCCTTCTGAAATTCAGCTGACCAAATAAATTTGCCCAAAGTGGAATCCACAGAGAGTCCCATCATTCTAACATGAAAAGCAGCAGAATTATGGCATTTTCGATTAATCAGTTATATGACAGCTATAGGATATAGTCATGGATATAGTCGTCTGATCCTTCTGAAATTCAGCTGACCAAATAAATTTGCCCAAAGGGGAATCCATAGAAAGTTCCATTTCTCTAACTAAAAAAACAATGAAGTTCTGGCATCCGATCAATCAGTTATATGACAGCTATACGATATAGTCGTCCGATCCGTATAAAGTTCGGCAGATTGAATTAATTTGCCATCTCTCTAACTTATAAAACAATAAAGTAATGGCATTTTCGATCAATCAGTTATATGACAGCAATAGGATATAGTCGTCCGATCATTATAAAATTCGGCAGATTGAATTAATTTGCCATCTCTCTAACTTAGAAAACAATAAAGTAATGGCATCCGATCAATCAGTTATATGACAGCTATAGAATATAGTTGTCCGATCCGAATCCACAGAGAGTCCCATCCTTCTAACATGAAAAACAGCAGAATTATGGCATTTTCGAATAATCAGTTATATGACAGCTATAGAATATAGTCGTCCGATCCTTATAAAATTCGGCAGATCAAATAAATTTGCCCAAAGGGAATCCATAGAAAGTTCCATTTCTCTAACTTAAAACACAATGAAGTTCTGGCATCCGATCAATGAGTTATATGACAGCTATAGGATATAGTTGTCCGATCCGAATCCACAGAGAGTCCCATCCTTCTAACATGAAAAACAGCAGAATTATGGCATTTTCGAATAATCAGTTATATGACAGCTATAGAATATAGTCGTCCGATCCTTATAAAATTCGGCAGATCAAATAAATTTGCCCAAAGGGAATCCATAGAAAGTTCCATTTCTCTAACTTAAAACACAATGAAGTTCTGGCATCCGATCAATGAGTTATATGACAGCTATAGGATATAGTCGTCCGATCCTTATAAAATTCGGCAGATCGAATTAATTTGCCATCTCTCTAACTTAAAAAACTATAACGTAATGGCATTATCGATCAATCAGTTATATGGCAGCTATAGGATATAGTCGGCCGATCCTCATAATATTTGGCAGATCTAATAAGTCTGCTAATAGAATACTATGTACTGCCTGCAAAGAAAAGAAGGATGTGTGCAAAGTTTGAAGTCGATAGCTTTAAAACTGAGAGACTAGTTTGCGTAGAAACAGACAGACAGACGGACATGCTTATATCGACTCAGGAGGTGATCCTGATCAAGAATATATATACTTTATAGGGTCGGAGATGTCTCCTTCACTGCGTTGCACACTTTTGACCAAAATTATAATACCCTCTGCAAGGGTATAATAAAGTAGTGGCATTTTCGATCAGTCATATATATGACAGCTTTAGGATATAGTCGTCTGATCCTTCTGAAATTCAGCTGACCAAATAAATTTGCCCAAAGGGGAATCCATAGAAAGTTCCATTTCTCTAACTTACAAAACAATGAAGTTCTGGCATCCGATCAATGAGTTATATGACAGCTATAGGATATAGTCGTCCGATCCTTATAAAATTCGGCAGATCGAATTATTTTGCCATCTCTCTAACTTAAAAAACCATAAAGTAATGGTATTTTCGATCAATCAGTTATATGACAGCAATTGGCTATAGTCGTCCGATCCTTATAAAATTCGTCAGATCGAATAAATTTGCCCAAAGTGAAATCCATAGAAAGTTCCATTTCTCTAACTTAAAAAAAAATGATGATCTGGTATCCGATCAATCAGTTATATGACAGCTATAGGATATAGTCGTCCGATCCTTATAAAATTCGGCAGATCGAATTAATTTGCCATCTCTCTAACTTAAAAAACTATAACGTAATGGCATTATCGATCAATCAGTTATATGACAGCTATAGGATATAGTTGTCCGATCCTTATAAAATTCGGCCGATCGAATTAATTTGCCATTTCTCTAACTGAAAAAACAATAAAGTAATGGCATTTTCGATCAATCATATATATGACAGCTATAGGATATAGTCGTCTGATCCTTCTGAAATTCAGCTGATCAAATAAATTTGCCCAAAGGGGAATCCATAGAAAGTTCCATTTCTCTAACTTAAAAAACAATGAAGTTCTGGCATCCGATCAATCAGTTATATGACAGCTATAGGATATAGTTGTCCGATCCGAATCCACAGAGAGTCCCATCCTTCTAACATGAAAAACAGCAGAATTATGGCATTTTCGAATAATCAGTTATATGACAGCTATAGAATATAGTCGTCCGATCCTTATAAAATTCGGCAGATCAAATAAATTTGCCCAAAGGGAATCCATAGAAAGTTCCATTTCTCTAACTTAAAACACAATGAAGTTCTGGCATCCGATCAATGAGTTATATGACAGCTATAGGATATAGTTGTCCGATCCGAATCCACAGAGAGTCCCATCCTTCTAACATGAAAAACAGCAGAATTATGGCATTTTCGAATAATCAGTTATATGACAGCTATAGAATATAGACGTCCGATCCTTATAAAATTCGGCAGATCAAATAAATTTGCCCAAAGGGAATCCATAGAAAGTTCCATTTCTCTAACTTAAAACACAATGAAGTTCTGGCATCCGATCAATGAGTTATATGACAGCTATAGGATATAGTCGTCCGATCCTTATAAAATTCGGCAGATCGAATTAATTTGCCATCTCTCTAACTTAAAAAACTATAACGTAATGGCATTATCGATCAATCAGTTATATGACAGCTATAGGATATAGTTGTCCGATCCTTATAAAATTCGGCCGATCGAATTAATTTGCCATTTCTCTAACTGAAAAAACAATAAAGTAATGGCATTTTCGATCAATCATATATATGACAGCTATAGGATATAGTCGTCTGATCCTTCTGAAATTCAGCTGACCAAATAAATTTGCCCAAAGGGGAATCCATAGAAAGTTCCATTTCTCTAACTTAAAAAACAATGAAGTTCTGGCATCCGATCAATCAGTTATATGACAGCTATAAGATATAGTCGTCTGATCCTAATGGAATTCTGCTGATCAAATAAATTTGACCAAAGTGGAATCCACAGAGAGTCCCATCCTTCTAACATAAAAAACAGCAATATTATGGCATTTTCGATTAATAAGTTATATGACAGCTATACGATATAGTCGTCCGATCCTTATAAAATTCGGCAGATTGAATTAATTTGCCATCTCTCTAACTTATAAAACAATAAAGTAATGGCATTTTCGATCAATCAGTTATATGACAGCAATAGGATATAGTCGTCCGATCCTCATAAAATTCGTCAGATCGAATAAATTTGCCCAAAAAGGAATCAATAGAAAGTTCCATTTCTCTAACTTAAAAAACAATGAAGTTCTGGCATCCGATCAATCAGTTATATGAAAGCTATAGAATATAGTTGTCCGATCCTTATAAAATTCGGCAGATCGAATTAATTTTCCATCTCTCTAACTTAAAAAACTATAACGTAATGGCTTTATCTATCAATCAGTTATATGACAGCTATTGGATATAGTCGTCCGATCCTTATAAAATTCGGCAGATCAAATAAATTTGCCCAAAGGGAATCCATAGAAAGTTTCATTTCTCTAACTTAAAAAACAATGAAGTTCTGGCATCCGATCAATCAGTTATATGACAGCTATAGGATATAGTTGTCCGATCCTTATAAAATTCGGCAGATCGAATTAATTTGCCATCTCTCTAACTTAAAAAACAATAAAGTAATGGCATTATCGATCAATCAGTTATATGACAGCTATGTGATACAGTCGTCTGATCCTTATGAAATTCAGCTGATCAAATAAATTTTCTCAAACAGGAATCCGTAGAGAGTCCCATTCTTGTAACATAAAAAACGGCAGAATTATGGCATTTTCGATTAATCAGTTTTATGACAGCTATAGGATATAGTCGTCCGATCCTTATAAAATTCGGCAGATCGAATTAATTTGCCATCTCTCTAACTTAAAAAACTTAAACGTAATGGCATTATCGATCAATTAGTTATATGACAGCTATGGGATACAGTCGTCCGATCCTTATAAAATTCGGCAGATTGAATTAATTTTCCATCTCTCTAACTTAGAAAACAATAAAGTAATGGCAATTTCAATCAATCAGTTATATGACAGCTATAGGATATAATCGTCCAATCCTTATAAAATTCGGCAGATCGAATTAATTTGCCATCCCTCTAACTTAAAAAACAATAAAGTAATGGCATTTTCGATCAATCATATATATGACAGCTATAGGATATAGTCGTCTGATCCTTCTGAAATTCAGCTGACCAAATAAATTTGCACAAAGGGGAATCCATAGAAAGTTCCATTTCTCTAACTTAAAAATCAATGAAGTTCTGGCATCCGATCAATCAGTTATATGACAGCTATAGGATATAGTTGTCCGATCCGAATCCACAGAGAGTCCCATCCTTCTAACATGAAAAACAGCAGAATTATGGCATTTTCGAATAATCAGTTATATGACAGCTATAGGATATAGTCGTCCGATCCTTATAAAATTCGGCAGATCAAATAAATTTGCCCAAAGGGAATCCATAGAAAGTTCCATTTCTCTAACTTAAAAAACAATGAAGTTCTGGCATCCGATCAATCAGTTATATGACAGCTATAGGATATAGTTGTCCGATCCTTATAAAATTCGGCACATCGAATTAATTTGCCATCTCTCTAACTTAAAAAACAATAAAGTAATGGCATTATCGATCAATCAGTTATATGACAGCTATGTGATACAGTCGTCTGATCCTTATGAAATTCAGCTGATCAAATAAATTTTCTCAAACAGGAATCCGTAGAGAGTCCCATTCTTGTAACATAAAAAACGGCAGAATTAAGGCATTTTCGATTAATCAGTTTTATGACAGCTATAGGATATAGTCGTCCGATCCTTATAAAATTCGGCAGATCGAATTAATTTGCCATCTCTCTAACTTAAAAAACTTAAACGTAATGGCATTATCGATCAATCAGTTATATGATAGCTATGGGATACAGTCGTCCGATCCTTATAAAATTCGGCAGATTGAATTAATTTGCCATCTCTCTAACTTAGAAAACAATAAAGTAATGGCAATTTCGATCAATCAGTTATATGACAGCTATAGGATATAATCGTCCAATCCTTATAAAATTCGGCAGATCGAATTAATTTGCCATCCCTCTAACTTAAAAAACAATAAAGTAATGGCATTTTCGATCAATCATATATATGACAGCTATAGGATATAGTCGTCTGATCCTTCTGAAATTCAGCTGACCAAATAAATTTGCCCAAAGGGGAATCCATAGAAAGTTCCATTTCTCTAACTTAAAAATCAATGAAGTTCTGGCATCCGATCAATCAGTTATATGACAGCTATAGAATATAGTTGTCCGATCCGAATCCACAGAGAGTCCCATCCTTCTAACATGAAAAACATCAGAATTATGGCATTTTCGAATAATCAGTTATATGACAGCTATAGGATATAGTCGTCCGATCCTTATAAAATTCGGCAGATCAAATAAATTTGCCCAAAGGGAATCCATAGAAAGTTCCATTTCTCTAACTTAAAAAACAATGAAGTTCTGGCATCAGATCAATGAGTTATATGACAGCTATAGGATATAGTCGTCCGATCCTTATAAAATTCGGCAGATCGAATTAATTTGCCATCTCTCTAACTTAAAAAACTATAACGTAATGGCATTATCGATCAATCAGTTATATGACAGCTATAGGATATAGTTGTCCGATCCTTAAAAAATTCGGCCGATCGAATTAATTTGCCATTTCTCTAACTTAAAAAACAATAAAGTAATGGCATTTTCGATCAATCATATATATGACATCTATAGGATATAGTCGTCTGATCCTTCTGAAATTCAGCTGACCAAATAAATTTGCCCAAAGGGGAATCCATAGAAAGTTCCATTTCTCTAACTTAAAAAACAATGAAGTTCTGGCATCCGATCAATCAGTTATATGACAGCTATAAGATATAGTCGTCTGATCCTAATGAAATTCTGCTGATCAAATAAATTTGACCAAAGTGGAATCCACAGAGAGTCCCATCCTTCTAACATAAAAAACAGCACAATTATGGCATTTTCGATTAATCAGTTATATGACAGCTATACGATATAGTCGTCCGATCCTTAAAAAATTCGGCCGATCGAATTAATTTGCCATTTCTCTAACTTAAAAAACAATAAAGTAATGGCATTTTCAATCAACCATATATACGACATCTATAGGATATAGTCGTCTGATCCTTCTGAAATTCAGCTGACCAAATAAATTTGCCCAAAGGGGAATCCATAGAAAGTTCCATTTCTCTAACTTAAAAAACAATGAAGTTCTGGCATCCGATCAATCAGTTATATGACAGCTATAAGATATAGTCGTCTGATCCTAATGAAATTCTGCTGATCAAATAAATTTGACCAAAGTGGAATCCACAGAGAGTCCCATCCTTCTAACATAAAAAACAGCACAATTATGGCATTTTCGATTAATCAGTTATATGACAGCTATACGATATAGTCGTCCGATCCTTATAAAATTCGGCAGATCGAATTAATTTGCCATCTCTCAAACTTAAAAAACAATAAAGTAATGGCATTATCGATCAATCAGTTCTATAACAGCTATGTGATACAGTCGTCTGATCCTTATGAAATTCGGCAGATCGAATTAATTTGCCATCTCTCTAACTTAAAAAACAATGAAGTTCTGGAATCAGATCAATCAGTTATATGACAGCTATAGGATATAGTCGTCTGATCCCTATGAAATTCAGCTGATCAAATAAATTTGCCCAAAGTGGAATCCACAGAGAGTCCCATCCTTATAAAATTCGGCAGATCGAATTAATTTGCCATCTCTCTAACTTAAAAAACTATAACGTAATGGCTTTATCGATCAATCAGTTATATGACAGCTATTGGATATAGTCGTCCGATCCTTATAAAATTCGGCAGATCAAACAAATTTGCCCAAAGGGAATCCATAGAAAGTTCCATTTCTCTAACTTAAAAAACAAGAAGTTCTGGCATCCGATCAATCAGTTATATGACAGCTATAGGATATAGTTGTCCGATCCGAATCCACAGAGAGTCCCATCCTTCTAACATGAAAAACAGCAGAATTATGGCATTTTCGAATAATCAGTTATATGACAGCTATAGGATATAGTCGTCCGATCCTTATAAAATTCGGCAGATCAAATAAATTTGCCCAAAGGGAATCCATAGAAAGTTCCATTTCTCTAACTTAAAAAACAATGAAGTTCTGGCATCCGATCAATCAGTTATATGACAGCTATAGGATATAGTTGTCCGATCCTTATAAAATTCGGCACATCGAATTAATTTGCCATCTCTCTAACTTAAAAAACAATAAAGTAATGGCATTATCGATCAATCAGTTATATGACAGCTATGTGATACAGTCGTCAGATCCTTATGAAATTCAGCTGATCAAATAAATTTTCTCAAACAGGAATCCGTAGAGAGTCCCATTCTTGTAACATAAAAAACGGCAGAATTATGGCATTTTCGATTAATCAGTTTTATGACAGCTATAGGATATAGTCGTCCGATCCTTATAAAATTCGGCAGATCGAATTAATTTGCCATCTCTCTAACTTAAAAAACTTAAACGTAATGGCATTATCGATCAATCAGTTATATGACAGCTATGGGATACAGTCGTCCGATCCTTATAAAATTCGGCAGATTGAATTAATTTGCCATCTCTCTAACTTAGAAAACAATAAAGTAATGGCAATTTCGATCAATCAGTTATATGACAGCTATAGGATATAATCGTCCAATCCTTATAAAATTCGGCAGATCGAATTAATTTGCCATCCCTCTAACTTAAAAAACAATAAAGTAATGGCATTTTCGATCATTCATATATATGACAGCTATAGGATATAGTCGTCTGATCCTTCTGAAATTCAGCTGACCAAATAAAATTGCCCAAAGGGGAATCCATAGAAAGTTCCATTTCTCTAACTTAAAAATCAATGAAGTTCTGGCATCCGATCAATCAGTTATATGACAGCTATAGGATATAGTTGTCCGATCCGAATCCACAGAGAGTCCCATCCTTCTAACATGAAAAACATCAGAATTATGGCATTTTCGAATAATCAGTTATATGACAGCTATAGGATATAGTCGTCCGATCCTTATAAAATTCGGCAGATCAAATAAATTTGCCCAAAGGGAATCCATAGAAAGTTCCATTTCTCTAACTTAAAAAACAATGAAGTTCTGGCATCCGATCAATGAGTTATATGACAGCTATAGGATATAGTCGTCCGATCCTTATAAAATTCGGCAGATCGAATTAATTTGCCATCTCTCTAACTTAAAAAACTATAACGTAATGGCATTATCGATCAATCAGTTATATGACAGCTACAGGATATAGTTGTCCGATCCTTAAAAAATTCGGCCAATCGAATTAATTTGCCATTTCTCTAACTTAAAAAACAATAAAGTAATGGCATTTTCGATCAATCATATATATGACATCTATAGGATATAGTCGTCTGATCCTTCTGAAATTCAGCTGACCAAATAAATTTGCCCAAAGGGGAATCCATAGAAAGTTCCATTTCTCTAACTTAAAAAACAATGAAGTTCTGGCATCCGATCAATCAGTTATATGACAGCTATAAGATATAGTCGTCTGATCCTAATGAAATTCTGCTGATCAAGTAAATTTGACCAAAGTGGAATCCACAGAGAGTCCCATCCTTCTAACATAAAAAACAGCACAATTATGGCATTTTCGATTAATCAGTTATATGACAGCTATACGATATAGTCGTCCGATCCTTATAAAATTCGGCAGATTGAATTAATTTGCCATCTCTCTAACTTATAAAACAATAAAGTAATGGCATTTTCGATCAATCAGTTATATGACAGCAATAGGATATGGTCGTTCGATCATTATAAAATTCGTCAGATCAAATAAATTTGCCCAAAAAGGAATCAATAGAAAGTTTCATTTCTCTAACTTAAAAAACAATGAAGTTCTGGCATCCGATCAATCAGTTATATGACAGCTATAGGATATAGTTGTCCGATCCTTATAAAATTCGGCAGATCGAATTAATTTGCCATCTCTCAAACTTAAAAAACAATAAAGTAATGGCATTATCGATCAATCAGTTCTATAACAGCTATGTGATACAGTCGTCTGATCCTTATGAAATTCGGCAGATCGAATTAATTTGCCATCTCTCTAACTTAAAAAACAATGAAGTTCTGGAATCAGATCAATCAGTTATATGACAGCTATAGGATATAGTCGTCTGATCCCTATGAAATTCAGCTGATCAAATAAATTTGCCCAAAGTGGAATCCACAGAGAGTCCCATCCTTATAAAATTCGGCAGATCGAATTAATTTGCCATCTCTCTAACTTAAAAAACTATAACGTAATGGCTTTATCGATCAATCAGTTATATGACAGCTATTGGATATAGTCGTCCGATCCTTATTAAATTCGGCAGATCAAACAAATTTGCCCAAAGGGAATCCATAGAAAGTTTCATTTCTCTAACTTAAAAAACAATGAAGTTCTGGCATCCGATCAATCAGTTATATGACAGCTATAGGATATAGTTGTCCGATCCTTATAAAATTCGGCACATCGAATTAATTTGCCATCTCTCTAACTTAAAAAACAATAAAGTAATGGCATTATCGATCAATCAGTTATATGACAGCTATGTGATACAGTCGTCTGATCCTTATGAAATTCAGCTGATCAAATAAATTTTCTCAAACAGGAATCCGTAGAGAGTCCCATTCTTGTAACATAAAAAACAGCAGAATTATGGCATTTTCGATTAATCAGTTATATGACAGCTATACGATAAAGTCGTCCGATCCTTATAAAATTCGGCAGATTGAATTAATTTGCCATCTCTCTAACTTAAAAAACAATAAAGTAATGGCATTTTCGATCAATCAGTTATATGATAGCAATAGGATATAGTCGTCCGATCCTTATAAAATTCGTCAGATCGAATAAATTTGCCCAAAAAGGAATCAATAGAAAGTTCCATTTCTCTAACTTAAAAATCAATGAAGTTCTGGCATCCGATCAATCAGTTATATGACAGCTATACGAAATAGTCGTCCGATCCTTATAAAATTCGGCAGATTGAATTAATTTGCCATCTCTCTAACTTAGAAAACAATAAAGTAATGGCAATTTCGATCAATCAGTTATATGACAGCTATAGGATATAGTCGTCCAATCCTTATAAAATTCGGCAGATCGAATTAATTTGCCATCCCTCTAACTTAAAAAACAATAAAGTAATGGCATTTTCGATCAATCATATATATGACAGCTATAGGATATAGTCGTCTGATCCTTCTGAAATTCAGCTGACCAAATAAATTTGCCCAAAGGGGAATCCATAGAAAGTTCCATTTCTCTAACTTAAAAAACAATGAATTTCTGGCATCCGATCAATCAGTTATATGAAAGCTATAGGATATAGTCGTCTCATCCCTATGAAATTCAGCTGATCAAATAAATTTGCCCAAAGTGGAATCCACAGAGAGTCCCATCCTTCTTACATGAAAAACAGCAGAATTATGGCAGTTTCGATTAATCAGTTATATGACAGCTATAGGATATAGTCGTCTGATCCTTATAAAATTCGTCAGATCGTATAAATTTGCCCAAAGGGGAATCCATAGAAAGTTCAATTTCTCTACTTAAAAAACAATGAAGTTCTGGCATCCGATCAATCAGTTATATGACAGCTATAGGATATAGTCGTCTGATCCCTATGAAATTCAGCTGATCAAATAAATTTGCCCAAAGTGGAATCCACAGAGAGTCCCATCCTTCTAACATGAAAAACAGCAGAATTATGGCATTTTCGATTAATCAGTTATATGACAGCTATACGATAAAGTCGTCCGATCCTTATAAAATTCGGCAGATTGAATTAATTTGCCATCTCTCTAACTTAAAAAACAATAAAGTAATGGCATTTTCGATCAATCAGTTATATGATAGCAATAGGATATAGTCGTCCGATCCTTATAAAATTCGTCAGATCGAATAAATTTGCCCAAAAAGGAATCAATAGAAAGTTCCATTTCTCTAACTTAAAAATCAATGAAGTTCTGGCATCCGATCAATCAGTTATATGACAGCTATACGAAATAGTCGTCCGATCCTTATAAAATTCGGCAGATCGAATTAATTTGCCATCTCTCAAACTTAAAAAACAATAAAGTAATGGCATTATCGATCAATCAGTTCTATAACAGCTATGTGATACAGTCGTCTGATCCTTATGAAATTCGGCAGATCGAATTAATTTGCCATCTCTCTAACTTAAAAAACAATGAAGTTCTGGAATCAGATCAATCAGTTATATGACAGCTATAGGATATAGTCGTCTGATCCCTATGAAATTCAGCTGATCAAATAAATTTGCCCAAAGTGGAATCCACAGAGAATCCCATCCTTCTAACATAAAAAACAGCACAATTATGGCATTTTCGATTAATCAGTTATATGACAGCTATACGATATAGTCGTCCGATCCTTATAAAATTCGGCAGATCGAATTAATTTGCCATCCCTCTAACTTAAAAAACAATAAAGTAATGGCATTTTCGATCAATCATATATATGACAGCTATAGGATATAGTCGTCTGATCCTTCTGAAATTCAGCTGACCAAATAAATTTGCCCAAAGGGGAATCCATAGAAAGTTCCATTTCTCTAACTTAAAAAACAATGAATTTCTGGCATCCGATCAATCAGTTATATGAAAGCTATAGGATATAGTCGTCTGATCCCTATGAAATTCAGCTGATCAAATAAATTTGCCCAAAGTGGAATCCACAGAGGGTCCCATCCTTCTTACATGAAAAACAGCAGAATTATGGCAGTTTCGATTAATCAGTTATATGACAGCTATAGGATATAGTCGTCTGATCCTTATAAAATTCGTCAGATCGTATAAATTTGCCCAAAGGGGAATCCATAGAAAGTTCAATTTCTCTACTTAAAAAACAATGAAGTTCTGGCATCCGATCAATCAGTTATATGACAGCTATAGGATATAGTCGTCTGATCCCTATGAAATTCAGCTGATCAAATAAATTTGCCCAAAGTGGAATCCACAGAGAGTCCCATCCTTCTAACATGAAAAACAGCAGAATTATGGCATTTTCGATTAATCAGTTATATGACAGCTATACGATAAAGTCGTCCGATCCTTATAAAATTCGGCAGATTGAATTAATTTGCCATCTCTCTAACTTAAAAAACAATAAAGTAATGGCATTTCGATCAATCAGTTATATGATAGCAATAGGATATAGTCGTCCGATCCTTATAAAATTCGTCAGATCGAATAAATTTGCCCAAAAAGGAATCAATAGAAAGTTCCATTTCTCTAACTTAAAAATCAATGAAGTTCTGGCATCCGATCAATCAGTTATATGACAGCTATACGAAATAGTCGTCCGATCCTTATAAAATTCGGCAGATTGAATTAATTTGCCATCTCTCTAACTTATAAAACAATAAAGTAATGGCATTTTCGATCAATCAGTTATACGACAGCAATAGGATATAGTCGTCCGATCCTTATAAAATTCGTCAGATCAAATAAATTTGCCCAAAAAGGAATCAATAGAAAGTTCCATTTCTCTAACTTAAAAAACAATGAAGTTCTGGCATCCGATCAATCAGTTATATGACAGCTATAGGATATAGTCGTCTGATCCCTATGAAATTCAGCTGATCAAATAAATTTGCCCAAAGTGGAATCCACAGAGAGTCCCATCCTTCTAACATGAAAAACAGCAGAATTATGGCAGTTTCGATTAATCAGTTATATGACAGCTATATGATATAGTCGTCCGATCCTTATAAAATTCGTCAGATCAAATAAATTTGCCCAAAAAGGAATCAATAGAAAGTTCCATTTCTCTAACTTAAAAAACAATGAAGATCTGGCATCCGATCAATCAGTTATATGACAGCTATAAGATATAGTCATCTGATCCCTATGAAATTCAGCTGATCAAATAAATTTGCACAAAGTGAAATCCACAGAGAGTCCCATCCTTCTAACATGAAAAAGAGCAGAATTATGGCATTTTCGATTAATCAGTTATATGACAGCTATACGATATAGTCGTCCGATCCTTATAAAATTCGGCAGATCTAATTAATTTGCCATCTCTCTAACTTAAAATACAATAAAGTAATGGCATTTTCGATCAATCATATATATGACAGCTACAGGATATAGTCGTCTGATCCTTCTGAAATTCAGCTGACCAAATAAATTTGCCCAAAGGGGAATCCATAGAAAGTTCCATTTCTCTAACTTAAAAAACAATGAAGTTCTGGCATCCGATCAATCAGTTATATGACAGCTATACGATATAGTCGTCCGATCCTTATAAAATTCGGCAGATCGAATTAATTTACCATCTCTCTAACTTAAAAAACTATAACGTAATAGCATTATCGATCAATCAGTTATAGGACAGCTATGGGATATAGTCGTCCGATCCTTATAAAACTCGGCAGATCAAATAAATTTGCCCAAAGGGGAATTCATAGAAAGTTCCATTTCTTTAACTTAAAAAACAATGAAGTTCTGGCATCCGATCAATCAGTTATATGACAGCTATAGGATATAGTTGTCCGATCCTTATAAAATTCGGCAGATCGAATTAATTTGCCATCTCTCTATTTTAAAAAAATATAACGTAATGGCATTATCGATCAATCAGTTATATGACAGCTATGGGATATAGTCGTCCGATCCTTATAAAATTCGGCAGATCAAATAAATTTGCCCAAAGGGGAATTCATACAAAGTTCCATTTCTCTAACTTAAAAAACAATGAAGTTCTGGCATCCGATCAATCAGTTATATGACAGCTATAGGATATAGTTGTCCGATCCTTATAAAATTCGGCAGATCGAATTAATTTGCCATCTCTCTATTTTAAAAAACTATAACGTAATAGCATTATCGATCAATCAGTTATATGACAGCTATGGGATATAGTCGTCCGATCCTTATAAAATTCGGCAGATCAAATAAATTTGCCCAAAGGGAATCCATAGAAAGTTCCATTTCTCTAACTTAAAAAACAATGAAGTTCTGGCATCCGATCAATCAGTTATATGACAGCTATAGGATATAGTTGTCCGATCGTTATAAAATTCGGAAGATCGTGTTAATTTACCATCTCTCTAACTTAAAAAACTATAACGTAATGGCATTATCGATCAATCAGCTATATGACAGCTATGTGATACAGTCGTCTGATCCTTATGAAATTCAGCTGATCAAATAAATTTGCTCAAACAGGAATCCGTAGAGAGTCCCATTCTTCTAACATAAAAAACAGCAGAATTATGGCATTTTCGATTAATCTGTTATATGACAGCTATAGGATATAGTCGTCCGATCCTTATAAAATTCGGCAGATCGAATTAATTTGCCATCTCTCTAACTTAAAAAACAATAAATTAATGGCATTTTCGATCAATCAGTTATATGACAGCTATAGGATATAGTCGTCCGATCCTTATAAAATTCGGTAGATCGAATAAATTTGCCCATAGGGAAATCCATAGAAAGTTCCATTTCTCTAACTTAACAAGAATGGAAAGCTAACTTCGGGCGGAGCCGAAGTTGATTTACCCTTGCAGATATGTGGCAGCTTATATTATTAGATATATATAGGATTTTATATAGTCGGCCGATCCTTATAAAACTCGGCAGATCAAATTAGTTTGCCGAAAGTAGAATCCATACAAAGTCCCAGTCTTCTAACTTAAACAAGAATGGAAAGCTAACTTCGGGCGGAGCCGAAGTTGATATACCCTTGCAGATATGTGGCAGCTTGTATTATTAGATATATATCGGATTTTATATAGTCGGCCGATCCTTATAAAACTCGGCAGATCAAATTAGTTTGCCGAAAGTAGAATCCATACAAAGTCCCAGTCTTCTAACTTAAAAAACAACAGAGATATGGCATTTCCGATCAATCAGTTATATGGCAGCTATAGGATATAGTCGGCCGATTCTTATGATATTTGGCAGATCGAATAAGTCTGCTAAAAGAAGAGTCCCCAGCAAGTCCCAACCTTATAACTTTAAAAACAACGAAGTTATGGCATTTCCGATCAATCAGTTATATGGCAGCTATAGGATATAGTTGACCGATCCCGTTCCGACTTATCCGGCCGTTCCGACTTATATACTGCCTGCAAAGGAAAGAAGGATGTGTGCAAAGTTTGAAGTCGATAGCTTCAAAACTGAGAGACTAGTTTGCGTAGAAACAGACAGACAGACGGACAGACGGACAGACGGACATGCTTATATCGACTCAGGAGGTGATCCTGATCAAGAATATATATACTTTATAGGGTCGGAGATGTCTCCTTCACTGCGTTGCACACTTTTGACCAAAATTATAATACCCTCTGCAAGGGTATAAAAACAACAAGGTTATGGCATTTCCGATCAATCAGTTATATGGCAGCTATGGGATATAGTCGTCCGATCCTTATAAAATTCGGCAGATCGAATTAATTTGCCATCTCTCTGACTTAAAAAACAATAAAGTAATGGCATTATCGATCAATCAGTTATATGACAGCTATGGGATATAGTCGTCCGATCCTTATAAAATTCGGCAGATCCAATAAATTTGCCCAAAGGGGAATTCATAGAAAGTTCCATTTCTTTAACTTAAAAAACAATGAAGTTCTGGCATCCGATCAATCAGTTATATGACAGCTATAGGATATAGTTGTCCGATCCTTATAAAATTCGGCAGATCGAATTAATTTGCCATCTCTCTATTTTAAAAAAATATAACGTAATAGCATTATCGATCAATCAGTTATATGACAGCTATGGGATATAGTCGTCCGATCCTTATAAAACTCGGCAGATCAAATAAATTTGCCCAAAGGGGAATTCATACAAAGTTCCATTTCTCTAACTTTAAAAACAACAAAGTTATGGCATTTCCGATCAATCAGTTGTGTGGCAGCTATAGGATATAGTTGACCGATCCCGGCCGTTCCGACTTATATACTGCCTGCAAAGGAAAGAAGGATGTGTGCAAAGTTTAAAGTCGATAGCTTCAAAACTGAGAGACTAGTTTGCGTAGAAACAGACAGACAGACGGACAGACGGACAGACGGACATGCTTATATCGACTAAGGAGGTGATCCTGATCAAGAATATATATACTTTATAGGGTCGGAGATGTCTCCTTCACTGCGTTGCACACTTTTGACCAAAATTATAATACCCTCTACAAGGGTATAAAAATCAATGAAGTTCTGGCATCCGATCAATCAGTTATATGACAGCTATAGGATATAGTCGTCTGATCCTTATAAAATTCGGCAGATTGAATTAATTTGCCATCTCTCTAACTTAAAAAACAATAAAGTAATGGCATTATCGATCAATCAGTTATATGACAGCTATGTGATACAGTCGTCTGATCCTTATGAAATTCAGCTGATCTAATAAATTTGCCCAAAGTGGAATCCACAGAGAGTCTCATCCTTCTAACATAAAAAACAGCACAATTATGGCATTTTCGATTAATCAGTTATATGACAGCTATACGATATAGTCGTCCGATCCTTATAAAATTCGGCAGATTGAATTAATTTGCCATCTCTCTAACTTATAAAACAAAAAAGTAATGGCATTTTCGATCAATCAGTTATATGACAGCAATAGGATATAGTCGTCCGATCCTTATAAAATTCGTCAGATCGAATAAATTTGCCCAAAAAGGAATCAATAGAAAGTTCCATTTCTCTAACTTAAAAAACAATGAAGTTCTGGCATCCGATCAATCAGTTATATGACAGCTATAGGATATAGTTGTCCGATCCTTATAAAATTCGGCAGATCGAATTAATTTGCCATCTCTCTAACTTAAAAAACTATAACGTTATGGCAATATCGATCAATCAGTTATATGACAGCTATGGGATATAGTCGTCCGATCCTTATAAAATTCGGCAGATCCAATAAATTTGCCCAAAGGGGAATTCATAGAAAGTTCCATTTCTTTAACTTAAAAAACAATGAAGTTTTGGCATCCGATCAATCAGTTATATGACAGCTATAGTATATAGTCGGCTGATCCCTATGAAATTCAACTGATCAAATAAATTTGCCCAAAGTGGAATCCACAGAGAGTCCCATCCTTCTAACATGAAAAACAGCAGAATTATGGCATTTTCGATTAATCAGTTATATGACAGCTATACGATATAGTCGTCCGATCCTTATAAAATTCGGCAGATTGAATTAATTTGCCATCTCTCTAACTTAAAAATCAATAAAGTAATGGCATTTTCGATCAATCAGTTATATGACAGCAATAGGATATAGTCGTCCGATCCTTATAAAATTCGTCAGATCGAATAAATTTGCCCAAAAAGGAATCAATAGATAGTTCCATTTCTCTAAATTAAAAAACAATGAAGTTCTGGCATCCGATCAATCAGTTATATGACAGCTATAGGATATAGTCGTCTGATCCCTATGAAATTCAGCTGATCAAATAAATTTGCCCAAAGTGGAATCCACAGAGAGTCCCATCCTTCTAACATGAAAAACAGCAGAATTATGGCAGTTTCGATTAATCAGTTATATGACAGCTATAGGATATAGTCGTCCGATCCTTATAAAATTCGTCAGATCGAATAAATTTGCCCAAAAAGGAATCAATAGAAAGTTCCATTTCTCTAACTTAAAAAACAATGAAGTTCTGGCATCCGATCAATCAGTTATATGACAGCTATAGGATATAGTTGTCCGATCCTTATAAAATTCGGCAGATCGAATTAATTTGCCATCTCTCTAACTTAAAAAACTATAACGTTATGGCAATATCGATCAATCAGTTATATGACAGCTATGGGATATAGTCGTCTGATCCTTATAAAATTCGTCAGATCGAATAAATTTGCCCAAAAGGGAATCCATAGAAAGTTCCATTTCTCTACTTAAAAAACAATGAAGTTCTGTCGTCCGATCAATCAGTTATATGACAGCTATAGGATATAGTCGTCTGATCCCTATGAAATTCAGCTGATCAAATAAATTTGCCCAAAGTGGAATCCACAGAGAGTCCCATTCTTCTAACATGAACAACAGCAGAATTATGGCATTTACGATGATTCAGTTATATGACAGCTATAGGATATAGTCGTCTGATCCTTATAAAATTCGTCAGATCGAATAAATTTGCCCAAAGGGGCATCCATAGAAAGTTCCATTTCTCTAACTTAAAAAACAATGAAGTTCTGGCATCCGATCAATCAGTTATATGACAGCTATAGGATATAGTCGTCTGATCCCTATGAAATTCAGCTTATCAAATAAATTTGCCCAAAGTGGAATCCACAGAGAGTGTCATCCTTCTAACATAAAAAACAGCACAATTATGGCATTTTCGATTAATCAGTTATATGACAGCTATACGATATAGTCGTCCGATCCTTATAAAATTCAGCAGATCAAATAAATTTGCCCCAAGGGGTATCCATTGAAAGTTCCATTTCTCTAACTTAAAAAACAATGAAGTTCTGGCATCCGATCAATCAGTTATATGACAGCTATAGGATATAGTTGTCCGATCCTTATAAAATTCGGCAGATCGAATTAATTTGCCATCTCTCTAACTTAATAAACAATAACGTAATGGCATTATCGATCAATCAGTTATATGGCAGCTATGGGATATAGTCGTCCGATCCTTAAAAAATTCGGCAGATCGAATTAATTTGCCATCTCTCTAACTTAAAAAACAATAACGTAATTGCATTATCGATCAATCAGTTATATGGCAGCTATGGGATATAGTCGTCCGATCCTTAAAAAATTCGGCAGATCGAATTAATTTGCCATCTCTCTAACTTAAAAAACAAAAAAAAAAATGACATTTTCGATCAATCAGTTATATGACAGCTATAGGATATAGTCGTTTGATCCTTAAAAATTCAGCTGATCAAATAAATTTGCCCCAAGGGGTATCCATTGAAAGTTCCATTTCTCTAACTTAAAAAACAATGAAGTTCTGGCATCCGATCAATCAGTTATATGACAGCTAAAGGATATAGTCGTCTGATCCCTATGAAATTCAGCTGATCAAATAAATTTGCCCAAAGTGGAATCCACAGAGAGTCCCATCCTTCTAACATGAAAAACAGCAGAATTATGGCATTTTCGATTAATCAGTTATATGACAGCTACACGATATAGTCGTCCGATCCTTATAAAATTCGGCAGATTGAATTAATTTGCCATCTCTCTAACTTAAAAATCAATAAAGTAATGGCATTTTCGATCAATCAGTTATATGACAGCAATAGGATATAGTCGTCCGATCCTTATGAAATTCAGCTGATGAAATAAATTTGCCCAAAGGGGAATTCATAGAAAGTTCCATTTCTCTAACTTAAAAAACAATGAAGTTCTGGCTTCCGATGAATCAGTTATATGACAGCTATAGGATATAGTCGTCTGATTCCTATGAAATTCAGCTGATCAAATACATTTGGCCAAAGTGGAATCCATAGAAAGTTTCATTTCTCTAACTTAAAATACAATGAAGTTCTGGCATCCGATCAATCAGTTATATGACAGCTAAAGGATATAGTCGTCTGATCCCTATGAAATTCAGCTGATCAAATAAATTTGCCCAAAGTGGAATCCACAGAGAGTCCCATCCTTCTAACATGAAAAACAGCAGAATTATGGCAGTTTCGATTAATCAGTTATATGACTGCTATAGGATATTGTCGTCTGATCCTTATAAATTTCGTCAGATCGAATAAATTTGCCCAAACAGGAATCAATAGAAAGTTCCATTTCTCTACTTAAAAAACAATGAAGTTCTGGCATTCGATCAATCAGTTATATGACAGCTATAGGATATAGTCGTCTGATCCTTATGAAATTCAGCTGATGAAATAAATTTGCCCAAAGGGGAATTCATAGAAAGTTCCATTTCTCTAACTTAAAAAACAAAGAAGTTCTGGCATCCGATCAATCAGTTATATGACAGCTATAGGATATAGTTATCCGATCCTTATAAAATTCGGCAGATCGAATTAATTTGCCATCTCTCTAACTTAAAAATCAATAAAGAAATGGCATTTTCGATCAATCAGTTATATGACAGCTATACGATATAGTCGTCCGATCCTTATAAAATTCGTCAGATCGAATAAATTTGCCCAAAAAGGAATCAATAGAAAGTTCCATTTCTCTAACTTAAAAAGCAATGAAGTTCTGGCATCCGATTAATCAGTTATATGACAGCTATAGGATATAGTCGTCTGATCCCTATGAAATTCAGCTGATCAAATAAATTTGCCCAAAGTGGAATCCACAGAGAGTCCCATCCTTCTAACATGAAAAACAGCAAAATTATGGCAGTTTCGATTTATCAGTTATTAGACAGCTATAGGATATTGTCGTCTGATCCTTATAAAATTCGTCAGATCGAATAAATTTGCCCAAAGGGGAATCCATAGAAAGTTCCATTTCTCTACTTAAAAAACAATGAAGTTCTGGCATTCGATCAATCAGTTATATGACAGCTATAGGATATAGTCGTCTGATCCTTATGAAATTCGGCTGATGAAATAAATTTGCCCAAAGGGGAATTCATAGAAAGTTCCATTTCTCTAACTTAAAAAACAAAGAAGTTCTGGCATCCGATCAATCAGTTATATGACAGCTATAGGATATAGTTATCCGATCCTTATAAAATTCGGCAGATCGAATTAATTTGCCATCTCTCTAACTTAAAAATCATTAAAGTAATGGCATTTTCGATCAATCAGTTATATGACAGCAATAGGATATAGTCGTCCGATCCTTAAAAAATTCGTCAGATCGAATAAATTTGCCCAAAAAGGAATCAATAGAAAGTTCCATTTCTCTAACTTAAAAAGCAATGAAGTTCTGGCATCCGATTAATCAGTTATATGACAGTGTCACCGCTTGGCCGATCACGGGGAATGCCTTCAAACAAACACTCTAGTGCTGGACAATCTTTGGAGTTGTGATTAGTGTTGTTGTGGTTTTATTCTGGAAGAGTTACATTAAATACTACTACAATTACTTAGTCGGCTAACCTACCGCAGTTTCTCTTCCCTCTCAATGTGATGGCGCAAATCGGTCTAAATCCGCCAAAATCTTCTTGTTTACTTATTATTTAGTGGGACCGAACAACATGAACTTAAAATCCCAAAGCTACACTACATATACAACTTGACTAACTATCGATAACCCTAATCCGTTCCGCGACATCCCCACCCCCGTGAAGCAGCCGCATTCACCACATCCAGGACAGCTAACTTCGAAGCGGGACGCATCGTCTTGGCTCGATCGTTAGTCCGCACCGCCGGTCGACGAGGTACTCCATCTCTCCCGGTGAACACCTCTTCCACGACGCCTCGTTTCCACTCCCTTCGAGGTGTGGCTGGATCGCAGATGAACACCAGGTCTCCTCGGCGAATTGGCTCGACGTGCTTGCACCATCTCTCCCTGCGCACAAGTGTAGGCAGGTACTCATGCACCCATCTCTTCCAGAATCTATCCCGCATCATCCTCGCTATGCGCCACTGCTTCCTGGTAGCGCATCTCACGAGCTCCTGTCCGTCGTCCATGGGAAGATCTGGGACATCAGGTGCTCCCTTCAACAAATAGCGGTCCAAAATAGTCCAATCCGGTGAACTTAAAGGGCCATCCGTTGGCCTCCAGCCGGTCCTCTGGCAGGGAACCCATCTTGGGCTGAGTTGGTCGTGCCCTTCGCAGCTTGCAAACGTTGCATTTGCTCACCACCCTCCGTAGCAGCCTCCGTAAGTTCGTAATCCAGAACTTCTGCCGGATCGCTCCGATAGTTGCCTCCGTGTTTTGGTGGCACATCCTCTCGTGGTGATGCTGCACAATCATCTCCGCCAATGCCTCCTCGTGACACAGTATGATTGGCCGACGTGCGCTGTATGGCACACACGTCGCGTCGTCGATCCTTCCGCTGGCTCGCATTACTCCGTCCTCGTCGAAGTATGGGGAAAGTCCACGCAATCGACTGCCCTTGGCGGCCTTTCCTTCGTTGTCCTCAGCAAACGCTTCTCGCTGCTATTGTCGTACCAGTGCGCGCTCAGCTTCAGCGCACTCCATCGACGTCAGTCCGTGATCCTCTCCATCGTATCGTAGTCCACGGCACCGTCGAATAAATCTTAGCACCCATGCGGTGCTCCTCAACAGTCGATCGTACTTCGAGAATCTCTGCAGGGATATGAAGTTTACCATGACCAAGGCAAACTCACATTTCATTTCCTCTTCGTCGGGCGTCGGAGGGATCCACCCCTCGCTCGATCTTGGCCAGCTTTCCTCTGGTTCTCGTAGAAATGGTGGACCGCTTAGCCATCGCGAACCGATGCTCAGGTCCACGGCCTTGCGCGGCCTCGTCGCGTCGTCTGCCACGTTTTCGCCAGACGGAATCCATCTCCACTGGGACGCCTCCGTGGACTCCAAGATCTCTGCCACCCGGTTACCGACGAACTGCTTGTATCTCCGGTGGGTGCTGCTTATCCAGTGCAACACAGTCTTAGAATCCGTCCATAATACGCAGCTGCTGATCGCCATACCGTGCTCTTGCTTGACGGTGTCCATCAGTCTCGTGCCCAATACTGCTGCTTGAAGTTCCAGTCGCGGGATCGACATAGTCCTCATCGGAGCGCATTTCGTCTTGGAGCTTATGAAATGCTCCTGCACGTCTCCGTTCTCGTAAGTGGCCCGCCAATAGGCCGCTGCTGCGAACGCCGACTGACTGGAGTCCAAAAAAGATGTGCAGCTGTAGCATCCGCACGCGTCCACCGCCGAAGTAGTAGCGTGGACATCGGAACTCTTCGATTTTCCTCATTCCTTGCCGCCAATCCTCAAATGCTGCGGCCAAACTGTCTGGTAGCGGCTCGTCCCAGTTGACTCCTCTCCGCCAAATCTCTCTCATCAACAATTTGGCAGTCACCATGTAGCAGCTCAGGAATCCAATCGGGTCAAACGTGGACATGACCAGGCTTAGGAACTCCCTCTTGGTAGGGACGCGTTCCCCCGTCATCACGCTTCTCGGGACTCGATGATATTTGATGCCGAACTTGAAGTCATCTGTAGCCGGCTGCCAGTACATTCCTAGTACCTTCTCCTCAGCTTCGGTCCATCTGACGCTAGCGATGGATTCAAGTGGGTTCAACGCTCTGACCACACTTGCCGAACTGGAAGTAAATCGACACAAGTCAAATCCTGCATCTGCGTGAATATCTCTCACCCGTGTCGAAACGGCAATAGCTTCTTCTTCACTGGTGAAACTGTCGACGTAGTCGTCCACGTAGTGGTACTCCATGATAGCCAGGGCTGCTCGCGGATCCGTGCTGCTGTACTGCGAGGCATTCACGGTCTTCACATAGTCCGCCGAACATGGTGAACAAGCTGCTCCGAACGTCATCACTTGCATCTCGTATACGTCCGGCTCCCGCTGGTCATCTCCGTTCCTCCACAGGAACCTCTGGGATCCTCTATCCTGTGGCTGCATCAGTACCTGATGAAACATCTCCTTGATGTCTGCACAAACCCCAACTGCTCCTTCCCGAAAATGGAAGAGCACTGCTGGGAGTGGCTTGTAGCGCTGTGGGCCTTTCATTAGCGCCGAATTGAGGGACACGCCGTTCACCTTGGCAGCCGCGTCGAAGACCAGCCGGATTTTTCCAGGTTTGTTCGGGTTTTCCACCCCGAAGTGCGGCAAGTACCATAACTTGCCTTTCTGGAACCTCTGGACTTCCTGGGGCTCCAGTCGTCGTGCATACTCCTTCCTGACGTAATCATCCATTATTCCCTTATCGGCCCGCGCGAAGTCCACATCGCGCCTCATTTTTCCCTCGATGTTGACGAGTCTCTTGAGCGCCATATTGTAGCTCTCCGGCAGTCTCACCTCGTCGTCTCTCCATAGCAGCCCGGTTTCGTATCGTCGACCTACTCGCTTAGTCGTCTCCTTCAGGATTCTCAGGGCCCGTGCGTCACCGCCATCTGCGACTGACGGCGCCAGCTCCACTCCGCCAGCTGCGACTGGCTGCGCCGGCTTTACTCCGAAATTCTCGATCTCGAAATAATCGCTGACCATCTTCTCCAGAAGATTATCCTGGGACACGGCTAGGAGACACGAACTCTGAAGCGGTGAGCTCACCTTTCCGCTCACCGGTCCATACACCACCCATCCAAGTGCGGTGGCTGCTGCAAATGGTCCTCCAGATCCATAGCTTCTTGTTCTGAAGGGTATTCCGAGATGCGCATGATCCAGTCCAATTAGGATCCTCGGCGTCGCATTGTTGTACGGCTTCACAGGCAGGCGCGCATTCGCCTTCACTGCCTTCACATCATCCCGACGCAGGCTCTGCATCGGAAGGTTCAAATTGGCTACTCCGTACACGTTCTTCAGCCCATGGCGCTTTGGCTTGCCCGCTGCACTGATCTGCAGGCTGACCACTTTCGTGTGCTCTTTGGTAGATTTCCCACCAAACCATTGCACGTTCAGTTGGCGACTCTCGCCTTTCAGGTTCAGGCTGCTGATGAGTTCGTCGTCGATGAGCGTGACAGACGATCCTTCATCCAGCAGTGCATAGATGTCGACCTGCGTATTCTCCCCGTACAGCGTCACGGGTAGAATCCGGAATAGTAGGTGGCATCCAATTGGATCAACGCAGCTCAGGTTCCGATGCGTCAATTCCTGGCGGTCACATGTCGATCGCCTTTCATCCTGCTCACGCCCCGCGTCTATAACTGCGGCTGACGTAGGACGCTCCTCTCGTTGGAATCCACTGGTCGTGGCATTCCTCTCCCTTTGCTGCTGTCTCTGGACAGCCGTCGGTCTTGACTGCTTCTCTGGTCCCTTCTGCGCCCTCCCTCTGCGGCGTACGTCCGTCTGGGATGTCCAGGTGATTCGTGGAGAAGGTAGTGATGCCTCATTTGGCATCCGTAGACGTTGCATCCGCGGCTCTTCCTACAGAACCGGGACATGTGTCCGGGCTCCAGACACGAGAAGCATAGCCTCAACTTCCTCGCGAATTCATGAAGCCATTCGCTCAGGTGCACCACTGTCGGATACGGTTGTATCGTGGCCGCGTGCTTCGCCCAGTCCAACCTCTTGCTCAGCGGCAACTTGGCGATCAGCTCCTCCATTAGGGTTGGGTTCCCTAGGTGCTGGCTGCCGATCGTGGTTGACTGCAGGAACGCTGCCAGGTTGCTCACCTTCGTCGCGAACGGCACGATCCTTGCGATGTTGGCCTCCTGAATTGGCTGCACATCGCGCACGCTATCCAGTTGGCTACGGATGAGTAGCTCCGGACGTCCATACCGGAATTGAAGCTGCTCCATAACAGCTCCTACGTTGCTGGGATGGATGAGCAACGACTTCACTGTCTCGCGAGCCTCGCCCTTCAGGGGTTTCACTAGCCTCTGATTGTTCTCCAATTGTGTACACTGGTAGGCTGCCGTTGTCTCCGTGAACGCGCACAGGAATATTGGCCATTCCTCTGGCTGACCCTCGAAATCGGGAAGATCAGGCAATCTACGTGGCGTCCATCCAGGTATGCTCGCCGTCGCCACTTCATATGACAGGGGCGATGGTGCAGATACCTCCAAGTTGTGTGTCGGCTCCCGTGGCGGATGAACATAACCTAATCCAGGTTGCGCCATGGCGGTCACACAAAATGGCGGATAATAGCCCACTGTTTTTGTTGGTGTGTATGTCCGTGCGACAGGTTGCCCGTTTGCACAATGGCCGCCGAGCGTCGGCGCCAAATTTCCACTCAATTGTGGCGGCAAATTTGCACTCACTTGTGCCGGCAACTGTAACGATGACGTCACTCCAAGCTCCATTTGCAGGTTGTCACTCATCTGCCTGGGCAGGATTCCACTATAACTCTGCATTTGCGCTGCTCCCTGGCGTGGCAGCATTCCACTCAAACATGGCGGTGTATTCGCCGCACCGCTCACTCCAACGCCGCGTGCCCCGATTCCAACGGGATCCCTGGCGGCCTCTGCTTGTCCTCCACTTGCCCTTGCCTTTTCCAGCTCCGACTCGAGACGTGCGATCCTTTCCATTAGGGCCGCCACTTGTACAGTTGTGGAGTCCGTAATCTACCCCGTTGCTTCGGGCTGCAGGTTACTTGCCGCTTTCCTGGCGGCTGTTCCACTTTGCTTCGGAGTCTGTGGCCGCTGCCGATCACCAGCCACACTCGCAGAGCTTGCCGGTGTGCAAGTTGCTGTGGCCGTGGTGGTCGCAGTTGCGGTAACACCCGAGGCTTCCAACCTGGGGCTCCGCCGGGGCGAATGCTTCGTGGGCATCATCTTGCAGAGTGCGAATAAAAGATAATGTCACCGCTTGGCCGATCACGGGGAATGCCTTCAAACAAACACTCTAGTGCTGGACAATCGTTGGAGTTGTGATTAGTGTTGTTGTGGTTTTATTCTGGAAGAGTTACATTAAATACTACTACAATTACTTAGTCGGCTAACCTACCGCAGTTTCTCTTCCCTCTCAATGTGATGGCGCAAATCGGTCTAAATCCGCCAAAATCTTCTTGTTTACTTATTATTTAGTGGGACCGAACAACATGAACTTAAAATCCCAAAGCTACACTACATATACAACTTGACTAACTATCGATAACCCTAATCCGTTCCGCGACAGACAGCTATAGGATATAATCGTCTGATCCCTATGAAATTCAGCTGATCAAATAAATTTGCCCAAAGTGGAATCCACAGAGAGTCCCATCCTTCTAACATGAAAAACAGCAGAATTATGGCAGTTTCGATTAATCAGTTATATGACAGCTATAGGATATTGTCGTCTGATCCTTATAAAATTCGTCAGATCGAATTAATTTGCCATCTCTCTAACTTAAAAAACAATAACGTAATGGCATTATCGATCAATCAGTTATATGGCAGCTATGGGATATAGTCGTCCGATCCTTAAAAATTCAGCTAATCAAATAAATGTGCCCCAAGGGGTATCCATTGAAAGTTCCATTTCTCTAACTTAAAAAACAATGAAGTTCTGGCATCCGATCAATCAGTTATATGACAGCTATAGGATATAGTCGTCTGATCCCTATGAAATTCAGCTGATCAAATAAATTTGCCCAAAGTGGAATCCACAGAGAGTCCCATCCTTCTAACATGAAAAACAGCAGAATTATGGCATTTTCGATTAATCAGTTATTTGACAGCTATACGATATAGTCGTCCGATCCTTATAAAATTCGGCAGATTGAATTAATTTGCCATCTCTCTAACTTAAAAATCAATAAAGTAATGGCATTTTCGATCAATCAGTTATATGACAGAAATAGGATATAGTCGTCCGATCCTTATAAAATTCGTCAGATCAAATAAATTTGCCCAAAAAGGAATCAATAGATAGTTCCATTTCTCTAAATTAAAAAAACAATGAAGTTCTGGCATCCGATCAATCAGTTATATGACAGCTATAGGATATAGTCGTCTGATCCCTATGAAATTCAGCTGATCAAATAAATTTTCCCAAAGTGGAATCCACAGAGAGTCCCATCCTTCTAACATGAAAAACAGCAGAATTATGGCAGCTTCGATTAATCAGTTATATGACTGCTATAGGATATACTTATATCCTATATTGCTATATACTTATTATTTAGTGGGACCGAACAACATGAACTTAAAATCCCAAAGCTACACTACATATACAACTTGACTAACTATCGATAACCCTAATCCGTTCCGCGACAGACAGCTATAGGATATAATCGTCTGATCCCTATGAAATTCAGCTGATCAAATAAATTTGCCCAAAGTGGAATCCACAGAGAGTCCCATCCTTCTAACATGAAAAACAGCAGAATTATGGCAGTTTCGATTTATCAGTTATATGACAGCTATAGGATATTGTCGTCTGATCCTTATAAAATTCGTCAGATCGAATAAATTTGCCCAAAGGGGAATCCATAGAAAGTTCCATTTCTCTACTTAAAAAACAATGAAGTTCTGGCATTCGATCAATCAGTTATATGACAGCTATAGGATATAGTCGTCTGATCCCTATGAAATTCAGCTGATCAAATAAATTTGCCCAAAGTGGAATCCACAGAGAGTCCCATCCTTCTAACATGAAAAACAGCAGAATTATGGCAGTTTCGATTAATCAGTTATATGACAGCTATAGGATATTGTCGTCTGATCCTTATAAAATTCGTCAGATCGAATTAATTTGCCATCTCTCTAACTTAAAAAACAATAACGTAATGGCATTATCGATCAATCAGTTATATGGCAGCTATGGGATATAGTCGTCCGATCCTTAAAAATTCAGCTAATCAAATAAATGTGCCCCAAGGGGTATCCATTGAAAGTTCCATTTCTCTAACTTAAAAAACAATGAAGTTCTGGCATCCGATCAATCAGTTATATGACAGCTATAGGATATAGTCGTCTGATCCCTATGAAATTCAGCTGATCAAATAAATTTGCCCAAAGTGGAATCCACAGAGAGTCCCATCCTTCTAACATGAAAAACAGCAGAATTATGGCATTTTCGATTTATCAGTTATATGACAGCTATACGATATAGTCGTCCGATCCTTATAAAATTCGGCAGATTGAATTAATTTGCCATCTCTCTAACTTAAAAATCAATAAAGTAATGGCATTTTCGATCAATCAGTTATATGACAGAAATAGGATATAGTCGTCCGATCCTTATAAAATTCGTCAGATCAAATAAATTTGCCCAAAAAGGAATCAATAGATAGTTCCATTTCTCTAAATTAAAAAACAATGAAGTTCTGGCATCCGATCAATCAGTTATATGACAGCTATAGGATATAGTCGTCTGATCCCTATGAAATTCAGCTGATCAAATAAATTTGCCCAAAGTGGAATCCACAGAGAGTCCCATCCTTCTAACATGAAAAACAGCAGAATTATGGCAGCTTCGATTAATCAGTTATATGACTGCTATAGGATATTGTCGTCTTATCCTTATAAAATTCGTCAGATCGAATAAATTTGCCCAAACAGGAATCAATAGAAAGTTCCATTTCTCTAACTTAAAAAAAAATAAAGTTCTGGCATCCGATAAATCAGTTATATGACAGCTATAGGATATAGTCGTCTGATCCCTATGAAATTCAGCTGATCAAATAAATTTTCCCAAAGTGGAATCCACAGAGAGTCCCATCCTTCTAACATGAAAAACAGCAGAATTATGGCAGTTTCGATTAATCAGTTATATGACAGCTATAGGATATTGTCGTCTGATCCTTATAAAATTCGTCAGATCGAATAAATTTGCCCAAAAGGAAATCCATAGAAAGTTCCATTTCTCTACTTTAAAATCAATGAAGTTCTGTCATCCGATCAATCAGTTATATGACAGCTATAGGATATAGTCGTCTGATCCCTATGAAATTCAGCTGATCAAATAAATTTGCCCAAAGTGGAATCCACAGAGAGTCCCATTCTTCTAACATGAACAACAGCAGAATTATGGCATTTACGATTAATCAGTTATATTACAGCTATAGGATATAGTCGTCTGATCCTTATAAAATTCGTCAGATCGAATAAATTTGCCCAAAGGGGAATCCATAGAAAGTTCCATTTCTCTAACTTAAAAAACAATGAAGTTCTGGTATCCGATCAATCAGTTATATGACAGCTATAGGATATAGTCGTCTGATCCCTATGAAATTCAGCTTATCAAATAAATTTGCCCAAAGTGGAATCCACAGAGAGTGTCATCCTTCTAACATAAAAAACAGCACAATTATGGCATTTTCGATTAATCAGTTATATGACAGCTATACGATATAGTCGTCCGATCCTTATAGAATTCAGCAGATCGAATTAATTTGCCATCTCTCTAACTTAAAAAACAATAACGTAATGGCATTATCGATCAATCAGTTATATGGCAGCAATGGGATATAGTCGTCCGATCCTTAAAAATTCAGCTGATCAAATAAATTTGCCATCTCTCTAACTTAAAAAACAATAAAAAAATGACATTTTCGATCAATCAGTTATATGACAGCTATAGGATATAGTCGTCTGATCCCTATGAAATTCAGCTGATCAAATAAATTTGCCCAAAGTGGAATCCACAGAGAGTCCCATCCTTCTAACATGAAAAACAGCAGAAATATGGCAGTTTTAATTTATCAGTTATATGACAGCTATAGGATATTGTCGTCTGATCCTTATAAAATTCGTCAGATCGAATAAATTTGCCCAAAGGGGAATCCATAGAAAGTTCCATTTCTCTAACTTAAAAAACAATGAAGTTCTGGCATCCGATCAATCAGTTATATGACAGCTATAGGATATAGTTGTCCGATCCTTATAAAATTCGGCAGATCGAATTAATTTGCCATCTCTCTAACTTAAAAAACAATAACGTAATGGCATTATCGATCAATCAGTTATATGGCAGCTATGGGATATAGTCGTCCGATCCTTAAAAAATTCGGCAGATCGAATTAATTTGCCATCTCTCTAACTTAAAAAACAATAAAAAAATGACATTTTCGATCAATCAGTTATATGACAGCTATAGGATATAGTCGTCTGATCCCTATGAAATTCAGCTGATCAAATAAATTTGCCCAAAGTGGAATCCACAGAGAGCCCCATCCTTCTAACATAAAAAACAGCACAATTATGGCATTTTCGATTAATCAGTTATATGACAGCTATACGATATAGTCGTCCGATCCTTATAAAATTCGGCAGATCGAATTAATTTGCCATCTCTCTAACTTAAAAAACAATAAAGTAATGGCATTTCCGATCAATCAGTTATATGGCAGCTATAGGATATAGTCGGCCGATCCTTATGAAATTTGGCAGATCAAATAAGTCTGCCAAAAGAGGAGTCCACATCTTTCCCATCTTTCTAACTTAAAAAAATAACAGAGATAGGGCATTTCCGACCAATCAGTTATATGGCAGCTATAAGATATAGTCGGGCGATCCTTATGAAATTCGGCAGATCGAATAAGTCTGTTAAAAGAGGAGTCCACAGCCACCCTTTAACTTTAAAACTACCAAAGTTATGGCATTTCCGATCAATCAGTTATATGGCAGCTATAGGATATAGTTGACCGATCCCGGCCGTTCCGACTTTTATACTGCCTGCAAAGGAAAGAAGGATGTGTGCAAAGATTGAAGTCGATAGCTTTAAAACTGAGAGAATAGTTTGCGTAGAAACAGACAGACGGACATGCTTATATTGACTCAGGAGGTGATCCTGATGAAGAATATATATTCTTTATAGGGTCGGAGATGTCTCCTTCATTGCGTTGCACACTTTTTACCAAATTCATAATACCCTCTGCAGGGGTATAATAAAGTTCTGGCATCCGATCAATCAGTTATATGACAGGTATAGGATATAGTCGTCTGATCCTTATGAAATTCAGCTGATCAAATAAATTTGCTCAAACAGGAATCCATAGAGAGTCTCATCCTTCTTACATGAAAAACAGCAGAATTATGGCATTTTAGATTTATCAGTTATATGATAGCTATAGGATATAGTCGTCCGATCCTTATAAAATTCGGCAGATCGCATTAATTTGCCATCTCTCTAACTTAAAAAACAATAAAGTAATGGCATTTTCGATCAATCATATATATGACAGCTATAGGATATAGTCGTCTGATCCTTATGAAATTCAGCTGATGAAATAAATTTGCCCAAAGGGGAATTCATAGAAAGTTCCATTTCTCTAACTTAAAAAACAAAGAAGTTCTGGCATCCGATCAATCAGTTATATGACAGCTATAGGATATAGTTATCCGATCCTTATAAAATTCGGCAGATCGAATTAATTTGCCATCTCTCTAACTTAAAAATCAATAAAGTAATGGCATTTTCGATCAATCAGTTATATGACAGCAATAGGATATAGTCGTCCGATCCTTATAAAATTCGTCAGATCGAATAAATTTGCCCAAAAAGGAATCAATAGAAAGTTCCATTTCTCTAACTTAAAAAGCAATGAAGTTCTGGCATCCGATTAATCAGTTGTATGACAGCTATAGGATATAGTCGTCCGATCCTTATAAAATTCGGCAGATCGAATTAATTTGTCATCTCTCTAACTTAAAAATCAATGAAGTAATGGCATTTTCGATCAATCAGTTATATGACAGCAATAGGATATAGTCGTCCGATCCTTATAAAATTCGGCAGATCGAATTAATTTGCCATCTCTCTAACTTAAAAAACAATAAAGTAATGGCATTTTCGATCAATCATATATATGACAGCTATAGGATTTAGTCGTCTGATCCTTATGAAATTCAGCTGATGAAATAAATTTGCCCAAAGGGGAATTCATAGAAAGTTCCATTTCTCTAACTTAAAAAATCAAAGAAGTTCTGGCATCCGATTAATCAGTTATATGACAGCTATAGGATATAGTCGTCTGATCCCTATGAAATTCAGCTGATCAAATAAAGCCCCATCCTTTTAACATAAAAAACAGCACAATTATGGCAATTTCGATTAATCAGTTAGATGACAGCTATACGATATAGTCGTCCGATCCTTATAAAATTCGGCAGATCGAATTAATTTGCTATCTCTCTAACTTAAAAAACAATAAATTATTGGCATTTTCAATCAATTAGTTAAATGACAGCTATACGATATAGTCGTCCGACCCTTATAAAATTCTGCAGATCGAATTAATTTGCCATCTCTCTAACTTAAAAAACAATAAAGTAATGGCATATCCTATAGCTGCCATAGTTGACCGATCCCGGCCGTTCCGACGTATATACTGCCTGCAAAGAAAAGAAGAATGTGTGCAAAGTTTGAAGTCGATAGCTTTAAAACTGAGAGACTAGTTTGCGTAGAAACAGACAGACAGACGGACAGACGGACCGATGGAAAGACGAACATGCTTACATCGACTCAGGAGGTGATCCTGATCATAAATATATATTCTTTATAGGGTCGGAGATGTCTCCTTCACTGCGTTGCACACTTTTGACCAAAATTATAATACCCTCTGCAATGGTATAAAAATCAATGAAGTTCTGGCATCCGATCAATCAGTTATATGACAGCTATAGGATATAGTTGTCCGATCCTTATAAAATTCGGCATATCGAATAAATTTGGCCATAGGGAAATCCATAGTAAGTTCCATTTCTCTAACTTAAAAATCGATGAAGTTCTGGCATCCGATCAATCAGTTATATGACCGCTATAGGATATAGTTGTCCGATCCTTATAAAATTCGGCAGATCGAATTAATTTGCCATCTCTCTAAGTTAAAAAACAATAAAGTAATGGCATTTTCGATCAATCGTCTGATCCTTATGAAATTCAGCTGATGAAATAAATTTGCCCAAAGGGGAATTCATAGAAAGTTCCATTTCTCTAACTTAAAAAACAATGAAGTTCTTGCATCCAATCAATCAGTTATATGACAGCTATAGGATATAGTTGTCCGATCCTTATAAAATTCGGCAGATCGAATTAATTTGCCATCTCTCTAACTTAAAAAACTATAACGTAATGACATTATCGATCAATCAGTTATATGACAGCTACGGGATATAGTCGTCCGATCCTTATAAAATTCGGCAGATCGAATTAATTTGCCATCTCTCTAACTTAAAAAACAATAAAGTAATGGCATTTTCGATCAATCATATATATGACAGCTATAAGATATAGTCGTCTGATCCTTATGAAATTCAGCTGATGAAATAAATTTGCCCAAAGGGGAATTCATAGAAAGTTCCATTTCTCTAACTTAAAAAACAAAGAAGTTCTGGCATCCGATCAATCAGTTATATGACAGCTATAGGATATAGTTATTCGATCCTTATAAAATTCGGCAGATCGAATTAATTTGCCATCTCTCTAACTTAAAAATCAATAAAGTAATGGCATTTTCGATCAATCAGTTACATGACAGCAATAGGATATAGTCGTCCGATCCTTATAAAATTCGTCAGATCGAATAAATTTGCCCAAAAAGGAATCAATAGAAAGTTACATTTCTCTAACTTAAAAAGCAATGAAGTTCTGGCATCCGATTAATCAGTTATATGACAGCTATAGGATAAAGTCGTCTGATCCCTATGAAATTCAGCTGATCAAATAAATTTGCCCAAAGTGGAATCCACAGAGAGTCCCATCCTTCTAACATGAAAAACAGCAGAATTATGGCAGTTTCGATTAATCAGTTATATGACAGCTATAGGATATAGTCGTCCGATCCTTATAAAATTCGGCAGATCGAATTAATTTGCCATCCCTCTAACTTAAAAAACAATAAAGTAATGGCATTTCCGATTAATCAGTAATATGACAGCTATAGGATATAGTCGTCCGATCCTTATAAAATTCGGCAGATCGAATTAATTTGCCATCTCTCTAACTTAAAAAACTATAACGTAATGACATTATCGATCAATCAGTTATATGACAGCTACGGGATATAGTCGTCCGATCCTTATAAAATTCGGCAGATCGAATTAATTTGCCATCTCTCTAACTTAAAAAACAATAAAGTAATGGCATTTTCGATCAATCATATATATGACAGCTATAAGATATAGTCGTCTGATCCTTATGAAATTCAGCTGATGAAATAAATTTGCCCAAAGGGGAATTCATAGAAAGTTCCATTTCTCTAACTTAAAAATCGATGAAGTTCTGGCATCCGATCAATCAGTTATATGGCAGCTATAGGATATAGTCGGCCGATCCTTATGAAATTTGGCAGATCAAATAAGTCTGCCAAAAGAGGAGTCCACATCTTTCCCATCTTTCTAACTTAAAAAAATAACAGAGATAGGGCATTTCCGATCAATCAGTTATATGGCAGCTATAGAATATAGTTGACCGATCTTGGCCGTTCCGACTTATAAACTGCCTGCAAAGGAAAGATGTATGTATGCAAAGTTTGAAGTCGATAGCTTTAAAACTGAGAGACTAGTTTGCGTAGAAACAGACAGACGGACAGACTGACATGCTTATATCGACTGAGGAGGTGATCCTGATCAAGAATATGTATACTTTATAGGGTCGGAGATGTCTCCTTCACTGCGTTGCACACTTTTGACCAAAATTATAATACCCTCTTCAGGGGTATAATAAAGTTCTGGCATCCGATCAATCATTTATATGACAGGTATTGGATATAGACGTCTGATCCTTATGAAATTCAGCTGATCAAATAAATTTGCTCAAACAGGAATCCATAGAGAGTCCCATTGAGAGATCAATCAGTTATATGGCAGCTATAGGATATAGTCGGCCGATCCTTTTGAAATTTGGCTGATCAAATAAGTCTGCCAAAAGAGGAGTCCACATCTTTCCCATCATTCTAAGCTATAGAATATAGTTGACCGATCTTGGCCGTTCCGACTTATATACTGCCTGCAAAGGAAAGATGTATGTATGCAAAGTTTGAAGTCGATAGCTTTAAAACTGAGAGACTAGTGTGCGTAGAAACAGACAGACGGACAGACGGACATGCTTATATCGACTGAGGAGGTGATCCTGATCAAGAATATATATGCTTTATAGGGTCGGAGATGTCTCCTTCACTTGCTTTGCACACTTTTGACCAAAATTATAATACCCTCTGCAACGGTATAAAAATCAATAAAGTTCTGGCATCCGATCAATCAGTTATATGACAGCTATAGCATATAGTTCTACGATTCTTATGAAATTCGGCAGATCGAATTAATTGGCCATCTCTCTATGGCACTTCCGATCCGATAGTCGTCCGATCCTTATAAAATTCGGCAGATCGAATAAATTTGGCCATAGGGAAATCCATAGAAAGTTCAATTTCTCTAACTTAAAAATCGATGAAGTTCTGGCATCCGATCAATCAGTTATATGACAGCTATAAGATATAGTCGTCTGATCCTTATGAAATTCAGCTGATCAAATAAATTTGCCCAAAGTGGAATCCACAGAGAGTCCCATCCTTCTAACGAAAAAAACAGCACAATTATGGCATTTTCGATTAATCAGTTATATGACAGCTATACGACATAGTCGTCCGATTCTTAAAAAATTCGGCAGATTGAATTAATTTGCCATCTCTCTAACTTACAAAACAATAAAGAAATGGCATTTTCGATCAATCAGTTATATGACAGCAATAGGATATAGTCGTCCGATCCTTATAAAATTCGGCAGATCGAATTAATTTGCCATCTCTCTAACTTAAAAAACAATAAAGTAATGGCATTTTCGATCAATCATATATATGACAGCTATAGGATTTAGTCGTCTGATCCTTATGAAATTCAGCTGATGAAATAAATTTGCCCAAAGGGGAATTCATAGAAAGTTCCATTTCTCTAACTTAAAAATCAAAGAAGTTCTGGCATCCGATTAATCAGTTATATGACAGCTATAGGATATAGTCGTCTGATCCCTATGAAATTCAGCTGATCAAATAAAGCCCCATCCTTCTAACATAAAAAACAGCACAATTATGGCAATTTCGATTAATCAGTTAGATGACAGCTATACGATATAGTCGTCCGATCCTTATAAAATTCGGCAGATCGAATTAATTTGCTATCTCTCTAACTTAAAAAACAATAAATTATTGGCATTTTCAATCAATTAGTTAAATGACAGCTATACGATATAGTCGTCCGACCCTTATAAAATTCTGCAGATCGAATTAATTTGCCATCTCTCTAACTTAAAAAACAATAAAGTAATGGCATATCCTATAGCTGCCATAGTTGACCGATCCCGGCCGTTCCGACGTATATACTGCCTGCAAAGAAAAGAAGAATGTGTGCAAAGTTTGAAGTCGATAGCTTTAAAACTGAGAGACTAGTTTGCGTAGAAACAGACAGACAGACGGACAGACGGACCGATGGAAAGACGAACATGCTTACATCGACTCAGGAGGTGATCCTGATCATAAATATATATTCTTTATAGGGTCGGAGATGTCTCCTTCACTGCGTTGCACACTTTTGACCAAAATTATAATACCCTCTGCAATGGTATAAAAATCAATGAAGTTCTGGCATCCGATCAATCAGTTATATGACAGCTATAGGATATAGTTGTCCGATCCTTATAAAATTCGGCATATCGAATAAATTTGGCCATAGGGAAATCCATAGTAAGTTCCATTTCTCTAACTTAAAAATCGATGAAGTTCTGGCATCCGATCAATCAGTTATATGACCGCTATAGGATATAGTTGTCCGATCCTTATAAAATTCGGCAGATCGAATTAATTTGCCATCTCTCTAAGTTAAAAAACAATAAAGTAATGGCATTTTCGATCAATCGTCTGATCCTTATGAAATTCAGCTGATGAAATAAATTTGCCCAAAGGGGAATTCATAGAAAGTTCCATTTCTCTAACTTAAAAAACAATGAAGTTCTTGCATCCAATCAATCAGTTATATGACAGCTATAGGATATAGTTGTCCGATCCTTATAAAATTCGGCAGATCGAATTAATTTGCCATCTCTCTAACTTAAAAAACTATAACGTAATGACATTATCGATCAATCAGTTATATGACAGCTACGGGATATAGTCGTCCGATCCTTATAAAATTCGGCAGATCGAATTAATTTGCCATCTCTCTAACTTAAAAAACAATAAAGTAATGGCATTTTCGATCAATCATATATATGACAGCTATAAGATATAGTCGTCTGATCCTTATGAAATTCAGCTGATGAAATAAATTTGCCCAAAGGGGAATTCATAGAAAGTTCCATTTCTCTAACTTAAAAAACAAAGAAGTTCTGGCATCCGATCAATCAGTTATATGACAGCTATAGGATATAGTTATTCGATCCTTATAAAATTCGGCAGATCGAATTAATTTGCCATCTCTCTAACTTAAAAATCAATAAAGTAATGGCATTTTCGATCAATCAGTTACATGACAGCAATAGGATATAGTCGTCCGATCCTTATAAAATTCGTCAGATCGAATAAATTTGCCCAAAAAGGAATCAATAGAAAGTTACATTTCTCTAACTTAAAAAGCAATGAAGTTCTGGCATCCGATTAATCAGTTATATGACAGCTATAGGATAAAGTCGTCTGATCCCTATGAAATTCAGCTGATCAAATAAATTTGCCCAAAGTGGAATCCACAGAGAGTCCCATCCTTCTAACATGAAAAACAGCAGAATTATGGCTATAGGATACAGCTATAGGATATAGTCGTCCGATCCTTATAAAATTCGGCAGATCGAATTAATTTGCCATCCCTCTAACTTAAAAAACAATAAAGTAATGGCATTTCCGATTAATCAGTAATATGACAGCTATAGGATATAGTCGTCTGATCCTTATAAAATTCGGCAGATCGAATTAATTTGCCATCTCTCTAACTTAAAAAACTATAACGTAATGACATTATCGATCAATCAGTTATATGACAGCTACGGGATATAGTCGTCCGATCCTTATAAAATTCGGCAGATCGAATTAATTTGCCATCTCTCTAACTTAAAAAACAATAAAGTAATGGCATTTTCGATCAATCATATATATGACAGCTATAAGATATAGTCGTCTGATCCTTATGAAATTCAGCTGATGAAATAAATTTGCCCAAAGGGGAATTCATAGAAAGTTCCATTTCTCTAACTTAAAAATCGATGAAGTTCTGGCATCCGATCAATCAGTTATATGGCAGCTATAGGATATAGTCGGCCGATCCTTATGAAATTTGGCAGATCAAATAAGTCTGCCAAAAGAGGAGTCCACATCTTTCCCATCTTTCTAACTTAAAAAAATAACAGAGATAGGGCATTTCCGATCAATCAGTTATATGGCAGCTATAGAATATAGTTGACCGATCTTGGCCGTTCCGACTTATAAACTGCCTGCAAAGGAAAGATGTATGTATGCAAAGTTTGAAGTCGATAGCTTTAAAACTGAGAGACTAGTTTGCGTAGAAACAGACAGACGGACAGACTGACATGCTTATATCGACTGAGGAGGTGATCCTGATCAAGAATATGTATACTTTATAGGGTCGGAGATGTCTCCTTCACTGCGTTGCACACTTTTGACCAAAATTATAATACCCTCTTCAGGGGTATAATAAAGTTCTGGCATCCGATCAATCATTTATATGACAGGTATTGGATATAGACGTCTGATCCTTATGAAATTCAGCTGATCAAATAAATTTGCTCAAACAGGAATCCATAGAGAGTCCCATTGAGAGATCAATCAGTTATATGGCAGCTATAGGATATAGTCGGCCGATCCTTATGAAATTTGGCTGATCAAATAAGTCTGCCAAAAGAGGAGTCCACATCTTTCCCATCATTCTAAGCTATAGAATATAGTTGACCGATCTTGGCCGTTCCGACTTATATACTGCCTGCAAAGGAAAGATGTATGTATGCAAAGTTTGAAGTCGATAGCTTTAAAACTGAGAGACTAGTTTGCGTAGAAACAGACAGACGGACAGACGGACATGCTTATATCGACTGAGGAGGTGATCCTGATCAAGAATATATATGCTTTATAGGGTCGGAGATGTCTCCTTCACTTGCTTTGCACACTTTTGACCAAAATTATAATACCCTCTGCAACGGTATAAAAATCAATAAAGTTCTGGCATCCGATCAATCAGTTATATGACAGCTATAGCATATAGTTCTACGATTCTTATGAAATTCGGCAGATCGAATTAATTGGCCATCTCTCTATGGCACTTCCGATCCGATAGTCGTCCGATCCTTATAAAATTCGGCAGATCGAATAAATTTGGTCATAGGGAAATCCATAGAAAGTTCAATTTCTCTAACTTAAAAATCGATGAAGTTCTGGCATCCGATCAATCAGTTATATGACAGCTATAAGATATAGTCGTCTGATCCTTATGAAATTCAGCTGATCAAATAAATTTGCCCAAAGTGGAATCCACAGAGAGTCCCATCCTTCTAACGAAAAAAACAGCACAATTATGGCATTTTCGATTAATCAGTTATATGACAGCTATACGACATAGTCGTCCGATTCTTAAAAAATTCGGCAGATTGAATTAATTTGCCATCTCTCTAACTTACAAAACAATAAAGAAATGGCATTTTCGATCAATCAGTTATATGACAGCAATAGGATATAGTCGTCCGATCCTTTTAAAATTCGTCAGATCGAATAAATTTGCTCAAAAAGGAATCCATAGAAAGTTTAATTTCTCTAACTTAAAAAACAATGAAGTTCTGGCATCCGATCAATCAGTTATATGACAGCTATAGGATATAGTCGTCTGATTCCTATGAAACTCAGCTGATCAAATAAATTTGCCCAACGTGGAATCCACAGAGAGTCCCATCCTTCTAACGTAAAAAACAGCACAATTATGGCATTTTCGATTAATCAGTTATATGACAGCTATACGATATAGTCGTCCGATCCTTAAAAAATTCGGCAGATTGAATTTATTTGCCATCTCTCTAACTTACAAAACAATAAAGTAATGGCATTTTCGATCAATCAGTTATATGACAGCAATAGGATATAGTCGTCCGATCCTTTTAAAATTCGTCAGATCGAATAAATTTGCACAAAAAGGAATCCATAGAAAGTTTCATTTCTCTAACTAAAAAAACAATGAAGTTCTGGCATCCGATCAATCAGTTATATGACAGCTATAGGATATAGTCGTCTAATCCCTATGAAATTCAGCTGATCAAATAAATTTGCCCAACGTGGAATCCACAGAGAGTCCCATCCTTCTAACGTAAAAAACAGCACAATTATGGCATTTACGATTAATCAGTTATATGACAGCTATTCGATATAGTCGTCCGATCCTTAAAAAATTCGGCAGATTGAATTAATTTGCCATCTCTCTAACTTACAAAACAATAAAGTTATAGCATTTTCGATCAATCAGTTATATGACAGCAATAGGATATAGTCGTCCGATCCTTTTAAAATTCGTCAGATCGAATAAATTTGCCCAAAAAGGAATCCATAGAAAGTTCCATTTCTCTAATTTAAAAATCAATGAAGTTCTGGCATCCGATCAATCAGTTATATGACAGCTATAGGATATTGTTGTCCGATCCATATAAAATTCGGCAGATCGACTTAATTTGCCATCTCTCTAAATCAAAAAACAATAAATTAATGGCATTTTCGATCAATCAGTTATATGAAAGCTATAGGATATAGTCGTCCGATCCTTATAAAATTCGGCAGATCGAATAAATTTGCCCATAGGGAAATCCATAGAAAGTTCCATTTCTCTAATTTAAAAATCAATGAAGTTCTGGCATCCGATCAATCAGTTATATGACAGCTATAGGACATAGTCATCTGATCCTTATGAAATTCAGCTGATCAAATAAATTTGCCCAAAGTGGAATCCACAGAGAGTCCCATCCTTCTAACGTAAAAAACAGCACAATTATGGCATTTTCGATTAATCAGTTATATGACAGATATACGACATAGTCGTCCGATCCTTAAAAAATTCGGCAGATTGAATTAATTTGCCATCTCTCTAACTTACAAAACAATAAAGTAATGGCATTTTCGATCAATCAGTTATATGACAGCAATAGGATATAGTCGTCCGATCATTTTCAAATTCGACAGATCAAATAAATTTGCCCAAAAAGGAATCCATAGAAAGTTTCATTTCTCTAACTTAAAAAACAATGAAGTTCTGGCATCCGATCAATCAGTTATATGACAGCTATAGGATATAGTTGTCCGATCTTTATAAAATTCGGCAGATCGAATTAATTTGCCATCTCTCTAACTTAAGAAACAATAAAGTAATGGCATTTCCGTTCAATCAGTTATATGACAGCTATAGGATATAGTCGCTGATCCTTATGAAATTCAGCTGATCAAATAAATTTGCCCAAAGGGGAATCCATAGAAAGTTCCGTTTCTCTAACTTAAACAAGAATGGAAAGCTAACTTCGGGCGGAGCCGAAGTTGAAATACCCTTGCAGATATGTGGCGGTTTATATTATTAGATATATATCGGATCTTATATAGTCGGCCGATCCTTATAAAACTCGGCAGATCAAATTTGTTTGCCGAAAGTAGAATCCATACAAAGTCCCAGTCTTCTAACTTAAAAAACAACAGAGATTTGACATTTCCGATCAATCAGTTATATGGGAGCTATAGGATATAGTCGGCCGATCCTTATGAATTTCGGCCGATCGAATAAGTCTGCTAAAAGAAGAGTCCACGGCAAGTCCCATCCTTCTAACTTAAAAAACAACAGAGATATGGCATTTCCGATTAATCAGTTATATGGCAGCTATAGGATATAGTCGGCCGATCCTTATGAATTTCGGCCGATCGAATTAGTCTGCTAAAAGAAGAGTCCACGGCAAGTACCATCCTTCTAACTTAAAAAACAACGAAGTTATGGCATTTCCGATCAATCAGTTATATGGCAGCTATAGGATATAGTTGACTGATCCCGGCCGTTCCGACTTATATACTGCCTGCAAAGGAAAGAAGGATGTGTGCAAAGTTTGAAGTCGATAGCTTTAAAACTGAGAGACTAGTTTGCGTAGAAACAGACAGACAGACGGACAGACGGACAGACGGACATGCTTATATCGACTCAGGAGGTGATCCTGATCAAGAATATATATACTTTATAGGGTCGGAGATGTCTCCTTCACTGCGTTGCACACTTTTGACCAAAATTATAATACCCTCTGCAAGGGTATAAAAACAATGATGTTCTGGCATCCGATCAATTAGTTATATGACAGCTATAGGATATACTGGTCCGATCCTTATAAAATTCGGCAGACCGAATTGATTTGTCATTTCTCTAACTTAAAAACAATAACGTAATGGCATTATCGATCAATCAGTTATATGACAGCTATGGGATATAGTCGTCTGATCCTTATAAAATTCGGCAGATCGAATAAATTTGCCCAAAGGGAATCCATAGAAAGTTTCATTTCTCTAACTTAAAAAACAATGAAGTTCTGGCATCCGATCAATCAGTTATATGACAGCTATAGGATATAGTTGTCCGATCCTTATAAAATTCGGCAGATCGAATTAATTTGCATCTCTCTAACTTAAAAAACAATAAAGTAATGGCATTTCCGATCAATCAGATATATGGCAGCTATAGGATATAGTCGTCTGATCCTTATGAAATTTGGCAGATCAAATAAGTCTGCCAAAAGAGGAGTCCACATCTTTCCCATCTTTCTAACTTAAAACAAGAATGGAAAGCTAACTTCGGGCGGTGCCGAAGTTGAAATACCCTTGCAGATATGTGGCAGCTTATATTATTAGATATATATCGGATCTTATATAGTCGGCAGATCCTTATAAAACTCGGCAGATCAAATTAGTTTGCCGAAAGTAGAATCCATACAAAGTCCCAGTCTTCTAACTTAAAAAACAACAAAGTTATGGCATTTCCGATCAATCAGTTATATGGCAGCTATAATATAAACTCGGCCGATCCTTATGAAATTCGGCAGATCGAATAAGTCTGTTAAAAGAGGACTCCACAGCCACCCTTTAACTTTAAAATAACAAAGTTATGGCATTTCCGATAAATCAGTTATATGGCAGCTATAGGATATAGTTGAACGATCCCGGCCGTTCCGACTTATATACTGCCTGCAAAGGAAAGAAGGATGTGGGCAAAGTTTGAAGTCGATAGCTTTAAAACTGAGAGACTAGTTTGCGTAGAAACATACAGACGGACAGACGGACATGCTTATATCGACTGAGGAGGTGATCCTGGTCAAGAATATGTATACTTTATAGGGTCGGAGATGTCTCCTTCACTGCGTTGCACACTTTTGACCAAAATTATAATACCCTCTTCAGGGGTATAATAAAGTTCTGGCATCCGATCAATCCTGTCATAGTCGTATGACAGGTATAGGATATATTCGTCTGATCCTTATGAAATTCAGCTGATCAAATAAATTTGCTCAAACAGGAATCCATAGAGAGTCTCATTGAGAGATCAATCAGTTATTTGGCAGCTATAGGATATAGTCCGCCGATCCTTATGAAATTTGGCAGATCAAATAAGTCTGCCAAAAGAGGAGTCCACATCTTTCCCATCTTTCTAACTTAAAACAAGAATGGAAAGCTAACTTCGGGCGGTGCCGAAGTTGATATACCCTTGCAGATATGTGGCAGCTTATATTATTAGATATATATCGGATCTTATATAGTCGGCAGATCCTTATAAAACTCGGCAGATCAAATTAGTTTGCCGAAAGTAGAATCCATACAAAGTCCCAGTCTTCTAACTTAACAAACAACAGAGATATGGCATTTCCGATCAATCAGTTATATGGCAGCTATAGGATATAGTCGGCCGATCCTTCTGGAATTTGGCAGATCGAATAAGTCTGCTAAAAGAGGAGTCCACAGCAAGTACCAACCCTATAACTTAAAAAACAACGAAGTAATGTCATTTCCGATCAATCAGTTATATGGCAGCTATAGGATATAGTTGACCGATCCCGGCCGTTCCGACTTATATACTGCCTGCAAAGAAAAAAAGGATGTGTGCAAAGTTTGAAGTCGATAGCTTTAAAACTAAGAGACTAGTTTGCGTAGAAACAGACAGACAGACGGACAGACGGACATGCTTATATCGACTCAGGAGGTGATCCTGATCAAGAATATATATACTTTATAGGGTCGGAGATGTCTCCTTCACTGCATTGCACACTTTTGACCAAAATTATAATACCCTCTGCAATGGTATAAAAATCAATGAAGTTCTGGCATCCGATCAATCAGTTATATGACAGCTATGGGATATAGTCGTCCGATCCTTATAAAATTCGGCAGATCGAATTAATTTGCCATCTCTCTGACTTAAAAAACAATAAAGTAATGGCATTATCGATCAATCAGTTATATGACAGCTATAGGATATAGTTGTCCGATCCTTATAAAATTCGGCAGATCGAATTAATTTGCCATCTCTCTAACTTAAAAAACAATAAAGTAATGGCATTTTCGATCAATCAGTTATATGACAGGTATAGGATATAGTCGTCCGATCCTTATGAAATTCAGCTGATCAAATAAATTTGCCCAAAGTGGAATCCATAGAGAGTCCCATCCTTCTAACACAAAAAACAGCAGAATTATGGCATTTTCGATTAATCAGTTATATGACAGCTATAGGATATAGTCGTCCGATCCTTATAAAATTCCAAAGTGGAATCCACAGAGAGTCCCATCCTTCTAACATAAAAAACAGCAGAATAGTCGTCCGATCCTTATAAAATTGATCAGTAATGGCATTTAAGTAATGGCATTATCGATCAATCAGTTATATGACAGCTATGGGATATAGTCGTCCGATCCTTATAAAATTCAGCAGATCGAATTAATTTGCCATCTCTCTGACTTAAAAAACAATAAAGTAATGGCATTATCGATCAATCAGTTATATGACAGCTATGGGATATAGTCGTCCGATCCTTATAAAATTCGGCAGATCGAATAAATTTGCCCAAAGGGGAATCCATGGAAAGTTCCATTTCTCTAACCTAAAAAACAATGAAGTTCTGGCATTCGATCAATCAGTTATATGACAGCTATAGGATATAGTCGTCTGATCCCTATGAAATTCAGCTGATCAAATAAATTTGCCAAAAGTGGAATCCACAGAGAGTCGCATCCTTCTAACATAAAAAACAGCAGAATTATGGCATTTTCGATTAATCAGTTATTTGACAGCTATACGATATAGTCGTCCGATCCTTATAAAATTGATCAGTAATGGCATTAAAGAAATGGCATATTCGATCCATCAGTTGTATGACAGCTATAGGATATAGTCGGCCGATCCTTATAAAATTCAGCAGATCGAATTAATTTGCCATCTCTCTAACGTAAAAAACAATAAAGTAATGGCATTATCGATCAATCAGTTATATGACAGCTATGGGATATAGTCGTCCGATCCTTATAAAATTCGGCAGATGGAATTAATTTGCCATCTCTCTGACTTAAAAAATAATAAAGTAATGGCATTATCGATCAATCAGATATATGACAGCTATGGGATATAGTCGTCTGATCCTTATGAAATTCAGCTGATCAAATAAATTTGCTAAAACAGGAATCCGTAGAGAGTCCCATTCTTCTAACTTAAAAAACAGCAGAATTATGTTATTTTCGATTAATCAGTTTTATGACAGCTATAGGATATAGTCGTCCGATCCTTATAAAATTCCAAAGTGGAATCCACAGAGAGTCCCATCCTTCTAACATAAAAAACAGCAGAATAGTCGTCCGATCCTTATAAAATTGATCAGTAATGGCATTAAAGTAATGGCATTTTCGATCAATCAGTTATATGACAGCTATAGGATATAGTTGTCCGATCCTTATAAAATTCGGCAGATCGAATAAATTTGGCCATAGGGAAACCCATAGAAACTTCCATTTCTCTAACTTAAAAATCGATGAAGTTCTGGCATCCGATCAATCAGTTATATGACAGCTATAGGATATAGTTGTCCGATCCTTATAAAATTCGGCAGATCGAATTAATTTGCCATCTCTCTAACTTAAAAAACAATAAAGTAATGGCATTTTCGATCAATCAGTTATATGACAGGTATAGGATATAGTCGTCCGATCCTTATGAAATTCAGCTGATCAAATAAATTTGCCCAAAGTGGAATCCATAGAGAGTCCCATCCTTCTAACACAAAAAACAGCAGAATTATGGCATTTTCGATTAATCAGTTATATGACAGCTATAGGATATAGTCGTCCGATCCTTATAAAATTCCAAAGTGGAATCCACAGAGAGTCCCATCCTTCTAACATAAAAAACAGCAGAATAGTCGTCCGATCCTTATAAAATTGATCAGTAATGGCATTAAAGTAATGGCATTTTCGATCAATCAGTTATATGACAGCTATAGGATATAGTTGTCCGATCCTTATAAAATTCGGCAGATCGAATTAATTTGCCATCTCTCTAACTTAAAAAACAATAAAGTAATGGCATTTTCGATCAATCAGTTATATGACAGGTATAGGATATAGTCGTCCGATCCTTATGAAATTCAGCTGATCAAATAAATTTGCCCAAAGTGGACTCCATAGAGAGTCCCATCCTTCTAACACAAAAAACAGCAGAATTATGGCATTTTCGATTAATCAGTTATATGACAGCTATAGGATATAGTCGTCCGATCCTTATAAAATTCCAAAGTGGAATCCACAGAGAGTCCCATCCTTCTAACATAAAAAACAGCAGAATAGTCGTCCGATCCTTATAAAATTGATCAGTAATGGCATTTAAGTAATGGCATTATCGATCAATCAGTTATATGACAGCTATGGGATATAGTCGTCCGATCCTTATAAAATTCGGCAGATCGAATTAATTTGCCATCTCTCTGACTTAAAAAACAATAAAGTAATGGCATTATCGATCAATCAGTTATATGACAGCTATGGGATATAGTCGTCCGATCCTTATAAAATTCGGCAGATCGAATAAATTTGCCCAAAGGGGAATCCATGGAAAGTTCCATTTCTCTAACCTAAAAACAATGAAGTTCTGGCATTCGATCAATCAGTTATATGACAGCTATAGGATATAGTCGTCTGATCCCTATGAAATTCAGCTGATCAAATAAATTTGCCAAAAGTGGAATCCACAGAGAGTCGCATCCTTCTAACATAAAAAACAGCAGAATTATGGCATTTTCGATTAATCAGTTATTTGACAGCTATACGATATAGTCGTCCGATCCTTATAAAATTGATCAGTAATGGCATTAAAGAAATGGCATATTCGATCCATCAGTTGTATGACAGCTATAGGATATAGTCGGCCGATCCTTATAAAATTCAGCAGATCGAATTAATTTGCCATCTCTCTAACGTAAAAAACAATAAAGTAATGGCATTATCGATCAATCAGTTATATGACAGCTATGGGATATAGTCGTCCGATCCTTATAAAATTCGGCAGATCGAATTAATTTGCCATCTCTCTGACTTAAAAAATAATAAAGTAATGGCATTATCGATCAATCAGATATATGACAGCTATGGGATATAGTCGTCTGATCCTTATGAAATTCAGCTGATCAAATAAATTTGCTAAAACAGGAATCCGTAGAGAGTCCCATTCTTCTAACTTAAAAAACAGCAGAATTATGTTATTTTCGATTAATCAGTTTTATGACAGCTATAGGATATAGTCGTCCGATCCTTATAAAATTCCAAAGTGGAATCCACAGAGAGTCCCATCCTTCTAACATAAAAAACAGCAGAATAGTCGTCCGATCCTTATAAAATTGATCAGTAATGGCATTAAAGTAATGGCATTTTCGATCAATCAGTTATATGACAGCTATAGGATATAGTTGTCCGATCCTTATAAAATTCGGCAGATCGAATAAATTTGGCCATAGGGAAATCCATAGAAACTTCCATTTCTCTAACTTAAAAATCGATGAAGTTCTGGCATCCGATCAATCAGTTATATGACAGCTATAGGATATAGTTGTCCGATCCTTATAAAATTCGGCAGATCGAATTAATTTGCCATCTCTCTAACTTAAAAAACAATAAAGTAATGGCATTTTCGATCAATCAGTTATATGACAGGTATAGGATATAGTCGTCCGATCCTTATGAAATTCAGCTGATCAAATAAATTTGCCCAAAGTGGAATCCATAGAGAGTCCCATCCTTCTAACACAAAAAACAGCAGAATTATGGCATTTTCGATTAATCAGTTATATGACAGCTATAGGATATAGTCGTCCGATCCTTATAAAATTCCAAAGTGGAATCCACAGAGAGTCCCATCCTTCTAACATAAAAAACAGCAGAATAGTCGTCCGATCCTTATAAAATTGATCAGTAATGGCATTAAAGTAATGGCATTTTCGATCAATCAGTTATATGACAGCTATAGGATATAGTTGTCCGATCCTTATAAAATTCGGCAGATCGAATTAATTTGCCATCTCTCTAACTTAAAAAACAATAAGTAATGGCATTTTCGATCAATGAGTTATATGACAGCTATAGGATATAGTCGTCCGATCCTTATAAAATTCGGCAGATCGAATTAATTTGCCATCTCTCTAACTTTAAAAAAAATGTAGAAATGGCATTTTCGATCAATCAGTTATATGACAGCAATAGGATATAGTCGTCCGATCCCTATAAAATTCGGCAGATCGAAAAAATTTGCCCAAAAGGTAGTCCAAAAAAAAATTCAATTTTTTTAACTTAAAAAACAATGAAGTTCTGGCGTCCGATCAATCAGTTATATGACAGCTATAGGATATTGTCGTCTGATCCTTATGCAATTCAGCTGATCAAATAAATGTGCCCAAAGTAAAATCCACAGCGAGTCGCATCCTTCTAACATAAAAAACAGCAGAATTATGGCATTTTCGATTAATCAGTTTTATGACAGCTATAGGATATAGTCGTCCGATCCTTATAAAATTCGGCAGATCGAATTAATTTTCCATCTCTCTAACTTAAAAAACAATAAAGTAATGGCATTATCGATCAATCAGATATATGACATCTATAGGATATAGTCGTCCGATCCTTATAAAATTCGGCAGATCGAATTAATTTGCCATCTCTCTGACTTAAAAAACAATAAAGTAATGGCATTATCGATCAATCAGTTATATGACAGCTATGGGATATAGTCGTCCGATCCTTATAAAATTCGGCAGATCGAATTAATTTGCCATCTCTCTGACTTAAAAAACAATAAAGTAATGGCATTATCGATCAATCAGTTATATGACAGCTATGGGATATAGTCGTCCGATCCTTATAAAATTCGGCAGATCGAATTAATTTGCCATCTCTCTGACTTAAAAAACAATAAAGTAATGGCATTATCGATCAATCAGTTATATGACAGCTATGGGATATAGTCGTCCGATCCTTATAAAATTCGGCAGATCGAATTAATTTGCCATCTCTCTAACGTAAAAAACAATAAGGTAATGGCATTATCGATCAATCAGTTATATGACGGTTATGGGATATAGTCGTCTGATCCTTATGAACTTCAGCTAATCAAATAAATTTGCCCAAAGTGGAATCAACAGAGAGTCCCATCTTTCTAACATGAAAAACAGCAGAATTATGGCATTTTCGATTAATCAGTTATATGACAGCTAAAGGATATAGTCGTCCGATACTTATAAAATTGATCAGTAATGGCATTAAAGTAATGGCATTTTCGATCAATTAGTTGTATGACAGCCATAGGATATAGTTGTCCGATCCTAATAAAATTCAGCAGATCGAATTAATTTGCCATCTCTTTAACTTAAAAAACTTATATACTTATATAGTGACATATTCACAAATTTTGTTATGTTCCAAGAAATATGAATCTGAAATATGAAACAAATTCTGTTATGTTCCAAGAAATATGAATCTGCAGCGTAGGCGGTCCCACGCTGAACCCTTTACTGGCGCAGTCGGTAGGATACAAAAAGTATCCAAAAAAAAGAACCTCGAGTGAAAAATAAATTAAATTTTATAATTCAGTTCTCGAACAATAATTACGCAAAACGTTTTAAAATACTTCAACTTGGATTATAATTCCAATTCGGTTGTCCAACAAAAAGTGGAAGAACAAAACAAAACAAAAATACAATAAGTCCAACGGCACCTAAAAAGTTAATAACAACAAATAAATTTTAAGAAAATTAATTTAAACAAACACTTGAACTTGGATTATAATTCCAATTCGGTTGTCCAACAAAAAGTGGAAGAACAAAACAAAACAAAAATACAATAAATCCAACGGCACCTAAAAGTTAATAACAACAAATAAATTTTAAGAAAATTAATTTAAACAAACACTTCAACTTTAAAAAGTGAAATCAAAAATAAACGAAAATAAATTTTTATTTTACTATAACAACAAATTTACTGTAACAATGGCACAACCAGTTATCGCCGCACCCCAAATCGTTGCACTAAGCGACAACAACCTTGCTGAAGCTCGTCGGCAACTAAAAGACATAATGCCATTTAAGGGTGATCCAGAAACTCTCTACACTTTCGTCAGCAGAGTGGACTATGTAATTTCACTCTACCAAACTAATGATGTGCGACAACAGAGGATTCTTCTTGGAGCCATCGAAAGAAACTTGGACGGACACGTAACACGATCATTGGGCCTTCCGAACATTGAAGATTGGCCTACCCTTAGATCGAGACTAGTTGCAGAATATAAACCCCAAACACCGAACTACAAACTACTGGAGAACTTCAGGGAGACACCTTACAAGGGAAATCTGAGAGCATTCTGCGAAGAAGCAGAAAGACGGCGGCAAATACTAATTTCAAAATTGCATCTAGAAGGTAACCAGCCAGATTTTCTTATTTATATTCAGGCGATTAAAGATTCCATTAAAATATTGATCAGAAAATTACCAATACAATTATTTATTATTTTGGCTCATCATGACATAGAAGATTTAAGATCATTAATCACTATCGCACAAAATGAGGGAATATATGAAGAACATGTTAATTTTGAATTAAATAAAATTCCAGAAAATCGTAATAAAAACTCAAACCCTAATCAGAATCCTAAACCACACAAATTTAATATAAATACACAAACCCAATATCGACCAAGTTACCCACAATATTCTCAACCATTCCAACCTAATTTTAATCAATACACGCAATCATTTAGACCCACCTATACACCACAGATACCTAACAACCAAACTATGTGGCCAAATCATTTCGGACCCAACCAATACATGAACACACAACCATTTACTCACAAAAATCCTTTTCCACAATATCCAAATAAAATTCAAAATCCTCAAGCAGCACATTTTAAAGGAAATACATACCCTCAACAACAACAACCCTTAACATCTAAAAATACTAACTTCCCGGTTACCAAACGACTAAGACCATCGGACAGTGAACAAACCAAAATGTCTATTGACGAATTAAGATTTCAAGATGCACACGAACACGAATACGAAGAAATACAACCTAATTATTATGAACAACAGTATTATGACCACAACCAATACCATAGGTTAATTAATGAACAACAACAGCAACAACAGTTCCAATACACCCAAAATAAAGATGAACAAATTCTAAATAGCTCAGAACCAAACGAAAATTTTCAGTTAACAGCCCCGGACAACACCAATACATAGAAATAGCATACAAAGGTTGCACATACAGTTGCCTTATAGACACAGGATCCACAATAAATATGATCAATAAAAATATATTTTGTCTTCCTATTCAAAATACTATATGCGAAGTTTTGACATCAAATGGCCCTATTACATTGAACAATTTAATTATGTTACCCAGCAATAGTATTTTTAAAACAACTGAACCATTTTATGTACACAATTTTTCTAATAATTATGATATACTAATTGGCAGAAAATTGTTGAAAAATGCACAATCAATTATAAATTACAAAAATAGCACAGTTACCCTTTTTGATAAAACATATAAATTAATAACTTCAAAATCAGAAAAGAACCACAATTTTTATATCCAAAAGCCAATAGAACCAATTAAAAAATCACCTCAGGAATCAACAAAAAAAATTGATTTTGGATTATTTCGATTAGATCACCTGAATCAGGAGGAAACTTCTAGGTTGAAAGGTTTATTAAATAAATTCAAAAATCTTCAATATGAAGAAGGAGACAATCTGACATTTACAAATACCATCAAACACGTACTAAATACAACACATAACTCCCCAATTTATTCAAAACAGTACCCACTTGCTCAAGCGCACGAAATTGAAGTCGATAACCAAGTACAGGAAATGCTTAATCAGGGATTAATTAGGGAAAGTAATTCACCATACAATAGTCCTACCTGGGTAGTACCCAAAAAACCTGATGCATCTGGAAAAATTAAGTATAGAGTAGTAATTGATTACAGAAAGCTAAATGAAATAACTATTCCCGACAGATATCCAATACCAAACATGGACGAAATCCTTGGTAAACTAGGTAAATGCCAATATTTTACAACTATCGATTTGGCAAAGGGATTTCATCAAATAGAAATGGACTCAGAATCAATACCTAAAACTGCATTCTCCACCAAAAGCGGTCATTACGAATACCTTCGAATGCCATTTGGCCTTAGAAATGCACCTGCTACTTTTCAAAGGTGTATGAATAATATCCTTCGACCGTTGCTCAATAAACACTGTTTAGTGTATTTAGATGACATCATAGTTTTTTCCTCATCCCTTACCGAACATTTAAATTCATTACAGCTAGTTTTTTCCAAACTTGCAGAAGCAAATTTAAAGTTACAGTTAGACAAATGTGAATTCTTAAAAAAAGAAGCTAGTTTTCTTGGTCACATCGTGACCCCCAATGGTATAAAACCAAACCCCCTTAAAATAAAAGCCATAGTTTCATATCCCATTCCAACAAAAGTAAAAGAGATCAGGGCTTTCCTTGGATTAACCGGTTATTATCGTAAATTTATCCCAAACTACGCAGACATAGCAAAACCAATGACCAAATGTTTAAAAAAAGGAGCAAAAATAGATACACAAAATATTGATTACATAGATGCATTCAAAAAACTTAAAACATTAATAATTAGTGAACCAATTCTCCAATTACCCGATTTCGAAAAAAATTCATTTTAACCACAGATGCAAGTAATGTAGCCCTTGGAGCCGTACTTTCTCAAAATGGTCATCCTATATCCTTTATTAGCAGAACACTTAATGAACATGAATTAAATTACAGTGCTATCGAAAAGGAATTACTTGCCATTGTTTGGGCCACTAAAACTTTTCGACAGTATTTATTAGGACGACATTTTCTCATTGATAGTGACCATCAACCTCTTAGGTGGGTGCATACTTTAAAAGAACCAAATGCCAAGTTACAAAGATGGAAAGGCAAGTTAATGGAATACCAATTTAAAATCGACTTTATTAAAGGGAAAGAAAATTCAGTTGCCGATGCATTATCAAGAATTAAAATTGAAGAAAATCACCATAGTGAAGTTACTCAACACAGTGCAGAAGAAGATAATAGTAACCTAATTCATTTAACAGAAAAACCAATAAACTATTTCAAAAAACAAATAATTTTCATTAAATCCGATAACAATAAAGTAGAGCATTCAACAATATTCGGTAACTCCATTACAACAATCCAATATAATGTAATGACACTCGACAAGACCAAACAAATTTTACTTGATCATTTTATTCATAAAAACATTACCATTCATATTGAAAGCGATGTAGATTTTGAAATCATTCAAAGAGCACACAGAGAAATTATTAATACCACTTACACTAAAGTAATTCGCAGCCTCCACTTATTAAAGAATGTTTGTTCATACGCAGAATTCAAAGAAATTATACTTCAATCACATGAAAAACTTTTACATCCAGGTATACAGAAAATGACTAAATTATTCAAAGAAAATCACTTTTTTCCAAATAGCCAACTATTAATTCAGAATATAATAAATGAATGCAACATATGCAATTTAGCTAAAACAGAACATAGAAATACCAAAATGCCTCTTAAAATCACACCCAATCCTGAACATTGTCGAGACAAATTTGTGGTAGATATTTATTCATCTGAGGGAAAACATTACATCAGTTGCATTGACATTTATTCCAAATTCGCTACACTTGAACATATTAAATCAAAGGATTGGATAGAATGCAGGAACGCACTAATGCGTATTTTCAATCAGTTAGGTAAACCCAAATTACTAAAGGCAGACAGAGACGGAGCTTTCACCAGTTTGACTCTAAAGCGATGGCTTGAAGCAGAAGGAATTGAATTACAACTTAACACGGCAAAAACCGGTGTAGCAGACGTCGAAAGACTACATAAGACAATAAATGAAAAAATTCGAATAATCAACTCATCCAATGATGAAGAAGTAAAATTAAGCAAGATAGAGACAATTCTTTACACATACAATCATAAAATAAAACATGATACCACTGGACAAACACCTGCTCAAATATTCTTATACGCGGGACATCCAATATTAAACACTCAAAATATTAAAGAAAGGAAAATAGATAAAATAAATGAAGATCGACAGGAATTTAACATTGACACTAGATACAGAAAAGGTCCACTTCAAAAGGGAAAATTAGAAAATCCATTTAAAGCAAATAAAAATGTAGAAAAAATAGACGAAGACCATTACAAAATTATTAATCGAAATAGGGAAACCCAATACTACAAAACACAATTTAAGAAACAAAAGAAAACTAATGCCGTTAAACTTCCACAGGAATCTTCTGTACAATGATGTTATTTCTATTATTCACCACAAGCCACACTCAACAAATTCAAATAACCAACATAGATTCCGACCTTGGCTATTTACTCTTCTCAAGCGTTCCAATTCAAATACCGGTAGTATATGAACATCACTGTTTAAGAATTAATCTAACAGAAATCAATATTATCACTGAATCTTTTGGTAACAAAATCAAAGACTCGCCCAGAATGAAATATTTGTACAATAAACTACTAAAAGAATTAAATGGTATAACTATTCATCAGCAAAATAGGCAGAAACGTGGACTATTTGACATAATAGGTTCATCTTTTAAATTTCTTTTTGGCACACTTGATGAAAAAGATAGGGTAAACATTAACAAAAAAATTGACATAATTGCAGAAAATTCAATTCAACTTCATAAATTAAATGATGTCATAAAGTTTGTGAATGAAGGACTGGAGAAACTTACTAACTACCAAAATAACCGCAATAGTATTGACACACTTGTTTATGAACTCATGCAATTTATTGAGTACATTGAAGACATCGAAATGGGCATGCAACTTTCACGTCTTGGACTTTTTAACCCAAAGTTACTCAATTACGACAAACTAGAACGCATTAACAGCCAAAATATACTTTTAATCAAAACATCTACGTGGATTGACTACAAAAATAACGAACTGTTACTTATTTCACATATCCCTATTAACCACAAAACCATTAACACCATTAAAATAATTCCTTATCCCGACCACAACGGAAATCAGTTAGACTATTCAGATCAACAATCATATTTTGAAGATAAGAATAAAATTTATAATCAAGACAATAAAGAAGTTAATAATGAATGCATTAAAAATATAATTAAGCGTAAAAATCCAATTTGTAATTTTATACCAACTCCTTCAAAGGAAATGATTCAATATGTAGAACCAAATATTATACTTACATGGAATCTAACTGAAACTACAATCGAACAAAATTGTCAAGAATTAAATGGCGATATTAAAATAAATGGAAGCAAAATTATTAGAATAAAACAATGTAGAGTTAAAATTGGAAATGTTATTTTAAGCGAAAATTCGTTAAGTCCTGAATTTGATTTAACAGCATTGTATTCACCGATTAATGTAACTAAGATAAAGATAGTAGAACATAATGACGTTTTAAAACTAATTTCAGAAAATAATACCACACTTTACGTAATTATAATATTAGTAGTTATCGTTCTTATTATTTTTGTTGTCCTATCAAAATTGTATACACAAAATCCACTTACCTTTTTATATACAAAATTTAGAAAACAAGCAAAAAATAATCAAGAACCACAACAAGAAATAGAACCGGCACAAAACCAGTTGCCTGCATTGTACCCTGAAATGCCACCCCAAACATAGGCAACCCTTTTAAGGGTTATGTTCCAAGAAATATGAATCTGAAATATGAAACAAATTCTGTTATGTTCCAAGAAATATGAATCTGCAGCGTAGGCGGTCCCACGCTGAACCAATGTAAACAATTCCGGAGCAAGCAATGCTCCTTCTCAATAACATAAATAATACTTCAATCAATATCCCAAGCGGGCGATCTCGCTCCCCAACTTTTGTAAACAAAGGGCAGTAGAAGTAAGATTTTTTGTTACAATAATTTAGTCTTAAGCTGAGATCTTTCGAATAAAGACGTGAAACGGAACATTCGGTTTTTAATTCAACTTAGCGTTGTCCTTAGTCAACTGACGGGACATTAGTTCGACTCAAATAAAAAAACAACACTTTACTATATACCGTTCCGACTAATATACTGCCTGCAAAGAAAAGAAGGATGTGTGCAAAGTTTGAAGTCGATAGCTTTAAAACTGAGAGACTAGTTTGCGTAGAAACAGACAGACAGACGGACCGACGGACAGACGGACATGCTTATATCGACTCAGGAGGTGATCCTGATCAAGAATATATATACTTTATAGGGTCGGAGATGTCTCCTTCACTGCATTGCACACTTTTGACCAAAATTATAATACCCTCTGCAATGGTATAAAAATCAATGAAGTTCTGGCATCCGATCAATCAGTTATATGACAGCTATAGGATATAGTCGTCCGATCCTTATGAAATTCGGCAGATCGAATAAGTCTGTTAAAAGAGGAGTCCACAGCCACCCTTTAACTTTAAAATAACAAAGTTATGGCATTTCCGATAAATCAGTTATATGGCAGCTATAGGATATAGTTGACCGATCCCGGCCGTTCCGACTTATATACTGCCTGCAAAGGAATGAAGGATGTGGGCAAAGTTTGAAGTCGATAGCTTTAAAACTGAGAAACTAGCTTGCGTAGAAACAGACAGACGGACAGACGGACATGCTTATATCGACTCAGGAGGTGATCCTGATCAAGAATATATATACTTTATAGGGTCGGAGATGTCTCCTTCACTGCATTGCACACTTTTGACCAAAATTATAATACCCTCTGCAATGGTATAAAAATCAATGAAGTTCTGGCATCCGATCAATCAGTTATATGACAGATATAGGATATAGTTGTCCGATCCTTATAAAATTCGGCAGATCGAATTAATTTGCCATCTCTCTATGGCATTTCCGATCCGATAGTCGTCCGATCCTTATAAAATTCGGCAGATCGAATAAATTTGGCCATAGGGAAATCCATAGAAACTTCCATTTCTCTAACTTAAAAATCGATGAAGTTCTGGCATCCGATCAATCAGTTATATGACAGCTATAGGATATAGTTGTCCGATCCTTATAAAATTCGGCAGATCGAATTAATTTGCCATCTCTCTAACTTAAAAAACAATAAAGTAATGGCATTTTCGATCAATCAGTTATATGACAGGTATAGGATATAGTCGTCCGATCCTTATGAAATTCAGCTGATCAAATAAATTTGCCCAAAGTGGAATCCATAGAGAGTCCCATCCTTCTAACACAAAAAACAGCAGAATTATGGCATTTTCGATTAATCAGTTATATGACAGCTATAGGATATAGTCGTCCGATCCTTATGAAAATTGGCAGATCGAAATAATTTTAATGTATGTGTTAAAAATAATCAATAGTAAATCCCATCCCTCTAATCTAAATAAAAACAAATTTTTGGCATTTCCGATCAATCAGTTATATGACAATTATAGAATATAGTCGTCCGATCCTTATGAAATTCAGCAGATCAAATAAATTTTCTCAAACAGGAATCCATAGAGAGTCCAAATCTTCTAAAATAAAAAACAGCAGAATTATGGCATTTTCGATTAATCAGTTATATGACAGCTATAGGATATAGTCGTCCGATCCTTATAAAATTCCAAAGTGGAATCCACAGAGAGTCCCATCCTTCTAACATAAAAAACAGCAGAATAGTCGTCCGATCCTTATAAAATTGATCAGTAATGGCATTAAAGTAATGGCATTTTCGATCAATCAGTTATATGACAGCTATAGGATATAGTCGTCCGATCCTTATAAAATTCGGCAGATCGAATTAATTTGCCATCTCTCTAACTTTAAAAAAAATGTAGAAATGGCATTTTCGATCAATCAGTTATATGACAGCAATAGGATATAGTCGTCCGATCCCTATAAAATTCGGCAGATCGAAAAAATTTGCCCAAAAGGTAGTCCAAAAAAAATTCAATTTTTTTAACTTAAAAAACAATGAAGTTCTGGCGTCCGATCAATCAGTTATATGACAGCTATAGGATATTGTCGTCTGATCCTTATGCAATTCAGCTGATCAAATAAATGTGCCCAAAGTAAAATCCACAGCGAGTCGCATCCTTCTAACATAAAAAACAGCAGAATTATGGCATTTTCGATTAATCAGTTTTATGACAGCTATAGGATATAGTCGTCCGATCCTTATAAAATTCGGCAGATCGAATTAATTTGCCATCTCTCTAACTTAAAAAACAATAAAGTAATGGCATTATCGATCAATCAGTTATATGACAGCTATGGGATATAGTCGTCCGATCCTTATAAAATTCGGCAGATCGAATTAATTTGCCATCTCTCTGACTTAAAAAACAATAAAGTAATGGCATTATCGATCAATCAGTTATATGACAGCTATGGGATATAGTCGTCCGATCCTTATAAAATTCGGCAGATCGAATTAATTTGCCATCTCTCTGACTTAAAAAACAATAAAGTAATGGCATTATCGATCAATCAGTTATATGACAGCTATGGGATATAGTCGTCCGATCCTTATAAAATTCAGCAGAGAATTAATTTGCCATCTCTCTAACTTAAAAAACAATAAAGTAATGGCATTATCGATCAATCAGTTATATGACAGCTATGGGATATAGTCGTCCGATCCTTATAAAATTCGGCAGATCGAATTAATTTGCCATCTCTCTAACTTAAAAAACAATAAAGTCATGGCATTATCGATCAATCAGATTTATGACAGCTATGGGATATAGTGGTCTGATCCTTATGAAATTAAGCTGATCAAATAAATTTGCTCAAACAGGAATTCGTAGAGAGTCCCATTCTTCTAACTTAAAAAACAGCACAATTATGGCATTTTCGATTAATCAGTTTTATGACAGCTAGACGATATAGTCGTCCGATCCTTATAAAATTCGGCAGATCAAATTAATTTGCCATCTCTCTAACTTAAAAAACAATAAAGTAATGGCATTATCGATCAATCAGTTATATGACAGTTATAGTCGTCTGATCCTTATGAAATTCAGCTGATCAAATAAATTTGCCCAAAGTGGAATCCATAGAGAGTCCCATCCTTCTAACACAAAAAACAGCAGAATTATGGCATTTTCGATTAATCAGTTATATGACAGCTATAGGATATAGTCGTCCGATCCTTATGAAAATCGGCAGATCGAAATAATTTTAATGTATGTGTTAAAAATAATCAATAGTAAATCCCATCCCTCTAGTCTAAATAAAAACAAATTTTCCTTATGATACACCATCCTTATGAAATTCAGCAGATCAAATAAATTTTCTCAAACAGGAATCCATAGAGTCCAAATCTTCTAAAATAAAAAACAGCAGAATTATGGCATTTTCGATTAATCAGTTATATGACAGCTATAGGATATAGTCGTCCGATCCTTATAAAGTTCCAAAGTGGAATCCACAGAGAGTCCCATCCTTCTACCAAAAAACAGCAGAATTATGTCATTTTCGATTAATCAGTTATATGACAGCTATAGGATATAGTCCTCCTTCACTGCGTTGCACACTTTTGACCAAAATTATAATAACCTCTGCAAGGGTATAAAAATAACAGAGATAGGGCATTTCCGATCAATCAGTTATATGGCAGCTATAGGATATAGTTGACCGATCCCGGCCGTTCCGACTTATATACTGCCTGCAAAGAAAAGAAGGATGTGTGCAAAGTTTGAAGTCGATAGCTTTAAAACTGAGAGACTAGTTTGCGTAGAAACAGACAGACAGACGGACCGACGGACAGACGGACATGCTTATATCGACTCAGGAGGTGATCCTGATCAAGAATATATATACTTTATAGGGTCGGAGATGTCTCCTTCACTGCATTGCACACTTTTGACCAAAATTATAATACCCTCTGCAATGGTATAAAAATCAATGAAGTTCTGGCATCCGATCAATCAGTTATATGACAGATATAGGATATAGTCGTCCGATCCTTATGAAATTCGGCAGATCGAATAAGTCTGTTAAAAGAGGAGTCCACCGCCACCCTTTAACTTTAAAATAACAAAGTTATGGCATTTCCGATAAATCAGTTATATGGCAGCTATAGGATATAGTTGACCGATCCCGGCCGTTCCGACTTATATACTGCCTGCAAAGGAATGAAGGATGTGGGCAAAGTTTGAAGTCGATAGCTTTAAAACTGAGAAACTAGCTTGCGTAGAAACAGACAGACGGACAGACGGACATGCTTATATCGACTCAGGAGGTGATCCTGATCAAGAATATATATACTTTATAGGGTCGGAGATGTCTCCTTCACTGCATTGCACACTTTTGACCAAAATTATAATACCCTCTGCAATGGTATAAAAATCAATGAAGTTCTGGCATCCGATCAATCAGTTATATGACAGATATAGGATATAGTTGTCCGATCCTTATAAAATTCGGCAGATCGAATTAATTTGCCATCTCTCTATGGCATTTCCGATCCGATAGTCGTCCGATCCTTATAAAATTCGGCAGATCGAATAAATTTGGCCATAGGGAAATCCATAGAAACTTCCATTTCTCTAACTTAAAAATCGATGAAGTTCTGGCATCCGATCAATCAGTTATATGACAGCTATAGGATATAGTTGTCCGATCCTTATAAAATTCGGCAGATCGAATTAATTTGCCATCTCTCTAACTTAAAAAACAATAAAGTAATGGCATTTTCGATCAATCAGTTATATGACAGGTATAGGATATAGTCGTCCGATCCTTATGAAATTCAGCTGATCAAATAAATTTGCCCAAAGTGGAATCCATAGAGAGTCCCATCCTTCTAACACAAAAAACAGCAGAATTATGGCATTTTCGATTAATCAGTTATATGACAGCTATAGGATATAGTCGTCCGATCCTTATGAAAATCGGCAGATCGAAATAATTTTAATGTATATGTTAAAAATAATCAATAGTAAATCCCATCCCTCTAGTCTAAATAAAAACAAATTTTTGGCATTTCCGATCAATCAGTTATATGACAGCTATAGGATATAGTCGTCCGATCCTTATAAAATGCGGCAGATCGATTTAATTTGCCATCTCTCTAACTTAAAAAACAATAAGTAATGGCATTTTCGATCAATGAGTTATATGACAGCTATAGGATATAGTCGTCCGATCCTTATAAAATTCGGCAGATCGAATTAATTTGCCATCTCTCTAACTTTAAAAACAATGTAGAAATGGCATTTTCGATCAATCAGTTATATGACAGCAATAGGATATAGTCGTCCGATCCTTATAAAATTCGGCAGATCGAAAAAATTTGCCCAAAAGGGAGTCCAAAAAAAATTCCATTTTTTTAACTTAAAAAACAATGAAGTTCTGGCGTCCGATCAATCAGTTATATGACAGCTATAGGATATTGTCGTCTGATCCTTATGCAATTCAGCTGATCAAATAAATGTGCCCAAAGTAAAATCCACAGCGAGTCGCATCCTTCTAACATAAAAAACAGCAGAATTATGGCATTTTCGATTAATCAGTTATATGACAGCTATACGATATAGTCGTCCGATCCTTATAAAATTCGGCAGATCGAATTAATTTGCCATCTCTCTGACTTAAAAAACAATAAAGTAATGGCATTATCGATCAATCAGTTATATGACAGCTATGGGATATAGTCGTCCGATCCTTATAAAATTCGGCAGATCGAATTAATTTGCCCTCTCTCTATCTTAAAAAACAATAAAGTAATGGCATTATCGATCAATCAGATATATGACATCTATAGGATATAGTCGTCTGATCCTTATGAAATTCAGCTGATCAAATAAATTTGCCCAAAGTGGAATCAACAGAGAGTCCCATTCTTCTAACTTAAAAAACAGCAGAATTATGTTATTTTCGATTAATCAGTTTTATGACAGCTATAGGATATAGTCGTCCGATCCTTATAAAATTCGGCAGATCAAATTAATTTGCCATCTCTCTAACTTAAAAAACAATAAGGTAATGGCATTATCGATCAATCAGTTATATGACAGTTATGGGATATAGTCGTCTGATCCTTATGAAATTCAGCTGATCAAATAAATTTGCCCAAAGTGGAATCAACAGAGAGTCCCATCTTTCTAACATGAAAAACAGCAGAATTATGGCATTTTTGTCCGATCCCTATAAAATTCAGCAGAGAATTAATTTGCCATCTCTCTAACTTAAAAAACAATAAAGTAATGGCATTATCGATCAATCAGTTATATGACAGCTATGGGATATAGTCGTCCGATCCTTATGAAATTCAGCTGATCAAATAAATTTGCCCAAAGTGGAATCAACAGAGAGTCCCATCTTTCTAACATGAAAAACAGCAGAATTATGGCATTTTTGTCCGATCCCTATAAAATTCAGCAGAGAATTAATTTGCCATCTCTCTAACTTAAAAAACAATAAAGTAATGGCATTATCGATCAATCAGTTATATGACAGCTATGGGATATAGTCGTCCGATCCTTATAAAATTCGGCAGATCGAATTAATTTGCCATCTCTCTAACTTAAAAAACAATAAAGTCATGGCATTATCGATCAATCAGATTTATGACAGCTATGGGATATAGTCGTCTGATCCTTATGAAATTATTCTGATCAAATAAATTTGCTCAAACAGGAATCCGTAGAGAGTCCCATTCTTCTAACTTAAAAAACAGCACAATTATGGCATTTTCGATTAATCAGTTTTATGACAGCTAGACGATATAGTCGTCCGATCCTTATAAAATTCGGCAGATCAAATTAATTTGCCATCTCTCTAACTTAAAAAACAATAAAGTAATGGCATTATCGATCAATCAGTTATATGACAGTTATAGTCGTCTGATCCTTATGAAATTCAGCTGATCAAATAAATTTGCCCAAAGTGGAATCCATAGAGAGTCCCATCCTTCTAACACAAAAAACAGCAGAATTATGGCATTTTCGATTAATCAGTTATATGACAGCTATAGGATATAGTCGTCCGATCCTTATGAAAATCGGCAGATCGAAATAATTTTAATGTATGTGTTAAAAATAATCAATAGTAAATCCCATCCCTCTAGTCTAAATAAAAACAAATTTTTGGCATTTCCGATCAATCAGTTATATGACAATTATAGAATATAGTCGTCCGATCCTTATGAAATTCAGCAGATCAAATAAATTTTCTCAAACAGGAATCCATAGAGAGTCCAAATCTTCTAAAATAAAAAACAGCAGAATTATGGCATTTTCGATTAATCAGTTATATGACAGCTATAGGATATAGTCGTCCGATCCTTATAAAGTTCCAAAGTGGAATCCACAGAGAGTCCCATCCTTCTACCAAAAAACAGCAGAATTATGTCATTTTCGATTAATCAGTTATATGACAGCTATAGGATATAGTCCTCCTTCACTGCGTTGCACACTTTTGACCAAAATTATAATACCCTCTGCAAGGGTATAAAAATAACAGAGATAGGGCATTTCCGATCAATCAGTTATATGGCAGCTATAGGATATAGTTGACCGATCCCGGCCGTTCCGACTTATATACTGCCTGCAAAGAAAAGAAGGATGTGTGCAAAGTTTGAAGTCGATAGCTTTAAAACTGAGAGACTAGTTTGCGTAGAAACAGACAGACAGACGGACCGACGGACAGACGGACATGCTTATATCGACTCAGGAGGTGATCCTGATCCAGAATATATATACTTTATAGGGTCGGAGATGTCTCCTTCACTGCATTGCACACTTTTGACCAAAATTATAATACCCTCTGCAATGGTATAAAAATCAATGAAGTTCTGGCATCCGATCAATCAGTTATATGACAGCTATGGGATATAGTCGTCCGATCCTTATGAAATTCGGCAGATCGAATAAGTCTGTTAAAAGAGGAGTCCACAGCCACCCTTTAACTTTAAAATAACAAAGTTATGGCATTTCCGATAAATCAGTTATATGGCAGCTATAGGATATAGTTGACCGATCCCGGCCGTTCCGACTTATATACTGCCTGCAAAGGAATGAAGGATGTGGGCAAAGTTTGAAGTCGATAGCTTTAAAACTGAGAAACTAGCTTGCGTAGAAACAGACAGACGGACAGACGGACATGCTTATATCGACTCAGGAGGTGATCCTGATCAAGAATATATATACTTTATAGGGTCGGAGATGTCTCCTTCACTGCATTGCACACTTTTGACCAAAATTATAATACCCTCTGCAATGGTATAAAAATCAATGAAGTTCTGGCATCCGATCAATCAGTTATATGACAGATATAGGATATAGTTGTCCGATCCTTATAAAATTCGGCAGATCGAATTAATTTGCCATCTCTCTATGGCATTTCCGATCCGATAGTCGTCCGATCCTTATAAAATTCGGCAGATCGAATAAATTTGGCCATAGGGAAATCCATAGAAACTTCCATTTCTCTAACTTAAAAATCGATGAAGTTCTGGCATCCGATCAATCAGTTATATGACAGCAATAGGATATAGTTGTCCGATCCTTATAAAATTCGGCAGATCGAATGAATTTGCCATCTCTCTAACTTAAAAAACAATAAATTAATGGCATTTTCGATCAATCAGTTATATGACAGCTATAGGATATAGTCGTCTGATCCTTATAACATTCAGCTGATCAAATAAATTTGCCCATAGGGAAATCCATAGAAAGTTCCATTTCTCTAACTTAAAAAACAATGAAGTTCTAGCATCCGATCAATCAGTTATATGACAGCTATAGGATATAGTTGTACGATCCTTATGAAATTCAGCTGATCAAATAAATTTGCCCATAGTGGAATCCACAGAGAGTCCCATCCTTCTAACAAAAAAAACAGCAGAATTATGTCATTTTCGATTAATCAGTTATATGACAGCTATAGGATATAGTCGTCCGATCCTTATAAAATTCGGCAGATCGAACTAATTTGCCATCTCTCTAACTTAAAAAACAATAAAGTAATGGCATTTTCGATCAATCAGTTATATGACAGGTATAGGATATAGTCGTCCGATCCTTATGAAATTCAGCTGATCAAATAAATTTGCCCAAAGTGGAATCCATAGAGAGTCCCATCCTTCTAACACAAAAAACAGCAGAATTATGGCATTTTCGATTAATCAGTTATATGACAGCTATAGGATATAGTCGTCCGATCCTTATGAAAATCGGCAGATCGAAATAATTTTAATGTATGTGTTAAAAATAATCAATAGTAAATCCCATCCCTCTAGTCTAAATAAAAACAAATTTTTGGCATTTCCGAGCAATCAGTTATATGACAATTATAGAATATAGTCGTCCGATCCTTATGAAATTCAGCAGATCAAATACATTTTCTCAAACAGGAATCCATAGAGAGTCCAAATCTTCTAAAATAAAATACAGCGGAATTATGGCATTTTCGATTAATCAGTTATATGACAGCTATAGGATATAGTCGTCCGATCCTTATAAAATTCCAAAGTGGAATCCACAGAGAGTCCCATCCTTCTAACATAAAAAACAGCAGAATTGTGGCATTTTCGATTAATCAGTTATATAACAGCTATACGATATAGTCGTCCGATCCTTATAAAATTGATCAGTAATGGCATTAAAGTAATGGCATTTTCGATCAATCAGTTATATGACAGCTATAGGATATAGTCGTCCGATCCTTATAAATTGCGGCAGATCGATTTAATTTGCCATCTCTCTAACTTAAAAAACAATAAGTAATGGCATTTTCGATCAATGAGTTATATGACAGCTATAGGATATAGTCGTCCGATCCTTATAAAATTCGGCAGATCGAATTAATTTGCCATCTCTCTAACTTTAAAAACAATGTAGAAATGGCAATTTCGATCAATCAGTTATAAGACAGCAATAGGATATAGTCGTCCGATCCTTATAAAATTCGGCAGATCGAAAATATTTTCCCAAAAGGGAGTCCAAAAAAAAATTCCATTTTTTTAACTTAAAAAACAATGAAGTTCTGGCGTCCGATTAATCAGTTATATGACAGCTAAAGGATATAGTCGTCTGATCTTTATGAAATTCAGCTGATCAAATAAATTTGCCCAAAGGGGAATCCATAGAAAGTTCCATTTCTTTAACTTAAAAAATAATGAAGTTCTGGCATCCGATCAATCAGTTATATGACAGCTATAGGATATAGTTGTCCGGTCCTTATAAAATTCGGCAGATGGAATTAATTTGCCATCTCTCTAACTTAAAAAACAATATTGTAATGGCATTATCGATAAATCACTTATATGACAGCTATGGGTATAGTCGTCCGATCCTTATAAAATTCGGCAGATCGAATAAATTTGCCCAAAGGGAATCCATAGAAAGTTTCATTTCTTTAACTTAAAAAACAATGAAGTTCTGGCATCCGATCCATCAGTTATATGACAGCTATAGGATATAGTTGTCCGATCCTTATAAAATTCGGCAGATCGAATTAATTTGCCATCTCTCTAACTTAAAAAACAATAAAGTACAGCTGTTATATAACAGCTATACGATATAGTCGTCCGATCCTTATAAAATTGATCAGTAATGGCATTAAAGTCATGGCATTTTCGATCAATCAGTTATATGACAGCTATAGGATATAGTCGTCCGATCCTTATAAAATGCGGCAGATCGATTTAATTTGCCATCTCTCTAACTTAAAAAACAATAAGTAATGGCATTTTCGATCAATGAGTTATATGACAGCTATAGGATATAGTCGTCCGATCCTTATAAAATTCGGCAGATCGAAAAAATTTTCCCAAAAGGGAGTCCAAAAAAAATTCCATTTTTTTAACTTAAAAAACAATGAAGTTCTGGCGTCCGATTAATCAGTTATATGACAGCTAAAGGATATAGTCGTCTGATCTTTATGAAATTCAACTGATCAAATAAATTTGCCCAAAGGGGAATCCATAGAAAGTTCCATTTCTTTAACTTAAAAAATAATGAAGTTCTGGCATCCGATCAATCAGTTATATGACAGCTATAGGATATAGTTGTCCGGTCCTTATAAAATTCGGCAGATGGAATTAATTTGCCATCTCTCTAACTTAAAAAACAATATTGTAATGGCATTATCGATCAATCACTTATATGACAGCTATGGGTATAGTCGTCCGATCCTTATAAAATTCGGCAGATCGAATAAATTTGCCCAAAGGGAATCCATAGAAAGTTTCATTTCTTTAACTTAAAAAACAATGAAGTTCTGGCATCCGATCAATCAGTTATATGACAGCTATAGGATATAGTTGTCCGATCCTTATAAAATTCGGCAGATCGAATTCATTTGCCATCTCTCTAACTTAAAAAACAATAAAGTAATGGCATTTCCGATCAATCAGTTATATGGCAGCTATAGGATATAGTCGGCCGATCCTTATGAAATTTGGCAGATCAAATAAGTCTGCCAAAAGAGGAGTCCACATCTTTCCCATCTTTCTAACTTAAAAAAATAACAGAGATAGGGCATTTCCGATCAATCAGTTATATGGCAGATATAAAATATAGTCGGCCGACCCTAATGAAATTCGGCAGATCGAATAAGTCTGTCAAAAGCGGAGCCCACAGCCACCCTTTAACTTTAAAATTACCAAAGCTATGGCATTTCCGATCAATCAGTTATATGGCAGCTATAGGATATAGTTGACCGATCCCGGCCGTTCCGACTTATATACTGCCTGCAAAGGAAAGAAGGATGTGTGCAAAGTTTGAAGTCGATAGCTTTAAAACTGAGAAACTAGCTTGCGTAGAAACAGACAGACGGACAGACGGACATGCTTATATCGACTCAGGAGGTGATCCTGATCAAGAATATATATACTTTATAGGGTTGGAAATGTCTCCTTCACTGCGTTGCACACTTTTGACCAAAATTATAATAGCCTCTGCAGGGGTATAATAAAGTTCTGGCATCCGATCAATCAGTTATATGACAGGTACAGGATATAGTCGTCTGATCCTTATGAAATTCGTCAGATCGAATAAATTTGCCCAAAGGGGAATCCGTAGAAAGTTCCATCTCTCTTACTTAAAAAGCAATAACGGTATGGCATTTTCAATCAATCCGTGATATGACAGCTATAATATATAGTCGTCCGATCCTTATGAAATTCAGATGATCAAATAAATTTTCCCAAAGTGGAATCCACAGAGATTCACATCCTTCTAACAAAAAAACAGCAGAATTATGTCATTTTCGATTAATATAGGATAAAGTCGACCGATCCTTATAAAATTCGGCGGATCGGTTTAAATTTCCATCTCTCTAACTAAAAAAATAATAAAGTTATGGTATTTTCGATCAATCAGTTATGTGACAGCTATAGGATATATAGAATATGACAGCTGTAGGATAAAGTCGTCTGATCCTTATAAAATTCGGCAGATTAAATTAATTTTCCCAAAGTGGAATCCGTAGAAAGTCCCATCTCTCTAACTTAAAAAACAATAAAGTTATGGCATTTTCGATCAATCAGTTATATGAAGGCTATAGGATATAGTCTTGTAAAATTGTATATTGGAAATTAAATCTCTGCGTATAAGTCTAAAATATTGTTTAATATATTACAATAGACTTGGAGGGAAAAATCATTTTAAATGATATGCAATAACATATTCTTTATTTTTCATAAATATTTTATTTTAACAATTGCATTTATTTTTTTCACAATCCTTAATTATATAAGATTGTGTACTTATATAATTAAGTAGTTGGATATATTTTGTCAATATTTTGTATTAACCAATTTCATTTATTTTTTCACAAACCTAATTTTGCGTTCATAAATGGCGCAAGTGATCAATTGAATTAGTAGGGAACTAGGCAAACGGCGTTTACCGCAAATTTACTAGCGCCACCTACGTGTCAAATGAAAAATACGGCAATTTTACTAGCGCCTTCAATGTCAACATGTCAATTTTACAAATACAAAGAATATGGAAAATATACTAGTGTGATCTATTTATATTCTATGTTTTGTTGGCGCTAGTAAATGAAACTTACATGTAAAAATATCGTATTGAAATGAAACTTGACAGGATCATGTAGAAAACTTGTTTCGAGTAAAATGATCTATCAAAGAGTGTTTTGCGCTAGTAAATGAAACTTGACAGGATCGTGCGAAAATTTGTATGAAGTAGAAAGAGCTATATTAGAATGTATATACAAGAGCGTGTTTTAAAATTTAAAGTATTTTAATTCTGAGTTTTGTTAGTTTGCCTAAATATACATTTTTCTTCTTTTTTTCCCCATATTACGCCGTTTGCCTAATTCTCTATCAATGCAATTGATCACTTGCGCCACCTATATTATGAGGATTGTGAAAAAATAAATGAAATTGGTTGAGAAAATGGTTAAGAAAAAATTATTATTATTATATAATTAAATAATTATTATTAGTTATTAAAAAAATATGTACACTGCGCGTCATCAGATTAGCGCCCCCTGATCATTCTCGGGTAATGTCCAATATTATCCATACTATCAAGGCTAAGCCATAAAACTTTTTTTTGACGATACTTTTAATAATATTCTTCAAAATAAGATAAGGTACATAATGATAAGTAGTATAACAATAATATTTTATTTATTTGAAAAGAAAAAATATTAATTTAATTTTGCTTCATCAGCTTAGCGCCCCCTGCTTGAATTTAATGAATTTTCACTAAATGAATAACAACTAGTATTGTTTTATGTTTTATCTTATTATTTACTTATTTTCTAATCAAATTAATAATGGGTGGTCCCGCCCCCATTTTCCAGGACCTCACAGATCCTGCTAGGAAGTGACTCGTACAATTTCTCAATGTATTGTAATGATATTGAAGACCAAGCTTCTTTAATCCCGTCGATGAGCTCCAATTATGTACTATACTGCTTTCAAGACTCGTATACTTTTCTCGAGAGCCATCCCCACACGATCTCTATTATATTTAAGTCCGGAGAGTACGGCGGTCACGCAAGGACATCAACGTTTTGGCCCTGTATCCACGATTTTACAGATCGGGCAGTGTGGATTTGAGCGTTGTCGTGTTGAAAACGCCATTTAAGATTTCCAAAACAATTTTGGAATACTGCTTTCAAGACTCGTATACTTTTCTCGAGAGCCATCCCCACACGTTCTCTATTATATTTAAGTCCGGAGAGTACGGCGGTCACGTAAGGACATCAACGTTTTGGCCCTGTATCCACGATTTTACAGATCGGGCAGTGTGGATTTGAGTGTTGTCGTGTTGAAAACGCCATTTAAGATTTCCAAAACAATTTTGGAAATGTGGGAAAGCCGTTTTTAAAAGATTATTATACGCCACGGCGTTCATTTTCGGGGTGAGAAATTGTAACTCATAGGTGCCATAATAGGATATGGCTCCCCATAGCATTACGCCACATACCCGGCTATGTAAACGATCTAAAATATGCTCTTCTTTACGCATGTCGTGGAAATAATAATTATAGCCGTCAGGGCCTTCTAAATTAAATTTCTTTTCATCGGAAAAGACTACAAAGCGCCACTCCTTCGACCATGTCAAATGCGAGCGAGCAAAATTTAGGCGCATTTCCTTTCGTAACTTATTTAGTTGTGGTTTTTTTTTTAGTTTTAGTCTTTTTAAGTGTTCTTTTTTTAAAAAGAAGTGTTCTTTTTTTTCTCTCGTAATACCGTGGACTTGCTAGCTTCCACACCGCTTTTTTCTTTAATTTTGGTAGAATGTAATGGTCACCTGTGCTGCCCATTCGAGTTTCAAAAAATTAGATTAGAATAACGTCTAATCTTAACGAAACTCTCCACTTTTATCGATAGGTGGTAGCAAATTTTTTTTTTGGTTTTATTCATTCCTAATTTGCATACTAGGCGTTCGTACTTACCTTGACATTAGCCCCAGCAGCTTATTAGGTGTCTACAAAAGTCTTTTTCTTTTTCAGCTGTCAAGCTAAGCAGACTCACACCTTAGTACCAGCTACAACATATATATAAAACAAGTGGGTGAAACACGTGCAAATTGATCACCAAAAAAAATAAAACAAATTAAATCTGAAAAATCTCAACACATCATTGGGCAAAGAAGTAAAGCAAAGACATTATTAAAGTCGCAAAAAAACATAGACTGGGATCAGGTAATGATTTTCAAGCTCGCCAGCCGAATTTTTATCTCAACCTTGTTTCCATCAGGCGTCTTCTATGGCCGAGAATCCACGAGAGTCCCACCCGCACCACCTGGATTCCATACCTGGATCATTACACATATTTTTTTATCAGGATGAGTAACCCTAACAAAAATACAAACACCCACTGAGTCCATCCCGTCTCCATTTATCCGCAAACCAATAATTGAAACGCAGGATAGGAGCAAATTCGGATATCATCTATAATTCTAAAATGATATCAAAGTGTAAAATAGCGACCGAGAGTCGCCTTCCAATCGTTTAATACATTTCTGTTGTTGTTCACAAACACAAAATTAATTACGAAAATATTATGAACTTATATTGAACTAGAAAAAAAAAAAAAAAAAATAGATTGAAAAGAAATTAATAAGAAAGATATTATATATATAGAAAAATAATAGCAATAATAGTAAATTACATTAAATTCTACGAACTTATATTGGACTAGAAATTAAAAAAAGATATTGAAAAGAAATTAATAATTATATTAAATTAAATTAAATTCTACGAACTCGAATTGAACTAGAGAAGGAAATCAAAACAAAAAAAAAAAAAAAAAACAAAAAAAAAAATATGTAAATAAGGAAAGGCATGCAAAAATAGAAATAATGTAGTTGTAAGATATATTTAAGAAATTCAACCTCTCACCTAATCAGCCCAACCTCTACAAGACTCCAACATGAAGGCCTTATTGAGGATCATCAAATTGGAGTGAGTGAACAAAAAAAAAAATAAAACCTAAAAATATACTAAATATCTAAAAGAGAAAATTTTAAAAGATCAAAATGTGGAGGAGGTTAAAATTCTAAGAACTAATTTGTAAGATTTAAAAAAAAACAAGAATGGAAAGCTAACTTCGGGCGGAGCCGAAGTTGATATACCCTTGCAGATATGTGGCAGCTTATATTATTAGATATATATCGGATCTTATATAGTCGGCCGATCCTTATAAAACTCGGCAGATCAAATTAGTTTGCCGAATGTAGAATCCATACAAAGTCCCAGTCTTCTAACTTAAAAAACAACAGAGATATGGCATTTCCGATCAATCAGTTATATGGCAGCTATAGGATATAGTCGGCCGATCCTTATGAAATTTGGCAGATCAAATAAGTCTGCTAAAAGAGGAGTCCACAGCAAGTCCCATCCTTCTAACTTAAAAAACAACGAAGTTATGGCATTTCCGATCAATCAGTTATATGGCAGCTATAGGATATAGTCGGCCGATCCTTATGAAATTTGGCAGATCGAATAAGTCTGCTAAAAGAGGAGTCCACAGCAAGTCCCATCCTTCTAACTTGAAAAACAACAAAGTTATGGCATTTCCGATCAATCAGTTATATGGCAGCTATAGGATATAGTTGACCGATCCCGGCCGTTCCGACTTATATACTGCCTGCAAAGGAAAGAAGGATGTGTGCAAAGTTTGAAGTCGATAGCTTTAAAACTGAGAGACTAGTTTGCGTAGAAACAGACAGACAGACGGACAGACGGACAGACGGACCGACGGACAGACGGACAGACGGACATGCTTATATCGACTCAGGAGGTGATCCTGATCAAGAATATATATACTTTATAGGGTCGGAGATGTCTCCTTCACTGCGTTGCACACTTTTGACCAAAATTATAATACCCTCTGCAAGGGTATAAAAAAAAAAAGAAAAAAAATTTATAAAAACAAATTACCTATCAATCGGGCAATTATGCTATTCTGCCATATAAATAACCGCTAATAATCTCTGCCAAGCAGATAAGCTTGCAGACAGCAGGTGCTTGTTTGTTTTGCTTTTTTTTTGCTAGCCTAAACCTTCAAGTGCATTCGAAATCGAATAGAGGAATATATATAATTATAAGTAAGATGAGTTTTAGCCAAAAATGGTAATTAACAAAAATTCTAAGATCATACCTGAATTGAACATGAAATTACTTCTCTTTTATTATTGTAAGACCCTAGAGTTAAGCTATATTTTGTGAAAATATATTACTTTAAAAATAGAAGTATGAGTGAGTAAGTAATTATTTCCGTGACCTTGGAAATGTGAGTAGCACTTATAATTGGGGTCTTAACAAAAAATTTTCTTAAGACTAAGGTAGGGTGGGTAGTGAAACCGTGTCCGAATTTTACACATCATTGTAGGCACATTTTTTTTTTCTTTTTCTCTGTTGTGATTTCTTTCCTCCTTATTATTCCGGGGGCAATGACCCCAAGTTTTCTGGTTTGTTTTTTTTTGTGCGTTCTCCACGATCAAGTGGTAATTTAGTTTCAGTAGGGACTCTTTAATGATTATTGTAGTGATCAAATTTACTGATATTAGCAAAACCCACCCCATTTCCCGAAAGAGCTACACTTAATAAGGGTCCCGTTGCTAGTATCTAGTAAATTATGCAGTAGCTGGATCTGCCTATTATGGCAGCCCGACAAAAACTTTGATACAGCTAGGCAGGAGGTTACAAGAAGAGTCGTGTGAATTAGACGCATGTCTAACAATAGACCGAATGTCTGCTTCGGAAATAACTCTGTTGTTACCGCCTTTCATATTTTTACCATAGCCTTGTTTATTTTTAAGAAAACTGGCTATAGTTTTTCGATGCCTTCCCATTTTTTCAGCAATTTTATGTAAAGATAAGCCACTTTCACTAAAGGCTTCGATCTTAGACTTTTCTTCTAAAGATAGGGCAGTTCCTTTACCCATTTTGATTCTCAGTTTATAAACAATTATTCAATTAATCAGCACAAAAAATTTCACAACTGTACGTCAAAAATTACGCGAGATAACTAAATTTGAATTTACAGGCGCTAATCTGATGCCTCTCACCTCTCCACAATCTCTTACCTAACGGTATTTCTTTCAGAGAGCGACAATTTGTGCATTTTAAAAGCAACAACAAAAATTTTGAAGTTGCGTGCAATAGAAACAGAGATAGATGCAATAAAGTAAAACCAAAAGGGGGCGCTAATCTGATGCCGCGCAGTGTATATATCCAACTAACTCACTATGATCATTTGAGCTACCTATGTAACACGAGGATTCATAAAAAATAAATGATATTGCTAGTAAAAAATAACTATGAAAAATATAGAATATGTTGTTGCATATCATTAAAAATGATTTTTCACTTCAACTCTATTGTAATATATTAAAAAAAATTTCAGACTGATACGCGGAAATTTAATTAACAATATAAAATTTTACAAGGGTTGAAACAGGGTTAGGGTATAAAAGAAAGGGTTACAAGGGTATAAAAGAAAAAATGATCATAAGAAAGTGAAATTCCTTTTAAACCTCTGAACAATTGCTGACCTGTTGCGGCCCTTTTTTATCAATTACACTCAGGTGGTATATTTATGACAGGGTCAGGAGAAAGGTCAGGCGACGTCTGCTGGCATGGGAATGTTTATAAATGTATATTTGTTTGTGTATGTGTATAGGATCCCACGCGCATGCATGTGTATTCGAGAAAATTAGACGATTGCCTATTTACTCCCTACTGGTGGCTCCGGGCTCTAAGCGTTATCTCATGTATCGAGCCTTTTGATTGGTTTTTCCAATTCATTGACTTGGGGAAATTGAGGGGCGGTTTTCAAGAGTTTCCATTTAAGACCCCAACACATTTAAACACAAGAACCTGTTTTCATTTTCAAGGCTTAATAGGTTTCTATGATTATTTCAGAGATCCAATTTTTAGTTTAAATCTCGCCCTGCCAGTTTAAGCATTTTTACATCAATTTATTTTTCCGTAAATAAAACCCCAAATATTAATATGGATATAAAAGAAACCTGCGATTTATGCAAAGCAGATGTCATTTTGAATGAGTTTTTGACTAATTATGATGAGTGTGATGGTATATACCGGGGGCAGATAAATCGTTAGCCCCAGATGTTATTGAAATTCTATCATCCGATGATGACGATGAGGATGAAGAGAGTTATCCCCGAGTTTATCATTTTACAAGTGGGGATGATTCGGGGCTTGAGGACACCTTGCACTCAACATTTTATCGGTATGATCAATATGATTCTGGGATGGAATCAGATCCAGCAGCATTGTACGATATTGTGTATGGAACAGGTTATTTTTTAATTTGAGATTAATGTAAATAATATGTAAAAATGCAATTATTTAAAATCCTTACAAAATAAAAACGATCAAAAAAGAAAAAAATGTTGTCTTTCTGTCTACACATCTTCCTATCTTGTCTTTCAGAGTGTTTTGATTGGTTTTTCCAATTGTTTTCATTCGTTAACGCCATGTATGAACCAATACGTTCATACGACAGAACCTGTTTACATTTTCAATGTTCAATAGGTTTCCACGATTATGTTTGGCAATCAATTTTTAGTTTAAATCTGAAACTGAAGGAAACCGATTCAATGATTGACTCAATGATCAACATTGTATTTACTGGTACTCAAAAGAGCGTCAACGATATATTCATATCGGATGATTCGCTTTTTCCGATAACAAGTATTGGGTTGAAAACCCAAGAAGAAATATGCAAAGATGTGCCAAATTATTCTTTCACATCTCTGCATGATGTGATCACTCCAACAAGGGATTACGAAGCCTCTAATAATGACTTGGAGGATAAGAGGATCGTCCCAAATACTCCGAGCCCTTCAATAATTGATGATGATTTACCGGATACGCCCTGCTTCATTCCTGAGACTCAGGAAGAAAATGGAGGCACTCTAATATTTCCAGATGAGATTCCTTATTAAAATTAATGTCAGAAGAAGACGATCTTTTATTACTTGAATGCATGAAAAATATGGAATTAAATTATCTATAAATAAATCTTAATAAAATAAAAAATTATATAAAAATTTATCTATGGTTTTTATACCCTTTCAGAGGGTATTATAATTTTGGTCAAAAGTGTGCAACCCAGTGAAGGAGACATCTCCGACCCAATAAAGTATATATATTCATGATCAGGATCACCTCCTGAGTCGATATAAGCATGTCCGTCTGTCCGTCTGTTTCTACGCAAACTAGTCCCTCAGTTTTAAAGCTATCGACATCAAACGTTGCACACATCCTTCTTTTCTTTGCAGGCAGTATATAAGTTGGAACGGCCAGGATCGGTCAACTATATCCTATAGCTGCCATATAACTGATTGATCGGAAATGCCATATCTCTGTTGTTTTTAAAGTTATAAGGTTGGGACTTGCTGTGGACTCTTCTTTTAGCAGACTTATTCGATCTGCCAAATTTCATAAGGATCGGCCGACTATATCCTATAGCTGCCATATAACTGATTGATCGGAAATGCCATAACTTTGTTGTTTTTTAAGTTAGAAGACTGGGACTTTGTATGGATTCTACTTTCGGCAAACTAATTTGATCTGCCGATTTTTATAAGGATCGGCCAACTATATAAGATCCGATATATATCTAATAATATAAGCTGCCACATATCTGCAAGGGTATATCAACTTCGGCTCCGCCCGAAGTTAGCTTTCCATTCTTGTTTTTAGTTGAGACAAACAATGAAGACTTAAATATAAAGAAATGCCATAGCTTCGTTGTTTTTCAAGTAAGAAGGATGGGACTTACTGTGGACTCCTCTTTTAGCAGACTTATTTGATCTGCCAAATTTCTTAAGGATCGGCCGACTATATCCTATAGCTGCCATATAACTGATTGATCGGAAATGCCATAACTTCGTTGTTTTTTAAGTTAGAAGGATGGGACTTGCTGTGGACTCCTCTTTTAGAAGACTTATTCGATCTGCCAAATTTCTTAAGGATCGGCCGACTATATCCTATAGCTGCCATATAACTGATTGATCGGAAATGCCATAACTCTGTTGTTTTTTAAGTTAGAAGGATGGGACTTGCTGTGGACTCCTCTTTTAGCAGACTTATTCGATCTGCCAAATTTCTTAAGGATCGGCCGACTATATCCTATAGCTGCCATATAACTGATTGATCGGAAATGCCATATCTCTGTTGTTTTTTAAGTTAGAAGACTGGGACTTTGTATGGATTCTACTTTCGGCAAACTAATTTGATCTGCCGAGTTTTATAAGGATCGGCCGACTATATAAGATCCGATATATATCTAATAATATAAGCTGCCACATATCTGCAAGGGTATATCAACTTCGGCTCCGCCCGAAGTTAGCTTTCCATTCTTGTTTTTAGTTGAGACAAACAATGAAGACTTAAATATAAAGAAATGCCATAGCTTCGTTGTTTTTCAAGTAAGAAGGATGGGACTTACTGTGGACTCCTCTTTTAGCAGACTTATTTGATCTGCCAAATTTCTTAAGGATCGGCCGACTATATCCTATAGCTGCCATATAACTGATTGATCGGAAATGCCATAACTTCGTTGTTTTTTAAGTTAGAAGGATGGGACTTGCTGTGGACTCCTCTTTTAGAAGACTTATTCGATCTGCCAAATTTCTTAAGGATCGGCCGACTATATCCTATAGCTGCCATATAACTGATTGATCGGAAATGCCATATCTCTGTTGTTTTTTAAGTTAGAAGACTGGGACTTTGTATGGATTCTACTTTCGGCAAACTAATTTGATCTGCCGAGTTTTATAAGGATCGGCCGACTATATAAGATCCGATATATATCTAATAATATAAGCTGCCACATATCTGCAAGGGTATATCAACTTCGGCTCCGCCCGAAGTTAGCTTTCCATTCTTGTTTTTAGTTGAGACAAACAATGAAGACTTAAATATAAAGAAATGCCATAGCTTCGTTGTTTTTCAAGTAAGAAGGATGGGACTTACTGTGGACTCCTCTTTTAGCAGACTTATTTGATCTGCCAAATTTCTTAAGGATCGGCCGACTATATCCTATAGCTGCCATATAACTGATTGATCGGAAATGCCATAACTTCGTTGTTTTTTAAGTTAGAAGGATGGGACTTGCTGTGGACTCCTCTTTTAGCAGACTTATTCGATCTGCCAAATTTCTAAAGGATCGGCCGACTATATCCTATAGCTGCCATATAACTGATTGATCGGAAATGCCATATCTCTGTTGTTTTTTAAGTTAGAAGACTGGGACTTTGTATGGATTCTACTTTCGGCAAACTAATTTGATCTGCCGATTTTTATAAGGATCGGCCAACTATATAAGATCCGATATATATCTAATAATATAAGCTGCCACATATCTGCAAGGGTATATCAACTTCGGCTCCGCCCGAAGTTAGCTTTCCATTCTTGTTTTATTTTTATTAAAGTTGAGATTAAATGATCTAAGATACAGCATTAATCAATATTACATCAATATTTAAATAGTGTGATGAATGTTGAAATATATAAGATTTGCTCTTAAATTAATTAATTCCATTACTATCTTGGGATGATCCTTTAAAAAAATGAAAATATAATTCATTTCGGAGCCAGAACTTTTGCACTTCAAGACATAAGTAGCAGTTATAGTATGATGATCGGGCTTTAGTAATGCTGAAGTTGTGTACTTTTAGAATGTGGCGTTTTAATCCATAACGATATTTAAAAGATGGGCTGTCTATACAAAGATCACAAACGAATTTTTCCATTTCGATATTTATGTTATAAACTGATATGAAGAATAAAGTAGAACTCCTTTTATAGGGTTTTATGCAAGAAAATGTTCAATATGTATATAATATTATAAATGCATAGATATAATAAAATGAAAGAATCATATAACCATCACTTTCATTCTTATTATCCATTATTACATTAATAGTTATCAAACCCTTATATACATAAATAAAATATAAAAGAAATATATTGTCATCTCTTTTTACCGATTTATATAAAAAGTATATTATGTAATTTCAATATTGAAAAGTATAAAAGAGCAAGATCACTGATTAAATGGATCAGTACCTACCAGTAATCTTTTTGAACGAATCCAAGGAGTATATAATATAATGGTATGTTTAAAAATTTGTCCTCCAATAAAAGAACTCGAATCACTTATGTATTGTTCTGTGTATCAAAGTCTTGCTTAGATTCTCTAAATGATCATAAGCCTGCTATTGGCTACACAAAGATCAAGGACTTATTTATTAATTTTGAGTACAAGATCATTGGATGTAAGATAAAGAAAACAACATATACAACTAAAGTTGCTATTTATTTAACTAAGAAGGATGAAGAAGCACTATGGATATTTTTACCAAAGAGTTATGTAAATAAATTTTCAACCAAAACACCATTTAAGAAATTGAAGGAAAATGGAATAACGCATCTAGTATATAAAGGAAAAGAGATGAATAGATATAGTACACCATTTTTACAATTTATATCAAAAGAGTGAGGTATAAAAGAGTCTATTCATTATTTTGGTTCATCAGTCTTGTGAAGTCAATAAAATCTTATACATCTCGAGAGCATAAAATGTATTCGCATCAATATAAATTATTTTTACTGCAATTCGAGGATATGCTTTTCGAGGAACACCATAAAAAACTGGAATATTTAAAAACAACCCTAGAAGATTTGGAAGAAAGGGAGCTCCTGTACCCCAAATATGGTTTTCATTACAAATAATGCCCCTGGAGTGATGATGAAGCAACTGAGGGTCCCGACACTTGTAATTGTCACAAACTTCCAATATACATAAAGGAAGCTATGGATATTATAATAAGATATTATAAAATAACTAAAAGAATGTATCAAGAACCCCAAAAATAAAAATATATTTTTTATATATTATATATATTATTGTTTATTTTTCATATTATGATTCTATATTCATTTAAAACATTTTCTAAACATTTTTTAAATTAGCTTATCATTATAGGCGAAGTCTTTTGTTTTAAAATTCGGGATAAAACTCTTTAAAGTTTTTCGATTGCTTTTGTAAAGAGCAAAAAGCATACAGTAATGTCCGCAGGTATTTGAAAAGTATCCTTGCAATGGCTGTTTGTTATAAGTATATTTTGATGCATTTCTCTTTGAAAATGTAACAAATTCTTTTGTCTGAGGATATTGTCTCTAAGAATCAAAAAATTCAGCAGAATTTTTGTTATAGAAGTAAAATGAAACTCAATGCATGCCTGGTTGGTTTGAATAATCAGTGTTAGCCACAATTAATGCTGGGTATTCACTAATTTCTTTCGGTAGTTTATCTGCTGATCTAAAAATCTCCTTTAAATATTTTTGTAGTTTCTTGATTGCTTGAAAGCAAGCTTATGATTTGTATTGTATTCATTTTTAAAGAAGTACACGAATATTTCGATGTTTATCAATATCAATCATAGAATCGTATTCACAATAAACAATGCATGTAACAGCCTCAGCAAGAGGTTCAGAGAATCGCCCTTCTATTCTTATTGTTCCTTGCGATAGCAAGTTAGAACAAACACTTGAATTTGAGTGATCAGCAGTTAAATCAAATGCTAATATAAAACTATTTTTGTCAAACAATTCCTTGGAAATTTGCAGACCCCGATCATAATGTTTAATTCCGCATGCTCTAAATAGTAAATTATATTCTCTGGAACTCTGTACATTGTTAGAATTCGAGAAATCGAATTCAAGTGCCTGTGAAGGTACTTGTACTCCATTAACTAATAGATTAAATCGTTGAAGGAAATCCTCGAAATCCTCGGTTTTCACCATACAAAAAGCCAAAAAATTTGGAATTTGTCCAATAACAGCATTATCGATTGAAAAATGTATTATATCCTGGGTATATTGTAAATGATTTTACTTCAACTTTATTGTATGGTTATATTGCATTTTTTGATTGTAAAACGTGATGATGAGCTAATAAAATACTAGGGTTAACCACTACATGATTCATAAAAAGCTGCGCTTCCAATATCTTAAGATTCGATTCAGTCCTGTCTTCCAATAAATAAAATAAAAATCAACATTATTTACAAGAAGCTTTGGCTGGTTGAAAATATCACCATGAACTTTTCCGAATAATTCCACCTTGTTACTATTTTGGAAGATATTTTTAAGGATTAGGCAACCATCACTTTTAAATGGTGTTTGAGTTCCATAATTTGAAAAATATCCCTGTGTTGCTAAATGACTTTCACTTGCATCACATCCATAGTTTAAAATGGTTTGTAAATATGATCTATAATGATAATTGTTGTCGCTTTATGAAACCAGAGTATTATTTAAATACACCGAAGAGCTTCTCAATATTGAGTGCAAAATATTATTAGCAACACCAACAGCATTTCCTTCAATATTACTATTGTCAATTTTTTTAAGTTGCACAACGAGTTTTAGGTAAACACTTGAAAGGTCTCTGTATGTTTCACCATTTCCTAAACAAACGAATTACATTGATGAGGCACTATCCAATGAGGCAATAGGATTGTATAATACTTCTTGGTTTTTCAAAATACAGCTTTGAGTTGGATGCGATTCAAAAAGATCCAATTCGCTTTTCATGCATTCAATGTGATTACTCATTTTGACTTTGAAAATATATCACTAACTTTAAATTTTTTTGTTGATTTTTTTGAATGTGTATGTTTACGTCCTTCTTTAGATGTTAAATGACAGCGGTTTTTTCTTGGTTACCTCTTTTTATGTCTTTTTCTCTTACCATTTTGTAATTTCGTAATTTTATTAATTGCTTTATCTGATAAATTATGTAAAGCGATTTTACTTTGTTCTTGAATTATATTACGTAATGGTTTCCGGCCCAAATAATTTATAACAGCCTTTCCGGTTTCTGCGGCTTGATTTTTAATGCATTTATCCCCGAAAGAAAAAGTGGTTTAATGTAATTAAAAAGTCCGCTAAAGAAATATTTCTGGGTGAAATATATAGACTACCAATGTGACTTAAGCTCCCACCACACTGATTTAAATAGTATTGATAACATTTCGCCATGATTGATAAATTAGTTCTAATTACTATTTTCCAATAACGATTATATTTATAGAATCGTCTCTTTCTAAAATGTAGTGTCAGAAAAATTGATACATATAGATGAAGTTTCAATGGGTATTTTATAACCACTTGAATCTGTTATTTATATCGAAATTTCATTTGGTGAATAATTTTCAATAGGATAATATTCAACATTTCTGAACTGCATACATTTTTCTCTTCCATTTGTGAAGAAAACTCTTAGGCAACGAGGTCTTTTGCTTCCTACACATCGAGGCTTAATAATGTCCGTGTAAATAAAGATTGGTCCGTATTCAATCTCATCCGTTTTCAATGGAACCGCTTTGTAACGGAATGTTTCAGAATTTACTGCGCTTATAAATTCTGTTGAAGTAGAGCTAGATTCTTCTGATTCATTTTCTTTTGTCTCTCTCCTTAACTTTTTATGATATTTTCCAAAGCAATTATTTAAATATATATCAGTTATACCAACTTCCCATTCCTAAGACATTGTTTCTGGAATGTTTACAATATTGGTAAAAACACACTTTACATTATCAGGAAACACATTTAAGGAGTCATTGCTGAGCACTGTAACAAAAAACTCGTTTTGAAGAAACATTTTAGAATCTTGACTTAAGAATATGAAATTCAATTTAATTTATTTTTGCCAATTGGAATATTTTCTTCTTTGCGGTTTGCTCTATGCAATTTTTCTAAATCATTTATTTACTTGAGATTTCAAAGCGGATAGGGGGTATCTCTATTCTTTTTAACCCTATTTCTCACTTTCAGTTTCTTTTCAGTATCACGTCCTTTAATTATTTTTTTATCCTCCACTAATGGTTTTTTTAATACCTTATCATCTATGAAAGAAGTATCTGTGATGATTCGTTTATAGTCAATTGAAAATGCAACTGATTTTTCCGGCGAAAGTTCTTCATCATCACTGGATAAAGCGGGTATATCAACTCTTTTTAGTGATGACTCGTTCTTGTTTACTTTAGAAGTACTGACAATGGAATCATTCCAAACATCCATAATATACGTTTGAGTTTCGGCATTTTGTTTTAATGAAACCGGTGACTTCGATACCGATTGATGTGAAAAAGATTTGTTTCTCTTTTTATTTTGGTATGCACATAAATCTTGCTGAATTTTAATCCATTTATCAAAATCACTAATTTTTTTATTATTTAAAATTGGTAAAAATTTTAAATTTATAAGATGTGGAAATGATCTTCATTAAAAGATTCATTAAATCATATTTAAAATTCATTAAAAGTTTATGGTATGCATTTGGATGCATTAAAAATAATTTGTTTAGCTGATACTTGCTTTTAATCATGATTCAATATTTTACCAAAAATTCCAGAACGTAACGAACTTAAAATAGGTAAAAATCCTCTTTTGAATTAGAACTTTTCTCTTAGAATTTAAAGAGTGTTTTGAACTGGAAATATGACGTAATACATTTTTATACTTTTTAAATGACTTCAGGATATTTTTTGAAATTTTATGGTTTCCTTTTAAAGGATTTAACACTATCTCAGACAATACTTTTACTAGCTCGCTATCACTCTCTATCACTATCACAAATAAATGCTTTTCGAAGATTATGTTGTTTGTTCGCTTTCAATCGCCTTATGCTCCTTTTGCAAATAATTTTCATTAGAATAACAAACTGAATATAATGGATTAAAAATCTCAGTTGGAAATCTTAACAGGTCATTTATTCCTTGAGTAAGATCAATAAGTAAATAACCACGAGGTTATTCGTTACTTCCTTATATATTCTAAAAAGTTCTTGTGGGTTTTCAGGATATATCTGTCTAGCTAAACATCGAAATTGTAATTTATCTCTGAGATTTTTAAACGCCACAATGTATTTTGTATTTAGTGATATATCTCTGGTGTGGGATCATCTAATACCAAAAGTATTGGTTCATTATTCTCATTTTCATTAGATTCAGGAACTCCATGGAAATATTCTATGTTACTAAAATTCGGCTTCGTTTGTTCTTCACCATAACACCATATTATTCGATCTATTGGATCACTTATTAGATCATTCCTTCCATTTATTAAGTTTTTTAAAAATGTTGTTTTACCCGAGCCCGAATGTTGTTTTCTCTTGTTTGAAGGCCCACAAATAAGCATCGTAAAAGGATGAATAAATTGTGTAAACATTTTGATAAACGTTTTTTTTATTATTCAATGTTTATTATCATCAATTAATGATACTAATGTTTTTTTTCCTGGTCCCGTTTTTTAGCAGAATTCTTTTCAAAATGAGTATCAGATTCGCAAAAGTTGCAGTATATAAGTTGGCTGTATCCTTTTTTACTAGAGTCATTCCCAAAGAGGCCGTCCATTTTACCAAATCAACTTCTCAATTAAAGTTCCAAAATCATCACTTGTTAAGTGGTGAAAGTATATCTCTTAAGCAGTTATAGGGTATTTCATCATCCATCCAGTCTAATCCATGAATGTTTTTTCGATGTACATTGTGTTGCTGCAAAGTTTAACTATCCAATTCCTTTAAGTTGTATGGAGGTTTGAAGTGAAAGAAGTTGGTATTACAGTTCCTCCACGCATGAAAGCCAATTCTTTAACAAATATTTGTTTGTTATTTCCAACAACATATTGAAAATCTACCATTACGGAATTGTTCCTCTCAAATTTGATCATTTTAGACTGAGTTTTGAATGTAAACTGTCTTTTACTTACTATATAATACCTACATTGTTTACTAGCATACATACAACCGCTTCGATGATTATATATATATATTTCAGTATATATAGCAGTATATAAAGCTTTATATACCAAAGCTTTATACCACTTACTATATAATACCTACATTGTTTACTAGCATACATACAACAGCTTCGATGTTTATATATATATTTCAGTATATAAAGCATTATGTATAATATATATGTATAAACTGAAATTTGAATGCGTATCCCCAACGCTTTATAAGAGGTCTATTTCAGTTTTAAATTTTAGTTTGTTAATATCATTCGGTTTCAATGGATACGCTCCAAGCTAAAAGAGATAAGGCCACAAGGAAAAAGCAGAACCATGAAGTTATATTTGGTTTTGAATATTTTGTGGTTCAAAATTTAAAGTTAAAATGTGGATTTTCAACATCAAGAAAATTTACTCCAATGATCTGGATGCAGCAGCACAAAAACAACTATATTGGTATTGATAAAGAAGAATGGATGCAGTTGCTCACATACAAGGAATTTATACAGCTAAAGCTTGACCAGTATGATTTTCTTAAGTCTGATACAATTTTGGATCACCCTACTTTATCTTCTATTAAATGTAGTTTTAGATTTAGAAAGTCAGATAAATAGCATGTTCTGGTACTAAATGAATTCGGTAATAAAATTGAGATTGATAGTAAGTCTTGGCGATCATTAATACGTCTAGCAATATTTTTTACTACATTTTTATGCTGGAACACTGTATTAAAACAGCAAATAACCTATTTGTACTTTAATCAAATTATTCCTAAGTGCGTCTCTTTACAAAAATTTGATATTTAATTATCCGATTTAGAAGGTAATTATGATAAAAATTTCCAAATTGATTTAACGCGTTTATGCTTTGAAATTTCTAAAAAAAAAAGATGAATAAAGAAATAAAAGAAGATGTACTATATTATATATTATAAAAGGGCAAATTGATTTGGTTGAAATGATTCCATATTCCAATCAGAATGGGGGATATTATTATTTAATAACCGCTATTGATACATTTTCAAAATATTCTTTTGGTAGACCGGTGAAATCTAAAACGACCATTATGAAATCTATATTGAAAGATTTCCAAAAAATATACTCTTTCTATATATATAGAAAGAACCAAAAAATATACAGTCCGATCAAGGAAAAGAATTTCTTAATCATCACTTCAAAGATCGTATGAAGAAAAATAGTATAAATCATTATCAAGCATCTATTTGCGAACGGTTCAACAGAACTTTAAAAAATAGAATGTGGAAAATGTTTAGCATTAATGAAAATCATCGATGGATAGCCCATATAAATACACTTGTAGCAGACTATAATAATTCTTATCACAGAACTATAAAATTGAGACCTGTTGATGTTTGCAAGCAGAATGAGGAGTTTATTTTGAAACCATGTTATAACATTGTTAACGTATTTCCTAGACATAAATTTATAGTTGGAGACCATGTAAGAATAAGCAAATACAAAGGTGTATATGTAATGGGATATGAACCTAACTGGACAACAGAAATATTTAAAATTTTTAAAATGAAGGCTACTTTTCCAGCTACTTACGAGCTCATTGAATATAAAGGTGAATCCATAAAAGGAACATTTTATGAGGCTGAAAAGCAAAAAGTCAAAGACAAAAATACCTTCCTAGTAGAAAAGATAATAAAAAGGAAAAAAGACCAGGCTTTTGTAAAATGGTTAGGATTTGATAAATCACATAACTCATGGATAAATAAAACAGATTTATTAAAGTGAACATATACACAATATATTTTATTTATTATAATTCATTTTTTGCATATTATATAAAATATTTACAATAGGGTTTTTATAATACATTATTAGCTTAATAATGGACATTAACTTAATAATGTCCATATGCTAAAGTATTAATATTATCAATTAATACATATCTCTTATCATCCTTATAATAAAGACTTATTTTATTAATTACTTCAGTAATTAACTTCAGGCCACCAGTTGTAGGCCTCTACTTCTTATACATCTTTGTTCTCCGTAATATGTTTTCTTATGTCTAATACATTCAATATAATCAAAATGACAAAGTTTCTTTATTACTTAACCCCCTTAACTTTCTTTATATTTAAGTCTTCATTGCTTGTCTCAACTAAAAATGAATATGCTTTCGCTTTTAAACCTTCGAAAGAGGTCATAATGTTTCCCGCATTTTCATTTTTAAATATTCCCAATTCTTAATTATTGGCTTGTATTATATTAAACGGGTTTATGCTCCCATAGTTAGAGGTATCGAATCGGCTTGGGTTTTCTTTCATTATTTTATAAATATCTTCTTCACATGAAACGATAAATGAATTGGTGTCCATATATATTATTTTTGCTGATGCACATTTAACCAAAATAAAGTTATAATAATAATCATACATTAACCACTTGGATAATTCAAGAACTATAAAACCAAAGTAAATTGGTTTATCATAAAGAATTGAGGTTTTGGTTGATTCTATTGCTGCTAAGTTCTCTCCAAATATTTTTAAGCTATGGAAATTATGCATTGCAACTCGTTGCCTAAAGCTTGGGGAGTTTTGTCTAGACTCATAATGAGTTACTAGTGAAATGTCTCTTCGCTTTTCAACGTTTTCCATCGTTTTCCTATACACAGCATCGTTCATTAGCTTATAAAACTTTTTCTAAAACTCATTTTTAACTACTTTCCTATGCTTAGTATTTAAGTCAATATATGGCTTTAACCAGTATGATAGACTAAAAGACAGGATTCGATGTACTTTTTTTAATTTTATTCCTTGTTGCAAGCATACCTGCAAATATTTCAAATGAATGATATATTTTGTTTCGGGATCAAGGATATAATAATTCCAGATCACTCCGTTAGAAAAAAGTGCACCGAAGAAAAGTAATCCGCAAAAGAACACTACTCGATTAAACCGCGTGGTGCAAAATAGGAATCGTAAAATAACTTACGAATCGCGTTGTAAAAACCTCAAGTGTATTCGCGTTAATTCCTGACAAAAAATTCCTGACCAAAGTAAATTGGTTTATCATAAAGAATTGAGGTTTTGGTTGATTCTATTGCTGCTAAGTTCTCTCCAAATATTTTTAAGCTATGGAAATTATGCATCGCAACTCGTTGCCTAAAGCTTGGGGAGTTTTGTCTAGACTCATAATGAGTTACTAGTGAAATGTCTCTTCGCTTTTCAACGTTTTCCATCGTTTTCCTATGCACAGCATCGTTCATTAGCTTATAAAACTTTTTCTAAAACTCATTTTTAACTACTTTCCTATGCTTAGTATTTAAGTCAATATATGGCTTTAACCAGTATGATAGACTAAAAGACAGGATTCGATGTACTTTTTTTAATTTTATTCCTTGTTGCAAGCATACCTGCAAATATTTCAAATGAATGATATATTTTGTTTCGGGATCAAGGATATAATAATTCCAGATCACTCCGTTAGAAAAAAGTGCACCGAAGAAAAGTAATCCGCAAAAGAACACTACTCGATTAAACCGCGTGGTGTAAAATAGGAATCGTAAAATAACTTACGAGTCGCGTTGTAAAAACCTCAAGTGTATTCGCGTTAATTCCTGACAATTGTAACGACTCAGTCCAAAAATCTTAAGACATACAGTGACTGTAACTACTCAGCCGCAAAATAAAATAAAAAGCAACCGAACAAAAATTAAAATTTACAAAAATGGCAATACCACAGTTGTCCGAACTACACCTAAACCAACTTCTTCAGCAACTGAAGGTGGTTCACCAATACGATGGAACCCCAGGAAAGCTTGGAAGCTTCATCAAGGAGATTGAAGACCTTCTCACTCTATACCCCACACAAGACCCCAGACAAGCGTTGGTTCTTTTTGGAGGAATCATGAGGATCCTAATCGATTTAGCACTGGAAGTGATCGCACACGCAGGAGCACAGAACTGGCCAGTAATGAAGTCAGCACTCATCATGGCATTCAAGGATCATCGACCGTATGAGAATCTACTAAAACATCTTGGAGAAACCGAATTTAGAAATAGTATAAATAAGTTTATCTTAGAGTTAGAAAAACGATCTAGAAGTATATTCGAAAAACTCGAATTGGAATCTAACCCGGTTGATAAAATTAATTATACTAGACTTTTATTGAAAACCATAAGTGAAACAATAGATAGAAAACTTCCAGACAGATTATATATGTCCTTAGTCCGAAAAGGTATTTCAACCATCATGAAATTAAAATTAGCATCTATGGAATTGGGATTATATGATGCCAATCCAAGTGAAAATTATTTCAGAAATAAGGGTAACAATAATCAGAAAATCGAAGATATTCTGGTTACCACTCACAGTGTTCTATAACTCCTCAAAATTCACAAAATTTAAATAATCAAAAACACTCTCAGTTATCATACTACCAAAAAAGCATTAGATCAAGGCAGGGCACAAAACCCATTGAGTTATCAAGCTTCAACCTCAAATATGCATTCTAATAATGGACCCATTAAAAGACAGAGAGAAAGCACTAGTGGACAATACCGTATGGACGTAAATTTTCAGCAAACGGCCTCGGAGAATCAAAACAAAATCCATTTATAAAATAAGTACTGAAAGATAAAAGATATAAAGGTATAATAGACACAGGATCATCTATTAATATTATGAGAGAAAATTATGCAAACTTTGAAGAAAACATTGAAAACCTGAAAGTATATACAATCAAGGGTGTAGTAAATTTATCAAAATCTATTAAACTAAAACCCAGTGAAACTTGTCCGTCCGAATAAAAATTTTACATACACCAATTTTCTGATAATTAAGACATCCTTCTAGGTCGACCTTATCTAGAAGCAACCAAAGCAAAAATTGACTACGAATCAAAGACAGTTACGTTCAATAATAAAACCTTCAATTTTTACTATAGTAATCAAAACTTTGAAAGAAAGAGACCGCAGTTGCCTCATTCCACCCTCAGTCGAAGATTCCGCCGAAAACTTTGCAATTCAAAATGAGTTAAGAGAATGTAATGAATTACGACTCAACCATTTGAATGATGAAGAAATGAAAAATTTAAAAAAGGTCTTGTTTGAATATAGTGATATACAGTACAGAGAAGGAGAAAATTTGACCTTTACCAGTACAATAAAACACACTATCCAGACACAACATAAGACACAATAAAATCCAGACACAATAATTTTTTCCACTTCATTGGAGGAACACATCTTGTCTCTAAAGAAAGTTTTTGAAAAGTTACGGAATGCGAACTTAAAACTTCAACTTGATAAATGTGCATTTTTAAAGAAAGAAGATTCAGTATATAGAAAACCTTATAAGTACCCACAAAGCGTAGATGAAGAAGTAAATAGGGAAATCAAAGAAATGATAGAACAGGGAATAATTCAAAAATCGAAATCTCCTTACTGTTCACCTATTTGGGTAGTTCCAAAGAAGGCAGATGCCTCAGGAAAGAAAAAGTTCAGATTAGTAGTTGGCTATAGAAACTTAAATGAAATAACAATAGATGACAAATTTCCGATCCCAAGAATGGATGAAATTTTGGATAAATTAGGAAAATGCCAGTATTTCACAACGATTGATTTAGCTAAGGGTTTCCATCAAATTCAAATGGATCCTAAATCTATCGCCAAAACAGCATTTTCAACCAAACATGGCCATTACGAATATACTCGAATGCCTTTTGGACTCAAAAATGCACCCGCTACATTTTAAAGATGTATGAACAATCTTTTAGAAGACTTAATCTATAAAGATTGTTTAGTTTATTTAGACGACATAATAATTTATTCCACTGCATTGGAGGAACACATCTTGTCTCTAAAGAAAGTTTTTGAAAAGTTACTTCAACTTGATAAATGTGAATTTTTAAAGAAAAAACAGAATTCTTAGGACACATTATTACAGTAGACGGCATAAAACCTAACCCAAATAAAACAGATGCCATCATCAAATTCCCATTACCGAAAACTCCGAGACAAATTAAATCATTTGTAGGATTATGTGGATTTTACCGAAAATTCATACCCAATTTCGCAAATGTAGTAAAACCCATGACCACTAGATTAAAGAAATGAGCAATAATTGATACAAAATGTCAAGGTTACGTAGAGTCATTTGAAAAGCTAAAGATACTTATAACTTCAGACCCAATATTAATCTACCCTGATTTTAAAAAGCCTCTCTCGTTGACAACTGACGCTAGTAACATAGCCATTGGAGCCGTACTCTCGCAGAATCATAAACCAGTGTGTTATACTAGTAAAACATTAAATAAACATGAGATAAATTACTCTACAATTGAAAAAGAATTGTTAGCAATAGTTTTTTTTTCCCTATTGTTCCGCTTGGGAGCGTAGGGCATCTACAAGTGCATTCATCCACCGGACCCTATTCTGTCAAATTCCAGGTGTTATTGTCAGAGAGTTCGCGCGTAGTGCTGCTCGGCGCTGGGTTAGCTTGGGGCGTCCCACTCTTCTTCTTCCTTGCGGGTTCCACTCCAAAGCCGTCCTAGCTATGCTGTCTCGCTCTTTCCTTAGCGCGTGACCAATCCATCCATTTCCATTTCTTTTTTCTTTATCTGTTGCTGGAGAGCGGAGGGTCGTCATCGGGTTGGGGGGGTGATTGTTTTTCTGATCTTGTGTTTGTTTCTTAATCGTTATTTTTCGGTCGATCCGGTGATTAGCCGAGTGCAACCTATCTCAGAAGTGGGGCTGCCACCTAACGACATCTGGGAATGCCGGTTTTCGGTTTTTTCGTGCATATAATTATAAATAGAAAGAATCCGATAAGAACTTTCACTATTTACATCATCATATGCGCGAGCGTCGAAAACTTGCAGGGCCATGCACTTGACATGAGTGGGGCTTGAACCCACGACCTCACGCTTAGCGAGCTAGTACACTAACCACTAGGTTATGAGGCCCCCTTAGCAATAGTATGGGCAACTAAATATTTCAGATCATACCTTTTTGGAAGACATTTTGAAATATTAAGTGACCATAGACCCCTTGTATGGTTGAACAACATCAAAGAACCAAATATGAAACTACAGAGCTGGAAAATAAAATTGAACGAATTTTATTATAAAATAAAATACCTTCCAGGAAAAGAGAATTACGTAGCAGGCGCATTGTCTAGAACTAAAATTGAAGAAGTTATGTTTGACGAAGATGCAAATAGCTTAGATGCAACAGTGCATAGTGCAGAAGAAGATAATTATAATTACATCGCAATCACAGAACGACCATTAAATTATTTTGCAAGAAAAATTGAATTATTTAAAGGTAGAGAGAACAAGGTTGAAGTAAAACACTATTTTCAACAATCAAATTAATATTGCAATCACATATATGGAAAGACAGAAGAATTTGCTAAAGATATAATTAAAGAATATCTATGTACCAAGAAAAGCGCAATATATTTCCATAATGACGAAGATTTCCCAGTATTTCAAAGAGCTTTTATCAAAATTATCAGTCCTAATCATCTAACAAAATTAGTCAAATGTACGTGTAAATTAATAAACATTTTAACATACGCAGAACTCAAAGAAACAATTCTAAAAAGGCATAGAGAAGTTTTACATCCAGGAATTGAAAAAACTTATAAATGGTTTAAAGAACAATATTATTTCCCAGGTAGCCAGAAGCAAATACAGAACATTATCAATGAATGTGAAATTTGCAACATCTCAAAGACAGAACATCGAGACACTAGGTTGACTTTCGAACTAACCCTTGAAATACAAAATGCCAGAGAAAAATATATTATGGATTTTTACATGATAAATAATCAACAATTTTTATCTTGCATCGACTCTATTCGAAATTTCTACATTAATTGAAGTGAAAGGTCAGATTGGTTAGAAACAAAAAGAGCCATAATGAAGATATTTAATGACATGGGAAAACCCCAAAAAATTAAGGCAGATAAAGATTCAGCTTTCATGTGCATAGCATTAAAGAATTGGTTAGAATAAAGGTGTTAATATAAACGTTACAACCAGTAAAAATGTTTCGACTAGAAAGATTCCATAAAACAGTGAACGAAAATTAAGAATTATAACTAGTGAACGAAAGAAGACCGATATACAAAATTAAAAAAATTCTTAACATATTATTTTTAATACACATTCTTTACAAAACCTAAAACCAAACACAATACGACTACCGTACCCACAATATCTTATATCAGGAATCCAATACATGCAGGAAAACGAAAGAAAAATAAAATAAATGAAAACCGACTGACTATAGATAGACACTCTTACAAAACACCGTTAGTAAAATCCAAAGTAACAAACCCTTTCAAGAAAACAGGCCAAATAACACAGTTAGAGGAAAACCCAAAAATAAGTCTTTTTAACATTTAGGATCAAATAAATATATTTGATCTTTAATAGATGAGAAGAAATAGAAAGTAAAATTAATAATTTCGTAGAAAATTCAATTCAAAATCATGATTTAAATCAAATAATTGATGTATTAAAATGGTATTACTGTAATAAATCAGCTTAAAGAGGATGACGAAAAAGAACAACAGATATCAGTTTTAATCTTTAATTTACAGCAATTCACAGATAATAGGACATTGAATTAGGAATGCAGTTAACCATATTAGGGATTTTTAACCCAAAACTTTTAAAAATATTATTTAAATATGAATTCTGAGAGATATTAAAATTTAAAACATCAACTTGCTAAGAAAAGACACTAATGAAATTTGATTATTTCCCATATTCCAAATGAATTGATTAACACACCTGTATATCCAGATGAATATATAATATTTTAACAGAAAACACTTTTGACAAATTTTATATTTTAAAAAAAAGTATAAGTAAGAATACGGGAAAAAAATATTCGACATGCAATTAAACAGAATGCAAAACGTAAAAACTCATAAAAACTTTCAGTTAAACTATTTAGCCAATATTACTTACTTGGAATATTCCAAAAACAATTTTAAATCAAGATTGTATTAATAAATAAGTCTAAGTATCTATACAACGTAATAATATCATAAAAATTATAAATTGTTCTATTCAAATAGATGAGTTTAATTATCAAATACTATTCAATTATAGACAAACTATTTATTAGTAACAATATAACAAATTGGAACCACTCGCTTACATTCAAACTAAAGAAATAATAAATTCCCATATTAAATACTATAGTGTATACAATAATTTGTATAACATCGTTTGTACTTATAATCTTAAGTAATATTTTATCTTATCTATAAGTTCAAAAATATCCTAAACGATTTATTTAAAGTATACTAAGCAAAACGAAAACACACCTAAAATTTAATTATATATACCAACTCAATTAACACAGAAGAAAATCTATACCCAAATATACCCACTATACCCAAAAATTCTCCCTGGACGGCAAGATTCGGTTGGGGAGGGACTATCCACAGTAGCAAGTAAGCCTATGTATATCCTAATCCACGCCACACACACAATCACATGCACTATATGCATATTTACTAATAAACCAAACTCCCATAACGATTCGAGGATCATTCGATCTTACTCATACCCGAGACACCCTTAGTAACAACAAGCCTAGAAATTAAATTGTATTAAAAGACGAAATAAGAAATCCTAGACTATTAGACTAAACAACCGAATACCAACCCCAAAATTCTGACACGTTCCCACGTCCGAAATCAATAACTAATTTTGGATGCAAGACATAAAATCAAATTTCAAATTCATAAAAAACAAGTACATTCAAGAGAACGAATGCACTTGTCTTTTAAGAAATGAAAGAAAAGATCAGCCAGATCCCTAAGCACCCTCTCGGCTTCCTCAATGTAACGTATCCGATCCCTTATACCCAACTCCCTAACCAACTAACAAGTTTACAGTTTGAGACTTTCCCTAATGATAAAGTCGGTTACTTCATAAAAAAAGTTTGTACTTAGAATAATAAAAATAAAAAATTATATTTTTTCAAAATAATCCAACTTTATTATTCAACTTTTCCATTACTCTATATCCAGAAGTTTGTTCGTTCGGTGGCCCTTAACTGAACCCCACGATATTATTTTTTTTCGCGCGCTTCCCTCTGCATACGTACAGCCCACCTCCCGCCCAACCGACCGAGGGCCTGCCGCTACAACGGCTCGAACGCGGGGATAGACCAAGTGTATAAAGAAGGATTAGAGTATACGAGGAAAAGTGTTCACGAAGGAGTTAGTTAGGAGTTAAATTAAATAGATTACCTAAGTAAAAAAACCTACGGACTGTTGGATTCACTAAATCTAAGGAGTAAGGACAAAGTCTATCCTTCTTATAGAACATAAAATAACGTGTTAGTAATCTGGCGTCTAATTACCATTAATAAGATTAAATAGAAACATGACACCCAGCATCGTTCTACGGTTTTTTAATGATGTAAGTTTATTAATAAAATCTAAATAGGATGGAAGGTGAAGATTTGCATCCCAATTAAGTCTCCTAAGTGCGAAGATAAGGAAGTTTTTTTGTACAGATTCTATGTGATTTGGTGTACGCCGTTTGAGGCCTCCAACACACGATCCATACTCAAGAATCGACACATGAGAAAAATTTTGTTAAGTACGTATAATTCTTTGACACTTTAATAAAACCACACACCCATAGCTTTATTAACCACGCGGATTTCGTTAGTTCAAACTAAGTACCTCTTAACCTGTAATCGTTCTAAGCATTCCCATAAGAAAGTACGTAGCCTGGTGACAATCATAAATACAGTTTAATTCATCCATTAAGCTTAGGTATTCTAAACACCAATTGAAATTTATCCAAATCGGATTATTCTAGATTCCTATAATCTATACTGAAGACAAGCTTAACGTCATCAGCGTACATAATAAAGTAGTCAGTTAAGGCAAGGGGCTAGCGTTAATAAATAATGTAAAAGTAATGGTCCAAGATGGCTTCCTTGGGGCACCCCAGATGTGACGCGGACTAAACGCGAGGTAACATCTTTAAAGAAAACACGTTGGGTTCTTCCATAAGTAACTCGAAATCCAAATCAGGAATCAGTTGGGAATCCCAAAAGACTGAGTTTACTTATAAGAAGCGAATGGTTAACAGAGTCAAATGCTTTACTGAAATCAGTGTAAATGACGTTTGTTTGTAAGCCATTCCGGAACCCATCCATGGTAAAAGTTGCCTCTATAATTGGCAGCATCGGATTTTTTCCCTTTTGTATGAAGAGGAATAATGTAGGATTTCTTCCACATAAAAAAAGGGGGGGAAATCGAAGTCTCCAGCGAGAGATTAAAGAGTCTAAGGAGCGGTTTGCACAGTGCCTTGGCGCAGTTCTTCAGAACGTATCCTGGTACTCCATCAGGGCCTGGCGAATACCCGGCTTGACCTTAAGAAGATCCGATAACACACCACATTGATCTAAAGATGGGAAAAATATCTGGTTGGCTGATTGAATCTTATAAGTGTAAGGCTGAGTTGGAATAGTGCTATATGAATAAGTTGTTTGAAAAAACTTTACGAAGAGATCGGCCATTGCCAGATCAGTGTTCGCATATGAGTTCTCAAACGTAAGAAGAGGAGGAAAAGATACATGTTTGCGCTTAGTGTTTACAAAGTTATGAAACTGCTTCGGGTCCTGAGTAAACTGAATGCGGCAGCGGTGAATATAACTCCAATAACATTCGGCGTTATGCACGGTGAAAATTCTATGCTATTTCTTAATTTTGGCAGATCATAATGTCATCTCTTTTCTACGCCCCTACGAACAGACCTTACTCAGCAGCAGATTATGTCTCTTTCCTGAGCCGCTGTGAGTCCTGAGAACCGTTAGCGGCATCGTGTCGCCACTCATAATGACATGCAAATTAACTTTGTCCTTATTGATTTATTTAAAAAAATAGAACATTTTTTATTTTATTTTTTTGGTGTTAGACTTTTATTCGTAAACGTATTAAAACATCAAGACACTTATTATTGCTGATTGCTTATGACCGATCGCTACTGCATCCAGGAAACGACTGACTTCTTAATTCTAAATTCTTCTCCAATAAACCTCGGCCAGAAGCTTTTCTTTTTTAGCTTCCAGAACTTTTCTTTTGTTTTTAATAAAAGCTTATGCTGAAACTGTCGCATCTCGTTGTGAAATTAAATTATGCTGAGCGATGCAATTTGATTGAAAATCGGAACTCAATATTCTGGGCTTCGATCGTCAGAACGGAAGCTTGTGTTTACTTTACGATTGGTTTGTTTATATCTAGCCAGATGGTCAAGCGCGGCTCTTGAAGTTGCTGAGATTGAATTTTAAAATTTGTTTATTAATTCCATAAGTGGAATAAGCAAAGGCAAAGGCAATAAGCCGAGATTGAATTTTAAAATTTGTTTATTAATTCCATAAGTGGAACTGTTTCATGGGTTGGATAACTCTCCCCCTTCTAAAATGGATCGTCCCGATTCATTATGGATTTCGTTTAAATGATCTCTTAATTCGGTTATAAAAATGTCTTCGGTAATAGGTTTTTCTAGTTCTGGCCGTTGTTTTTTGGTTACAAATATGTTTTTGTATTTAAAAATAGTTAGAGAAATCAAGTATATAATGATTAAAATTAATAATATAAATGATATCGATATTTTGGTATTCTTAATTTTAATGAATGGATTTAAAATGTTAATATTATCCAAAGACAGTTCCGAGTTATTTGATAATATATAATCGGATATTTCATAATTTTTGAAGTGGTTTGTAGTTACATAGCTTAGAATTTTGTTCTCTAGATTGGTATACGAAACATTATTAATTATGGTTGTACCATTAAATGTTATTAAAAATGAACCATTTAATTCGGAGTTGTTGACAATATTGTTACCATTTATGAAAATGGCACCATCTTGGATAAGGTCTATTTTTTTATTTTTTTCTCTTATTTTTTTACAAATTGATTTCTCACCGTTTAATAATCGGGTAAAACATGTTTTTTCTAAACTTAAAGTGCAATAATTATTAAAGAGTTCTTTCTTAAATGTAGACATTTCATAATATGTATTGTCGCATTTTGCAACTTGATTACTTATTAATAGTTTTCCATCGGTTTGGGAAATGGATCGAGCGTAAAATATTTCACATCTATTATTTATTATTGGGTATTTTATATAAATTATTAATAGTTCGTTATGTAGTACGATTTTGAACACAGAGATATCCATTAAGTCAGCGATAATTACTGGCTTTTGTTCATGTTCTAATATTTTTTTTATATCTTCATTGTTTAAAATTTTTGTATTGAAAACATCAATTTTGGCAAGGGTAATGGTATCTATTAAATTTTGTAGGTCAAATGTTAACAATCGTAAGCGATGTTTTCTTAGTGGCAAATCTTGATCAATAAAAACTTTTTTAAAATCTTCGGAAAGTGATTTTATTTCTTTAAACAATTTGGAATTTATAATGAATTGTTTATTATTATTTTCAATTAAGTCATTCATTTTATTTTGTACTTTAATGAAATCATCATGATCTGGAGTTCCAGCTAACCACTTCCACACGGTGCCCAACTCATTTATTCCCCTTTTTGGTCTAGCTGATATTAACTGGGATAAAATTAATTTGATTACTTCTATGTCGTATTTAATTTCCCATTGTGACCTTTTATTTGTGTCTCTTTTTATATTATCTGTTTCTATATTTATTATTTCTTTATAAAAACTTAAGTTAGTAACGTGGAATAAATCGTTGTACGATTCGTAAGTAAGAACATCCTTGTTGTCTTTGAATTCAGGAAAAATTCATGGTTTGAATAATCAATTATTTCTGAACTGGCCATTATTATGATCGATAATATATGTATTAAAGAATGCATTTTCTGTAAGTTAAAAAAAAATTGTTAATTCTTAATATTATCTTTATGTATAATTCTGTTCCTACTGTTTATTATTATTTTGTTAGGCATGACGTCCTTAACTATTTGCTTTTTATATCTTGGTTTAAGTTTGTTTCTTTCTCCGTATTTCTTTTCGTAAACAACTTGTCCTACATGATATTGTTTTTCCTTTCTATTATCATTATGTGTTTCTAACATTTTATCTTGAGCTCTTTTTAATATTTGAGGAATATGATCGTGTTCGATTTTATTGTAAAGAATGTCAAAAGGTTTTTGATTTGTTGTGGAATGAATACTTTGATTATATTCCTGAGCGGCTCTTATTACAATTTCGGAATAATCGATTAGATTAAATTCTTCCTTTATACATCGTGCTAATTCTGTCAGTGTCGAATGTGCTCTTTCAACCTGTCCGTTTGAGGTACTGTGCCTCGGGTCTGCGTAGTGTAAAGTTAATCCGCACCTTTGTGCAAAAGATTTAAACTGGGCTGATGTAAAGCTAGGTTCATTATCTGTCATAAGTACTTTGGCTTGGGGAAATTGTTGAATTAGTTCCATTACTTTATTTTCAATATTTAATTTGTTTTGAATTTCCTTAACTACGAGGAATTTAGAGTATGCGTCAATACAAGTTATAAAAGTTAGACTTTGGGCATAGTATATGTCAATATGTAAATTTTCTCCTTCTTTAGTTGGTATTGGGGATTCTCCTATTGGAATTTTAATGGGGTGTCTGTTGTATTTGTTCTCATTGCAAATTTTACAATTTTTTATGTATTCTTTTAGTTTTTTATATAAATTTGGCCAATAATATAATTTACTGATTTGTTTATAATTTTCGTCTAGTCCCCTATGAGCTCGACTGTGTGTTTCTTCTATTATAATAGCTTTATCTTCGGTGTTTTCTACGTCTTGCAGAAATATTCGTGTAAACAGAAATTTGTTAGTAAAACTGTTTTTGAAAGGTACTTGAATGTGGTATAAATCTTCTAAGCTACAATGAATTCCAACCGTTATATTAGGTGGAAGATATTCCCTTAATATAGTTACTAAGTTCTCAACTGTATCATATTCGATGATGTGTCTTGTTTTTCCAAAAACTACCAGTGACTCATGTATTGTATACCTCCCCTTTGTTAATAACAATTGTTGTTTAAATTGATTTAATGGTTTTCGGGTCTCTTGTATTACATTTTCAAAACTACTTTCAGCAGAGTGCTGTGTGTCTTGATCTGAGTTTGACTGTTCGGATTCGTCTATATCGCTATTTGTAATATTATTGATTTGGATTCGTGATAATGCATCGGCTACAACATTTGTTGTTCCAGGTTTATACTTTATTTTTGGAGTAAAGCTCTCAATAAAAGAATACCATTTTTTCATATCTACATTTGGATTTTTATCTGAAATAGTGAATGATAAGGATTGATGGTCCGTTTGTATTTCTATGCCAATTACTCCATATAAATAATTCCTGAGAGTTTTTAAGGCCCATACTATGGCTAACAATTCCTTTTTATTTGTTGCATAAAGTTGTTCCGTTTTGTTTAATGTTTTAGAAATAAACGTAATTGGTTTTTCATCTTGTGATAGTACTGCCCCGATAGCTACGTCTGATGCGTCTGTTGTTAAAACGAATTTTTTATTATAATCTGGCTGAACCAATTCAATTTGGCTTATTAGATTCTCCTTCAGCTCGTTAAAAGCTTGTACAGCTGATTCATCAAACTGTATTGCAATTTTTGTAGACATTCTTTTAGAAACTTTTCCATTTTCCCCACCTAGATATTTTGTTAATGGTTTAGCTATTTTTGCATAGTTTCGGACAAATTTCCTATAATACCCTGTTAGACCAAGAAAACTTCGGAGTTGTCTTATATTGCGTGGAATTGGATAATTGGAAATTGTGGAAATTTTTTCTGGATCAGTTTTAATTACATTATAAGAAACCATGTAACCTAGAAAGGCGGTTTCTAATTTAAAGAATTTCGATTTTTCGAGAGAAATTTTCATATTTGCTTTTTGTAAAATATTTATTATTTTAATTAAGTCAGCGTAGTGTTGTTCGATGGAGTTTGAAAAAATAATAATATCGTCCATATAAACATGGCAAGTTTTTCCTACTTGTTCCCTTAAGATATCATCCATGGCTCTTTGAAAAATTCTGGGTGCGTTTGTTAATCCAAATGGCATTCTCAAGAATTCAAATTTCCCATTATTTATGGAAAAGGCTGTCTTTTCAATGTCTGAGTCCTTCATTAAAATTTGGTGGAATCCTGATTCCAAATCGATTGTTGAGAAATACTTAGCCTTACCTAAATTTGCTAATATTACAGCGGATCTTGCATCGGATATCTGTCTGGAATAGTATTCTCGTTTAATTTTTATAATTATAACTAATCTTTTTTCTTCTCTCAATTTTCCACTGTTCCGTTAAGATTCATCCATGGCTCTTTAAAAATTCTGGGTGCATTGTTAATCCAAATGGCATTCTCAAGAATTCAATTTCCCATTATTTATGGAAAAGGCTGTCTTTTCAATGTCTGAGTCCTTCATTAAAATTTGGTGGAATCCTGATTCCAAATCGATTGTTGAGAAATACTTACCCTTCCTAAATTTGCTAATATTACAGACGGATCTTGAATCGGATATCTGTCTGGAATAGTATTCTCGTTTAATTTTTTATAATCTATAACTACTCTATGTTTGGGTGTTCCATCTTCATTTTGACCCTTTTTTGGTACTACCAATACTGGTGAATTATAAGGACTTCTACTTGGTCTTATTATTTGATCATTTAGCATTCGATTGATTTCGTTGATAACAAAATCTGAAACCGACAAGGCGTAAGGATATTGCTTACTATATATAGCCCTGTCATTTATCGTATTTATTTCACTGCGAATGTCCGTTCTGAACGGTATTTGTAAATTTATTTTCGAGTGTTCTTCTTCAATTTTGTTAATTATTTTTCGTTCCAAAAACTCTACTCGATTTTCGTTTGCAATATGAGTATTATTTATTTTGTCTCGATTGGACCCTCTTGTTCCTACCTTTTCTAATTTCTTATTGACGGATAATTCAACGTCGGGGTATTTAGGATTTGTTGATCCTAAAAAACTAACTTTTTTGTTGACGGTAATATCATCGTCGGCGTGTTCGGGATTTGTTGATCCCAAACTTTTCTCGCTGCATTCCACTAATATTGAATCTGTGTTTTTGCAACCTTTATCGGCAAAATTTTTTTTAAATAAATTCTTTTAGCGGAAGAGTATTCTTTGTCTCGATTAAACTTGTTTCATCTTTTTCTTCACTATCATGATATATCAATTTTTCTGTTTTTCCATTATACTCCAACACTCCCTTCTCTGTATTTATTATAGCTCCAATTTTCCTTATTAAGTTAATTCCAATTAGAAGATCTGATTCCAACCCTTCTATTTCATAAAACAAATGTCTTGTTTCGAATATATTTATATAATGGTAATATTTAATAATTGAGTACCCATGAACTGTAGATACCTTTTTGTAAATTGGTAATTTATTTTTATTTTCGTAAATTCCCTTCCTAATATAACAAGCTGTGGCTCCCGTGTCTATTAAAATGTTTAACTCCTTCTTAGTTTTTCTATCTACTCTTTTTACATAAGGCATTCCTCCGTAGGGGTCTGATCTAAAAAATGATCTTCATTTATATTGTTTAATCTTGTCACTTTATTAGCAGGTTGGTTAGATGATACTTCTGGATCTCTTTTTTGAGCTTGAGTTTGCTCCCTGGTTTGGTTCGGGCGATAATAGTTTGGGCGATTATTATTTTGGTAATAATTATTATTATACCTGCCTTGGTTGTTATTCGTCTGCCAATTATTCCTAGGCCTATTTTGAATTTGGAATGATGGGTCAACCTCCATTGGCTCAATAGTTTGCTGTTTTGGATTGGTATTTTGGTTTTTTTTTTGCCAAAAATTCCTGTTCTGTGGCCAATTATTATTTTGGTTATGGTTCCAATTATTTCCTACCCCCTTTGTATTATTATTTTGTATAGAATTTACTGGATTGAATCTTAAATTGTTTCCCTGATTTTTATTTTCATTTTTAAATCCATAATATCTGTGTGCGAATTGAGCACGGAAATTGTTTGATTCTAATTCCTGGACCTTTGCCAAAGCATTGGGTAAGTCCGGTGGATTTAATGAAAAAAGTGTTTCTGATATTGAACCATTTAGTCCAGAGATAAAAATCCGTAGGGCATTGCTTCTAATCGTTTTGTTTGTTTCTTTGGTAATTACATTGTCCTTCCCGTATGTCATTATAGTTTTGTTTATTAACAAAGTCATTTTTTTATTGACTTCATTATAGAATTCAGTAACTGTCATCCTACCTTGTCTAAGAATACTTAATTCGGACTCCAAAACATGAATTGGTCGTTTGTCATTGTATATGAAATCTAGTCTTGATAGGATTGCTTGAAAATTTAAAACAGTACCATGATTGGTTAAAGCGTCATGTGCTGCGCCCCTGATTTTATTCCGTAAAATTGTTAATGCAATAAAATACTGCTGACTCTGAATTTTGTAAAGGCTCATTACAGTCTCTGCTGCTTCTCTCCAACCTACGTATTGTGTTGGCTCTCCGGTAAACTCCGGTAATGATTTGATTACTTCTAGAGTAGTTTCACATTTAACATTAGGGTCGACCTCTTGAAGTTTATAGTCTTCTACAATATTTGTTTCTGAAACTATCTTTAATTCTATCCCATCTATTTTTTTGTTCACTTCACTCAATTGGACACTAATTAATCTGTTAATTAATTCCACCGTTAAATTACTGGATGTAGCTAAGCTACCTGCAGAAAAATTAGCCGAACCTCCAGTTGCCATGGTTAAGTTAAGTTCACTGAAACTATCTATTAAATTTTCCAGATTGTTTTTTTTTTTTTTTTTGTTGTGTTTTTGCTCTGATCCTTTTTTATCTAAACGGTGATCTATCTTAAAATTTATAGAACTTACTAAAAATTATAATTATCCTCACGATAATGTTTGATAAGGTCTTCCTTTAAATTGGGGATGTTCTGCAAATCTTCCTTCCGTCTTTGGATTTCCTTGGTAGTTTTACGGTAGACGGTGGATTGTTTGGTTTTGTTGTTTAAAATATTTATTCTGCAAATCTTCCTTCCGTCCTTGGATTCTCTCGGTAGTTTTTACGGTAGAGGATGGTTTCTTTGGTATTGTTATTTAAAATATGTTATGCCGCTTTGAATTTTTAAGTGTCTTGATGTTTAATTGATTACTTTTTAGTCCACCTCTTATAAAACATTAATGGATTATTTCATTTATTGTTTTCCATTAATTTGTAGATGGATGTTTTAATTTTTCCACTAAAAATCTGTGTTCTTGACTGCGCGAGTTCCGTTTATTTATTTAACTTTTATTTCGTAAAATTTTTTATTTTTAGAACTTTTTATGACGCAGCCCCACGTTGGGCGCCAATTAACTTTGTCCTTTTTTATTTATTTAAAAAAATAGAACATTTTTTATTTTATTTTTTTGGTAATGACAAAGATATGAAGGTTAGATTGGGTTGAACGGCCACGGATGAGAGGACCATGGTTTGTGTTTTTGTTGAAGAACTTAAAACCCTACACGCCAACAATGGAGAAAGTCAAGGACAACAAAACAGAACGAGAGGAAGGAGTCCTTCTTTAAGCTCGTCTCTAGTTGCTTTTTTATTGCATTAAAGTGTGGAAACTTTTATTCGTAAACGTATTAAAACATCAAGACACTTATTATTGCTGATTGCTTATGACCGATCGCTACTGCATCCAGGAAACGACTGACTTCTTAATTCTAAATTCTTCTCCAATAAACCTCGGCCAGAAGCTTTTCTTTTTTAGCTTCCAGAACTTTTCTTTTGTTTTTAATAAAAGCTTATGCTGAAACTGTCGCATCTCGTTGTGAAATTAAATTATGCTGAGCGATGCAATTTGATTGAAAATCGGAACTCAATATTCTGGGCTTCGATCGTCAGAACGGAAGCTTGTGTTTACTTTACGATTGGTTTGTTTATATCTAGCCAGATGGTCAAGCGCGGCTCTTGAAGTTGCTGAGATTGAATTTTAAAATTTGTTTATTAATTCCATAAGTGGAATAAGCAAAGGCAAAGGCAATAAGCCGAGATTGAATTTTAAAATTTGTTTATTAATTCCATAAGTGGAACTGTTTCATGGGTTGGATAACTCTCCCCCTTCTAAAATGGATCGTCCCGATTCATTATGGATTTCGTTTAAATGATCTCTTAATTCGGTTATAAAAATGTCTTCGGTAATAGGTTTTTCTAGTTCTGGCCGTTGTTTTTTGGTTACAAATATGTTTTTGTATTTAAAAATAGTTAGAGAAATCAAGTATATAATGATTAAAATTAATAATATAAATGATATCGATATTTTGGTATTCTTAATTTTAATGAATGGATTTAAAATGTTAATATTATCCAAAGACAGTTCCGAGTTATTTGATAATATATAATCGGATATTTCATAATTTTTGAAGTGGTTTGTAGTTACATAGCTTAGAATTTTGTTCTCTAGATTGGTATACGAAACATTATTAATTATGGTTGTACCATTAAATGTTATTAAAAATGAACCATTTAATTCGGAGTTGTTGACAATATTGTTACCATTTATGAAAATGGCACCATCTTGGATAAGGTCTATTTTTTTATTTTTTCTCTTATTTTTTTAACAAATTGATTTCTCACCGTTTAATAATCGGGTAAAACATGTTTTTTCTAAACTTAAAGTGCAATAATTATTAAAGAGTTCTTTCTTAAATGTAGACATTTCATAATATGTATTGTCGCATTTTGCAACTTGATTACTTATTAATAGTTTTCCATCGGTTTGGGAAATGGATCGAGCGTAAAATATTTCACATCTATTATTTATTATTGGGTATTTTATATAAATTATTAATAGTTCGTTATGTAGTACGATTTTGAACACAGAGATATCCATTAAGTCAGCGATAATTACTGGCTTTTGTTCATGTTCTAATATTTTTTTTATATCTTCATTGTTTAAAATTTTTGTATTGAAAACATCAATTTTGGCAAGGGTAATGGTATCTATTAAATTTTGTAGGTCAAATGTTAACAATCGTAAGCGATGTTTTCTTAGTGGCAAATCTTGATCAATAAAAACTTTTTTAAAATCTTCGGAAAGTGATTTTATTTCTTTAAACAATTTGGAATTTATAATGAATTGTTTATTATTATTTTCAATTAAGTCATTCATTTTATTTTGTACTTTAATGAAATCATCATGATCTGGAGTTCCAGCTAACCACTTCCACACGGTGCCCAACTCATTTATTCCCCTTTTTGGTCTAGCTGATATTAACTGGGATAAAATTAATTTGATTACTTCTATGTCGTATTTAATTTCCCATTGTGACCTTTTATTTGTGTCTCTTTTTATATTATCTGTTTCTATATTTATTATTTCTTTATAAAAACTTAAGTTAGTAACGTGGAATAAATCGTTGTACGATTCGTAAGTAAGAACATCCTTGTTGTCTTTGAATTCAGGAAAATTCATGGTTTGAATAATCAATTATTTCTGAACTGGCCATTATTATGATCGATAATATATGTATTAAAGAATGCATTTTCTGTAAGTTAAACAAAAAATTGTTAATTCTTAATATTATCTTTATGTATAATTCTGTTCCTACTGTTTATTATTATTTTGTTAGGCATGACGTCCTTAACTATTTGCTTTTTATATCTTGGTTTAAGTTTGTTTCTTTCTCCGTATTTCTTTTCGTAAACAACTTGTCCTACATGATATTGTTTTTCCTTTCTATTATCATTATGTGTTTCTAACATTTTATCTTGAGCTCTTTTTAATATTTGAGGAATATGATCGTGTTCGATTTTATTGTAAAGAATGTCAAAAGGTTTTTGATTTGTTGTGGAATGAATACTTTGATTATATTCCTGAGCGGCTCTTATTATAATTTCGGAATAATCGATTAGATTAAATTCTTCCTTTATACATCGTGCTAATTCTGTCAGTGTCGAATGTGCTCTTTCAACCTGTCCGTTAAGTTAATCCGCACCTTTGTGCAAAAGATTTAAACTGGGCTGATGTAAAGCTAGGTTCATTATCTGTCATAAGTACTTTGGCTTGGGGAAATTGTTGAATTAGTTCCATTACTTTATTTTCAATATTTAATTTGTTTTGAATTTCCTTAACTACGAGGAATTTAGAGTATGCGTCAATACAAGTTATAAAAGTTAGACTTTGGGCATAGTATATGTCAATATGTAAATTTTCTCCTTCTTTAGTTGGTATTGGGGATTCTCCTATTGGAATTTTAATGGGGTGTCTGTTGTATTTGTTCTTATTGCAAATTTTACAATTTTTTATGTATTCTTTTAGTTTTTTATATAAATTTGGCCAATAATATAATTTACTGATTTGTTTATAATTTTCGTCTAGTCCCCTATGAGCTCGACTGTGTGTTTCTTCTATTATAATAGCTTTATCTTCGGTGTTTTCTACGTCTTGCAGAAATATTCGTGTAAACAGAAATTTGTTAGTAAAACTGTTTTTGAAAGGTACTTGAATGTGGTATAAATCTTCTAAGCTACAATGAATTCCAACCGTTATATTAGGTGGAAGATATTCCCTTAATATAGTTACTAAGTTCTCAACTGTATCATATTCGATGATGTGTCTTGTTTTTCCAAAAACTACCAGTGACTCATGTATTGTATACCTCCCCTTTGTTAATAACAATTGTTGTTTAAATTGATTTAATGGTTTTCGGGTCTCTTGTATTACATTTTCAAAACTACTTTCAGCAGAGTGCTGTGTGTCTTGATCTGAGTTTGACTGTTCGGATTCGTCTATATCGCTATTTGTAATATTATTGATTTGGATTCGTGATAATGCATCGGCTACAACATTTGTTGTTCCAGGTTTATACTTTATTTTTGGAGTAAAGCTCTCAATAAAAGAATACCATTTTTTCATATCTACATTTGGATTTTTATCTGAAATAGTGAATGATAAGGATTGATGGTCCGTTTGTATTTCTATGCCAATTACTCCATATAAATAATTCCTGAGAGTTTTTAAGGCCCATACTATGGCTAACAATTTCTTTTTTATTTGTTGCATAAAGTTGTTCCGTTTTGTTTAATGTTTTAGAAAAAAACGTAATTGGTTTTTCATCTTGTGATAGTACTGCCCCGATAGCTACGTCTGATGCGTCTGTTGTTAAAACGAATTTTTTATTATAATCTGGCTGAACCAATTCAATTTGGCTTATTAGATTCTCCTTCAGCTCGTTAAAAGTTGTTCAGCTGATTCATCAAACTGTATTGCAATTTTTGTAGACATTCTTTTAGAAACTTTTCCATTTTCCCCACCTAGATATTTTGTTATGGTTTAGCTATTTTTGCATAGTTTCGGACAAATTTCCTGTAATACCCTGTTAGACCAAGGAAACTTCGGAGTTTTCTTATATTGCGTGGAATTGGATAATTGGAAATTGTGGAAATTTTTTCTGGATCAGTTTTAATTACATTATAAGAAACTATGTAACCTAGAAAGGCGGTTTCTAATTTAAAGAATTTCGATTTTTCGAGAAAATTTTCATATTTGCTTTTTGTAAAATATTTATTATTTTAATTAAGTCAGCGTATGTTGTTCGATGGAGTTGAAAAAATAATAATATCGTCCATATAAACATGGCAAGTTTTTCCTACTTGTTCCCTTAAGATATCATCCATGGCTCTTTGAAAAATTCTGGGTGCATTTGTTAATCCAAATGGCATTCTCAAGAATTCAAATTTTCCATTATTTATGGAAAAGGCTGTCTTTTCAATGTCTGAGTCCTTCATTAAAATTTGGTGGAATCCAGATTCCAAATAATATGATAAGAAATAATACAGATACAGATAATACTAAAATAAATAATACTAATATTACAGACGGATCTTGCATCGGATATCTGTCTGGAATAGTATTCTCGTTTAATTTTTTATAATCTATAACTAATCTATGTTTGGGTGTTCCATCTTCATTTTGACCCTTTTTTGGTACTACCAATACTTACAATTACCAATTACCAATACTGGCAATATGAGTATTATTTATTTTGTCTCGATTGGACCCTCTTGTTCCTACCTTTTCTAATTTCTTATTGACGGATAATTCAACGTCGGGGTATTTAGGATTTGTTGATCCTAAAAAACTAACTTTTTTGTTGACGGTAATATCATCGTCGGCGTGTTCGGGATTTGTTGATCCCAAACTTTTCTCACTGCATTCCACTAATATTGAATCTGTGTTTTTGCAACCTTTATCGGCAAAATATTTTTTTAAAATAAATTCTTTTAGCGGAAGAGTATTCTTTGTCTCGATTAAACTTGTTTCATCTTTTTCTTCACTATCATGATATATCAATTTTTCTGTTTTTCCATTATACTCCAACACTCCCTTCTCTGTATTTATTATAGCTCCAATTTTCCTTATTAAGTTAATTCCAATTAGAAGATCTGATTCCAACCCTTCTATTTCATAAAACAAATGTCTTGTTTCGAATATATTTATATAATGGTAATATTTAATAATTGAGTACCCATGAACTGTAGATACCTTTTTGTAAATTGGTAATTTATTTTTATTTTCGTAAATTCCCTTCCTAATATAACAAGCTGTGGCTCCCGTGTCTATTAAAATGTTTAACTCCTTCTTAGTTTTTCTATCTACTCTTTTTACATAAGGCATTCCTCCGTAGGGGTCTGATCTAAAAAATGATCTTCATTTATATTGTTTAATCTTGTCACTTTATTAGCAGGTTGGTTAGATGATACTTCTGGATCTCTTTTTTGAGCTTGAGTTTGCTCCCTGGTTTGGTTCGGGCGATAATAGTTTGGGCGATTATTATTTTGGTAATAATTATTATTATACCTGCCTTGGTTGTTATTCGTCTGCCAATTATTCCTAGGCCTATTTTGAATTTGGAATGATGGGTCAACCTCCATTGGCTCAATAGTTTGTTGTTTTGGATTGGTATATTGGTTTTTTGTTTGCCAAAAATTCCTGTTCTGTGGCCAATTATTATTTTGGTTATGGTTCCAATTATTTCCTACCCCCTTTGTATTATTATTTTGTATAGAATTTACTGGATTGAATCTTAAATTGTTTCCCTGATTTTTATTTTCATTTTTAAATCCATAATATCTGTGTGCGAATTGAGCACGGAAATTGTTTGATTCTAATTCCTGGACCTTTGCCAAAGCATTGGGTAAGTCCGGTGGATTTAATGAAAAAAGTGTTTCTGATATTGAACCATTTAGTCCAGAGATAAAAATCCGTAGGGCATTGCTTCTAATCGTTTTGTTTGTTTCTTTGGTAATTACATTGTCCTTCCCGTATGTCATTATAGTTTTGTTTATTAACAAAGTCATTTTTTTATTGACTTCATTATAGAATTCAGTAACTGTCATCCTACCTTGTCTAAGAATACTTAATTCGGACTCCAAAACATGAATTGGTCGTTTGTCATTGTATATGAAATCTAGTCTTGATAGGATTGCTTGAAAATTTAAAACAGTACCATGATTGGTTAAAGAGTCATGTGCTGCGCCCCTGATTTTATTCCGTAAAATTGTTAATGCAATAAAATACTGCTGACTCTGAATTTTGTAAAGGCTCATTACAGTCTCTGCTGCTTCTCTCCAACCTACGTATTGTGTTGGCTCTCCGGTAAACTCCGGTAATGATTTGATTACTTCTAGAGTAGTTTCACATTTAACATTAGGGTCGACCTCTTGAAGTTTATAGTCTTCTACAATATTTGTTTCTGAAATTATCTTTAATTCTATCCCATCTATTTTTTTGTTCACTTCACTCAATTGGACACTAATTAATCTGTTAATTAATTCCACCGTTAAATTACTGGATGTAGCTAAGCTACCTGCAGAAAAATTAGCCGAACCTCCAGTTGCCATGGTTAAGTTAAGTTCACTGAAACTATCTATTAAATTTTCCAGATTGTTTTTTTTTTTTTTTTTTGTTGTGTTTTTGCTCTGATCCTTTTTTATCTAAACGGTGATCTATCTTAAAATTTATAGAACTTACTAAAAATTATAATTATTCTCACGATAATGTTTGATAAGGTCTTCCTTTAAATTGGGGATGTTCTGCAAATCTTCCTTCCGTCTTTGGATTTCCTTGGTAGTTTTACGGTAGAGGGTGGGTTGTTTGGTTTTGTTGTTTAAAATATTTATTCTGCAAATCTTCCATCCGTCCTTGGATTCTCTCGGTAGTTTTTACGGTAGATGATGGTTTCTTTGGTATTGTTATTTAAAATATGTTATGCCGCTTTGAATTTTTAAGTGTCTTGATGTTTAATTGATTACTTTTTAGTCCACCTTTTATAAAACTTTAATGGATTATTTCATTTATTGTTTTCCATTAATTTGTAGATAAATGTTTTAATTTTTCCACTAAAAATCTGTGTTCTTGACTGCGCGAGTTCCGTTTATTTATTTAACTTTTATTTCGTTAAATTTTGTATTTTTAGAACTTTTTATGACGCAGCCCCACGTTGGGCGCCAATTAACTTTGTCCTTATTGATTTATTTAAAAAAATAGAACATTTTTTATTTTATTTTTTTGGTGTTAGACTTTTATTCGTAAACGTATTAAAACATCAAGACACTTATTATTGCTGATTGCTTATGACCGATCGCTACTGCATCCAGGAAAGGACTGACTTCTTAATTCTAAATTCTTCTCCAATAAACCTCGGCCAGAAGCTTTTCTTTTTTAGCTTCCAGAACTTTTCTTTTGTTTTTAATAAAAGCTTATGCTGAAACTGTCGCATCTCGTTGTGAAATTAAATTATGCTGAGCGATGCAATTTGATTGAAAATCGGAACTCAATATTCTGGGCTTCGATCGTCAGAACGGAAGCTTGTGTTTACTTTACGATTGGTTTGTTTATATCTAGCCAGATGGTCAAGCGCGGCTCTTGAAGTTGCTGAGATTGAATTTTTAAAATTTGTTTATTAATTCCATAAGTGGAATAAGCAAAGGAAAGGCAATAAGCCGAGATTGAATTTTAAAATTTGTTTATTAATTCCATAAGTGGAACTGTTTCATGGGTTGGATAACTCTCCCCCTTCTAAAATGGATCGTCCCGATTCATTATGGATTTCGTTTGAATGATCTCTTAATTCGGTTATAAAAATGTCTTCGGTAATAGGTTTTTCTAGTTCTGGCCGTTGTTTTTTGGTTACAAATATGTTTTTGTATTTAAAAATAGTTAGAGAAATCAAGTATATAATGATTAAAATTAATAATATAAATGATATCGATATTTTGGTATTCTTAATTTTAATGAATGGATTTAAAATGTTATTATTATCCAAAGACAGTTCCGAGTTATTTGATAATATATAATCGGATATTTCATAATTTTTGAAGTGGTTTGTAGTTACATAGCTTAGAATTTTGTTCTCTAGATTGGTATACGAAACATTATTAATTATGGTTGTACCATTAAATGTTATTAAAAATGAACCATTTAATTCGGAGTTGTTGACAATATTGTTACCATTTATGAAAATGGCACCATCTTGGATAAGGTCTATTTTTTTATTTTTTTCTCATATTTTTTTACAAATTGATTTCTCACCGTTTAATAATCGGGTAAAACATGTTTTTTCTAAACTTAAAGTGCAATAATTATTAAAGAGTTCTTTCTTAAATGTAGACATTTCATAATATGTATTGTCGCATTTTGCAACTTGATTACTTATTAATAGTTTTCCATCGGTTTGGGAAATGGATCGAGCGTAAAATATTTCACATCTATTATTTATTATTGGGTATTTTATATAAATTATTAATAGTTCGTTATGTAGTACGATTTTGAACACAGAGATATCCATTAAGTCAGCGATAATTACTGGCTTTTGTTCATGTTCTAATATTTTTTTTATATCTTCATTGTTTAAAATTTTTGTATTGAAAACATCAATTTTGGCAAGGGTAATGGTATCTATTAAATTTTGTAGGTCAAATGTTAACAATCGTAAGCGATATTTTCTTAGTGGCAAATCTTGATCAATAAAAACTTTTTTAAAATCTTCGGAAAGTGATTTTATTTCTTTAAACAATTTGGAATTTATAATGAATTGTTTATTATTATTTTCAATTAAGTCATTCATTTTATTTTGTACTTTAATGAAATCATTATGATCTGGAGTTCCAGCTAACCACTTCCACACGGTGCCCAACTCATTTATTCCCCTTTTAGGTCTAGCTGATATTAACTAGGATAAAATTAATTTGATTACTTCTATGTCGTATTTAATTTCCCATTGTGACCTTTTATTTGTGTCTCTTTTTATATTATCTGTTTCTATATTTATTATTTCTTTATAAAAACTTAAGTTAGTAACGTGGAATAAATCGTTGTACGATTCGTAAGTAAGAACATCCTTGTTGTCTTTCCTTTCCATCCTTCATGGTTTGAATAATCAATTATTTCTGAACTGGCCATTATTATGATCGATAATATATGTATTAAAGAATGCATTTTCTGTAAGTTAAAAAAAATTGTTAATTCTTAATATTATCTTTATGTATAATTCTGTTCCTACTGTTAATTATTATTTTGTTAGGCATGACGTCCTTAACTATTTGCTTTTTATATCTTGGTTTAAGTTTGTTTCTTTCTGTATTTATTTTCGTAAACAACTTGTCCTACATATATTGTTTTTCCTTTCTATTATCATTATTGTTTCTAACATTTTATCTTGAGCTCTTTTTAATATTTAGAATATATCGTGTTCGATTTTATTGTAAGAATGTCAAAGGTTTTTGATTTGTTGTGGAATGAATACTTTGATTATATTCCTGAGCGCTCTTATTACAATTTCGGAATAATTGATTAGATTAAATTCTTCCTTTATACATGGTGCTAATTCTGTCAGTGTCGAATTGCTCTTTCAACCTGTCCGTTTAGGTACTGTGCCTCGGGTCTGCCTAGTGTAAATTAATCCGCACCTTTGTGCAAAAGATTTAAACTGGGCTGATGTAAAGCTAGGTTCATTATCTGTCATAAGTACTTTGGCTTGGGGAAATTGTTGAATTAGTTCCATTACTTTATTTTCAATATTTAATTTGTTTTGAATTTCCTTAACTACGAGGAATTTAGAGTATGCGTCAATACAAGTTATAAAAGTTAGACTTTGGGCATAGTATATGTCAATATGTAAATTTTCTCCTTCTTTAGTTGGTATTGGGATTCTCCTATTGAAATTTTAATGGGGTGTCTGTTGTATTTGTTCTCATTGCAAATTTTACAATTTTTTATGTATTCTTTTAGTTTTTTATATAAATTTGGCCAATAATATAATTTACTGATTTGTTTATAATTTTCGTCTAGTCCCCTATGAGCTCGACTGAGTGTTTCTTCTATTATAATAGCTTTATCTTCGGTGTTTTCTACGTCTTGCAGAAATATTCGTGTAAACAGAAATTTGTTAGTAAAACTGTTTTTGAAAGGTACTTGAATGTGGTATAAATCTTCTAAGCTACAATGAATTCCAACCGTTATATTAGGTGGAAGATATTCCCTTAATATAGTTACTAAGTTCTCAACTGTATCATATTCGATGATGTGTCTTGTTTTTCCAAAAACTACCAGTGACTCATGTATTCTATACCTCCCCTTTGTTAATAACAATTGTTGTTTAAATTGATTTAATGGTTTTCGGGTCTCTTGTATTACATTTTCAAAACTACTTTCAGCAGAGTGCTGTGTGTCTTGATCTGAGTTTGACTATTTGTAATATTATTGATTTGGATTCGTGATAATGCATCGGCTACAACATTTGTTGTTCCAGGTTTATACTTTATTTTTGGAGTAAAGCTCTCAATAAAAGAATACCATTTTTTCATATCTACATTTGGATTTTTATCTGAAATAGTGAATGATAAGGATTGATGGTCCGTTTGTATTTCTATGCCAATTACTCCATATAAATAATTCCTGAGAGTTTTTAAGGCCCATACTATGGCTAACAATTCCTTTTTATTTGTTGCATAAAGTTGTTCGGTTTTGTTTAATGTTTTAGAAATAAACCTAATTGGTTTTTCATTTTATGATAGTACTGCACCGATAGCTACGTCTGATGCGTCTGTTGTTAAAACGAATTTTTTATTATAATCTGACTGAACCAATTCAATTTGGCTTATTAGATTCTCCTTCAGCTCGTTAAAAGCTTGTTCAGCTGATTCATCAAACTGTATTGCAATTTTTGTAGACATTCTTTTAGAAACTTTTCCATTTTCCCCACCTAGATATTTTGTTAGTGGTTTAGCTATTTTTGCATAGTTTCGGACAAATTTCCTGTAATACCCTGTTAGACCAAGGAAACTTCGGAGTTTTCTTATATTGCGTGGAATTGGATAATTGGAAATTGTGGAAATTTTTTCTGGATTTTCTGGAAACTATGTAACCTAGAAAGGCGGTTTCTAATTTAAAGAATTTCGATTTTTCGAGAGAAATTTTCATATTTGCTTTTTGTAAAATATTTATTATTTTAATTAAGTCAGCGTAGTGTTGTTCGATGGAGTTTGAAAAAATAATAATATCGTCCATATAAACATGGCAAGTTTTTCCTACTTGTTCCCTTAAGATATCATCCATGGCTCTTTGAAAAATTCTGGGTGCATTTGTTAATCCAAATGGCATTCTCAAGAATTCAAATTTCCCATTATTTATGGAAAAGGCTGTCTTTTCAATGTCTGAGTCCTTCATTAAAATTTGGTGGAATCCTGATTCCAAATAATACTGATACAGAATATAATACAGATACAGATAATACTAAAATACAGATAATACTAATATTACAGACGGATCTTGCATCGGATATCTGTCTGGAATAGTATTCTCGTTTAATTTTTTATAATCTATAACTAATCTATGTTTGGGTGTTCCATCTTCATTTTGACCCTTTTTTGGTACTACCAATACTGGTGAATTATAAGGACTTCTGCTTGGTCTTATTATTTGATCATTTAGCATTCGATTGATTTCGTTGAGAACAAAATCTGAAACCGACAAGGCGTAAGGATATTGCTTACTATATATAGCCCTGTCATTTATCGTATTTATTTCACTGCGAATGTCCGTTCTGAACGGTATTTGTAAATTTATTTTCGAGTGTTCTCCTTCAATTTTGTTAATTATTTTTCGTTCCAAAAACTCTACTCGATTTTCGTTTGCAATTTATTTATTTTGTCTCGATTGGACCCTCTTGTTCCTACCTTTTCTAATTTCTTATTGACGGATAATTCAACGTCGGGGTATTTAGGATTTTTTGATCCTAAAAAACTAACTTTTTTGTTGACGGTAATATCATCGTCGGCGTGTTCGGGATTTGTTGATCCCAAACTTTTCTCGCTGCATTCCACTAATATTGAATCTGTGTTTTTGCAACCTTTTGTGAGGGTGATTTTCGCGAGCAAATTTTAAGATCACCATTCCCAAATCCGTCCCATTGTCCAGATGGCAGTGGTCTCCAAAAATACATGCTTGCCATCCCTTTCTTGCACACGCAAATAATTAAACCCGTTAAAGCTCCCTGGAACATGCGTCTGCATATAGGTTTTTTTTTTGCAGCAAAGAGAAGCACCGCTTCACTTTCGATCAATTCTTTGACTCTTGCGGATGGTAATTTCATCGCTAATTTCAAAAATCACGTGGTGTTACATAACTACACGTGTGCCACAATCGAAAACTAAAAACACAAGTGAATACATTATAAAGCAAGATACCACTAAAATAAGTGAGAGTTTCGAGTGCAATTGGGGAGTTGCCGTTTAAATATCTCCATGTGGCTTGGCCATATCAGGTGAAAAAAAAAAAAAAAAACTGCAATTATTGTGAAGGGTTTAATGGTAGTGTATTTCACAGAGCCATGGTGGCCTGGTATTTTGGCCGAGCCGAAAACATACAAATGTAAAAATATGTAGATGAAGTGATATATAAAAGGAAATAGAGCAAAAGAAGATCGTTTGGAGGAAATTTAACGGGAAGTCATAACTAAAACCCCCCCCGCTCATTCCTGGAATTACATAAGGACCACGAGGATTCCAGGAGATCAAAACCCCCCTTTTTTCTCCCTCCTAAGGGTTAAAAGTAGTTCTGGAGTATTGGAGCCCTGCTCTCTGCCAAGCTGCGGCCACAGATCCGTTATTCCACATGAGAATAAGCGAATAAATAAAAACGAATAAATTGTTACACACACCGTGTGGTGTGCGAAACTGGTCGGCCACTGTAGCCCCTATAAAACTGAATATAATTTTGAATCAATTTTGTTAATTCCTAGTATGATTAAGTTTTCTGAATTTTTCCTTTATGAATTAATTAATTACAATATCCTTTAATATATATATATATATATATATACATTTACATTGTTATGTAGTAAACTTTAAGTTAGAATATAGAGACAGCTGCATCGAAAGTCGACAGGCCTGCTGACCTCGAGGGACGAGCTGTAAGTACGGCATAGCCGCAGAACTTTGAAAAATATGTTTTATAATGAAATATAAACGATATATATATATATATGAATATTCAGGATGGAGTGAAGTCACATCGTTTAAATAAAGTAGATTATATTTCTCAATTCTGAAAACTCAAATCAACGTAAATTGCTATCAGTTAATATTAGGTTAATCACTTTAAATAATAATGCCGAATTAGAATTATAATTTCATACTATTAGGATAATGATCCCAAACGTTGAATTACTTATATTGATTATATTAAATGAATGAAGATATGATGAATCGCGTCAAAATATTTCCGTTAGGGGTTTCCAGAGACAAGCTAACGCAACATGGGTTGCCCAATGATATTGGTGCGACAAGGCAGGGCGGGTAAAGGAGGGAACTATTACACCTGAGTTCTCTGAGCTAGTATCCTTATTCTTTCTCCCCCCACATCTTTGGCCATTCCTTTTCCTATAGCACTGTCGAATTCTTTTATTTGGTAACCCCTGATTTGGGGAAGCACAAGAACCCTCCCTCTGGCCCTGAGCTAGGCCGGCAAAAGACAGTGCGTGCTCCCGATCAGAAACAGGACGTTACACTTTATCGGCAAAATATTTTTTTTTAAATAAATTCTTTTAGCGGAAGAGTATTCTTTGTCTCGATTAAACTTGTTTCATCTTTTTCTTCACTATCATGATATATCAATTTTCCTGTTTTTCCATTATACTCCAACACTCCCTTCTCTGTATTTATTATAGCTCCAATAGAAGATCTGATTCCAACCCTTCTATTTCATAAAACAAATGTCTTGTTTCGAATATATTTATATAATGGTAATATTTAATAATTGAGTACCCATGAACTGTAGATACCTTTTTGGAAATTGGTAATTTATTTTTATTTTCGTAAATTCCCTTCCTAATATACCAAGCTGTGGCTCCCGTGTCTATTAAAATGTTTAACTCCTTCTTAGTTTTTCTATCTACTCTTTTTTCATAAGGCATTCCTCCGTAGGGGTCTGATCTAAAAAATGATCTTCATTTATATTGTTTAATCTTGTCACTTTATTAGCAGGTTGGTTAGATGATACTTCTGGATCTCTTCTTTGAGCTTGAGTTTGCTCCCTGGTTTGGTTCGGGCGATAATAGTTTGGGCGATTATTATTTTGGTAATAATTATTATTATACCTGCCTTGGTTGTTATTCGTCTGCCAATTATTCCTAGGCCTATTTAGAATTTGGAATGATGGGTCAACCTCCATTGGCTCAATAGTTTGCTGTTTTGGATTGGTATTTTGGTTTTTTGTTTGCCAAAAATTCCTGTTCTGTGGCCAATAATTATTTTGGTTATGGTTCCAATTATTTCCTACCCCCTTTGTATTATTATTTTGTATAGAATTTACTGGATTGAATCTTAAATTGTTTCCCTGATTTTTATTTTCATTTTTAAATCCATAATATCTGTGTGCGAATTGAGCACGGAAATTGTTTGATTCTAATTCCTGGACCTTTGCCAAAGCATTGGGTAAGTCCGGTGGATTTAATGAAAAAAGTGCTTCTGATATTGAACCATTTAGTCCAGAGATAAAAATCCGTAGGGCATTGCTTCTAATCGTTTTGTTTGTTTCTTTGGTAATTACATTGTCCTTCCCGTATGTCATTATAGTTTTGTTTATTAACAAAGTCATTATACCCTTGCAGAGGGTATTATAATTTTGGTCAAAAGTGTGCAACGCAGTGAAGGAGACATCTCCGACCCTATAAAGTATATATATCTTCATCAGGATCACCTCCTGAGTCGATATAAGCATGTCCGTCTGTCCGTCTGTCCGTCTGTCTGTCTGTCTGTCTGTTTCTACGCAAACTAGTCTCTCAGTTTTAAAGCTATCGACTTCAAACTTTGCACACATCCTTCTTTCCTTTGCAGGCAGTATATAAGTCGGAACGGCCGGGATCGGTCAACTATATCCTATAGCTGCCATATAACTGATTGATCGGAAATGCCATAACTTCGTTGTTTTTTAAGTAGAAGGATGGGACTTGCTGTGGACTCCTCTTTTAGCAGACTTATTCGATCTGCCGAATTTCATAAGGATCGGCCGACTATATCCTATAGCTGCCATATCACTGATTAATCGGAAATGCCATATCTCTGTTGTTTTTTAAGTTAGAAGACTGGGACTTTGTATGGATTCTACTTTCGGCAAACAAATTTGATCTGCCGAGCTTTATAAGGATCGGCCGACTATATAAGATCCGATATATACATATCTAATAATATAAACTGCCACATATCTGCAAGGGTATATCAACTTCGGCTCCGCCCGAAGTTAGCTTTCCATTCTTGTTTTTTTATTGACTTCATTATAGAATTCAGTAACTGTCATCCTACCTTGTCTAAGAATACTTAATTCGGACTCCAAAACATGAATTGGTCGTTTGTCATTGTATATGAAATCTAGTCTTGATAGGATTGCTTGAAAATTTAAAACAGTACCATGATTGGTTAAAGCGTCATGTGATGCGCCCCTGATTTTATTCCGTAAAATTGTTAATGCAATAAAATACTGCTGACTCTGAATTTTGTAAAGGCTCATTACAGTCTCTGCTGCTTCTCTCCAACCTACGTATTGTGTTGGCTCTCCGGTAAACTCCGGTAATGATTTGATTACTTCTAGAGTAGTTTCACATTTAACATTAGGGTCGACCTCTTGAAGTTTATAGTCTTCTACAATATTTGTTTCTGAAATTATCTTTAATTCTATCCCATTTATTTTTTTGTTCACTTCACTCAATTGTACACTAATTAATCTGTTAATTAATTCCACCGTTAAATTACTGGATGTAGCTAAGCTACCTGCTGAAAAATTAGCCGAACCTCCAGTTGCCATGGTTAAGTTAAGTTCACTGAAACTATCTATTAAATTTTCCAGATTGTTTTTTTTTGTTTTTTTTTTGTTTGTGTTTTTGCTCTGATCCTTTTTTAACTAAACGGTGATCTATCTTAAAATTTAGAGAACTTACTAAAAATTATAATTATCCTCACGATAATGTTTGATAAGGTCTTCCTTTAAATTGGGGATGTTCTGCAAATCTTCCTTCCGTCTTTGGATTTCCTTGGTAGTTTTTACGGTAGAGGGTGGATTGTTTGGTTTTGTTGTTTAAAATATTTATTCTTCAAATCTTCCTTCCGTCCTTGGATTCTCTCGGTAGTTTTTACGCTAGAGGATGGTTTCTTTGGTATTGTTATTTAAAATATGTTATGGCGCTTTGAATTTTTAAGTGTATTGATGTTTAATTGATTACTTTTTAGTCCACCTTTTATAAAACATTAATGGATTATTTAATTTATTGTTTTCCATTAATTTGTAGATGGATGTTTTAATTTTTCCACTAAAAATCTGTGTTCTTGACTGCGCAGTTCCGTTTATTTATTTAACTTTTATTTCGTTAAATTTTTTATTTTTTAGAACTTTTTATGACGCAGCCCCACGTTGGGCGCCAATTAACTTTGTCCTTATTGATTTATTTAAAAAAAATAGAACATTTTTTATTTTTTTTTTTTTGGTGTTAGACTTTTATTCGTAAACGTATTAAAACATCAAGACACTTATTATTGCTGATTGCTTATGACCGATCGCTACTGCATCCAGGAAAGGACTGACTTCTTAATTCTAAATTCTTCTCCAATAAACCTCGGCCAGAAGCTTTTCTTTTTTTAGCTTCCAGAACTTTTCTTTTGTTTTTAATAAAAGCTTATGCTGAAACTGTCGCATCTCGTTGTGAAATTAAATTATGCTGAGCGATGCAATTTGATTGAAAATCGGAACTCAATATTCTGGGCTTCGATCGTCAGAACGGAAGCTTGTGTTTACTTTACGATTGGTTTGTTTATATCTAGCCAGATGGTCAAGCGCGGCTCTTGAAGTTGCTGAGATTGAATTTTTAAAATTTGTTTATTAATTCCATAAGTGGAATAAGCAAAGGCAAAGGCAATAAGCCGAGATTGAATTTTAAAATTTGTTTATTAATTCCATAAGTGGAACTGTTTCATGGGTTGGATAACTCTCCCCCTTCTAAAATGGATCGTCCCGATTCATTATGGATTTCGTTTAAATGATCTCTTAATTCGGTTATAAAAATGTCTTCGGTAATAGGTTTTTCTAGTTCTGGCCGTTGTTTTTTGGTTACAAATATGTTTTTGTATTTAAAAATAGTTAGAGAAATCAAGTATATAATGATTAAAATTAATAATATAAATGATATCGATATTTTGGTATTCTTAATTTTAATGAATGGATTTAAAATGTTAATATTATCCAAAGACAGTTCCGAGTTATTTGATAATATATAATCGGATATTTCATAATTTTTGAAGTGGTTTGTAGTTACATAGCTTAGAATTTTGTTCTCTAGATTGGTATACGAAACATTATTAATTATGGTTGTACCATTAAATGTTATTAAAAATGAACCATTTAATTCGGAGTTGTTGACAATATTGTTACCATTTATGAAAATGGCACCATCTTGGATAAGGTCTATTTTTTTATTTTTTTCTCTTATTTTTTTACAAATTGATTTCTCACCGTTTAATAATCGGGTAAAACATGTTTTTTCTAAACTTAAAGTGCAATAATTATTAAAGAGTTCTTTCTTAAATGTAGACATTTCATAATATGTATTGTCGCATTTTGCAACTTGATTACTTATTAATAGTTTTCCATCGGTTTGGGAAATGGATCGAGCGTAAAATATTTCACATCTATTATTTATTATTGGGTATTTTATATAAATTATTAATAGTTCGTTATGTAGTACGATTTTGAACACAGAGATATCCATTAAGTCAGCGATAATTACTGGCTTTTGTTCATGTTCTAATATTTTTTTTATATCTTCATTGTTTAAAATTTTTGTATTGAAAACATCAATTTTGGCAAGGGTAATGGTATCTATTAAATTTTGTAGGTCAAATGTTAACAATCGTAAGCGATGTTTTCTTAGTGGCAAATCTTGATCAATAAAAACTTTTTTAAAATCTTCGGAAAGTGATTTTATTTCTTTAAACAATTTGGAATTTATAATGAATTGTTTATTATTATTTTCAATTAAGTCATTCATTTTATTTTGTACTTTAATGAAATCATCATGATCTGGAGTTCCAGCTAACCACTTCCACACGGTGCCCAACTCATTTATTCCCCTTTTTGGTCTAGCTGATATTAACTGGGATAAAATTAATTTGATTACTTCTATGTCGTATTTAATTTCCCATTGTGACCTTTTATTTGTGTCTCTTTTTATATTATCTGTTTCTATATTTATTATTTCTTTATAAAAACTTAAGTTAGTAACGTGGAATAAATCGTTGTACGATTCGTAAGTAAGAACATCCTTGTTGTCTTTGAATTCCGGAAAAATTCATGGTTTGAATAATCAATTATTTCTGAACTGGCCATTATTATGATCGATAATATATGTATTAAAGAATGCATTTTCTGTAAGTTAAAAAAAAATTGTTAATTCTTAATATTATCTTTATGTATAATTCTGTTCCTACTGTTTATTATTATTTTGTTAGGCATGACGTCCTTAACTATTTGCTTTTTATATCTTGGTTTAAGTTTGTTTCTTTCTCCGTATTTCTTTTCGTAAACAACTTGTCCTACATGATATTGTTTTTCCTTTCTATTATCATTATGTGTTTCTAACATTTTATCTTGAGCTCTTTTTAATATTTGAGGAATATGATCGTGTTCGATTTTATTGTAAAGAATGTCAAAAGGTTTTTGATTTGTTGTGGAATGAATACTTTGATTATATTCCTGAGCGGCTCTTATTACAATTTCGGAATAATCGATTAGATTAAATTCTTCCTTTATACATCGTGCTAATTCTGTCAGTGTCGAATGTGCTCTTTCAACCTGTCCGTTTGAGGTACTGTGCCTCGGGTCTGCGTAGTGTAAAGTTAATCCGCACCTTTGTGCAAAAGATTTAAACTGGGCTGATGTAAAGCTAGGTTCATTATCTGTCATAAGTACTTTGGCTTGGGGAAATTGTTGAATTAGTTCCATTACTTTATTTTCAATATTTAATTTGTTTTGAATTTCCTTAACTACGAGGAATTTAGAGTATGCGTCAATACAAGTTATAAAAGTTAGACTTTGGGCATAGTATATGTCAATATGTAAATTTTCTCCTTCTTTAGTTGGTATTGGGGATTCTCCTATTGGAATTTTAATGGGGTGTCTGTTGTATTTGTTCTCATTGCAAATTTTACAATTTTTTATGTATTCTTTTAGTTTTTTATATAAATTTGGCCAATAATATAATTTACTGATTTGTTTATAATTTTCGTCTAGTCCCCTATGAGCTCGACTGTGTGTTTCTTCTATTATAATAGCTTTATCTTCGGTGTTTTCTACGTCTTGCAGAAATATTCGTGTAAACAGAAATTTGTTAGTAAAACTGTTTTTGAAAGGTACTTGAATGTGGTATAAATCTTCTAAGCTACAATGAATTCCAACCGTTATATTAGGTGGAAGATATTCCCTTAATATAGTTACTAAGTTCTCAACTGTATCATATTCGATGATGTGTCTTGTTTTTCCAAAAACTACCAGTGACTCATGTATTGTATACCTCCCCTTTGTTAATAACAATTGTTGTTTAAATTGATTTAATGGTTTTCGGGTCTCTTGTATTACATTTTCAAAACTACTTTCAGCAGAGTGCTGTGTGTCTTGATCTGAGTTTGACTGTTCGGATTCGTCTATATCGCTATTTGTAATATTATTGATTTGGATTCGTGATAATGCATCGGCTACAACATTTGTTGTTCCGGGTTTATATTTTATAATCTCAATAAAAGAATACCATTTTTTCATATCTACATTTGGATTTTTATCTGAAATAGTGAATGATAAGGATTGATGGTCCGTTTGTATTTCTATGCCAATTACTCCATATAAATAATTCCTGAGAGTTTTTAAGGCCCATACTATGGCTAACAATTCCTTTTTATTTGTTGCATAAAGTTGTTCCGTTTTGTTTAATGTTTTAGAAATAAACGTAATTGGTTTTTCATCTTGTGATAGTACTGCCCCGATAGCTACGTCTGATGCGTCTGTTGTTAAAACGAATTTTTCCCCTTTTTTTATTATAATCTGGCTGAACCAATTCAATTTGGCTTATTAGATTCTCCTTCAGCTCGTTAAAAGCTTGTACAGCTGATTCATCAAACTGTATTGCAATTTTTGTAGACATTCTTTTAGAAACTTTTCCATTTTCCCCACCTAGATATTTTGTTAATGGTTTAGCTATTTTTGCATAGTTTCGGACAAATTTCCTATAATACCCTGTTAGACCAAGAAAACTTCGGAGTTGTCTTATATTGCGTGGAATTGGATAATTGGAAATTGTGGAAATTTTTTCTGGATCAGTTTTAATTACATTATAAGAAACCATGTAACCTAGAAAGGCGGTTTCTAATTTAAAGAATTTCGATTTTTCGAGAGAAATTTTCATATTTGCTTTTTGTAAAATATTTATTATTTTAATTAAGTCAGCGTAGTGTTGTTCGATGGAGTTTGAAAAAATAATAATATCGTCCATATAAACATGGCAAGTTTTTCCTACTTGTTCCCTTAAGATATCATCCATGGCTCTTTGAAAAATTCTGGGTGCGTTTGTTAATCCAAATGGCATTCTCAAGAATTCAAATTTCCCATTATTTATGGAAAAGGCTGTCTTTTCAATGTCTGAGTCCTTCATTAAAATTTGGTGGAATCCTGATTCCAAATCGATTGTTGAGAAATACTTAGCCTTTCCTAAATTTGCTAATATTACAGACGGATCTTGCATCGGATATCTGTCTGGAATAGTATTCTCGTTTAATTTTTTATAATCTATAACTAATCTATGTTTGGGTGTTCCATCTTCATTTTGACCCTTTTTTGGTACTACCAATACTGGTGAATTATAAGGACTTCTACTTGGTCTTATTATTTGATCATTTAGCATTCGATTGATTTCGTTGATAACAAAATCTGAAACCGACAAGGCGTAAGGATATTGCTTACTATATATAGCCCTGTCATTTATCGTATTAATTTCACTGCGAATGTCCGTTCTGAACGGTATTTGTAAATTTATTTTCGAGTGTTCTTCTTCAATTTTGTTAATTATTTTTCGTTCCAAAAACTCTACTCGATTTTCGTTTGCAATATGAGTATTATTTATTTTGTCTCGATTGGACCCTCTTGTTCCTACCTTTTCTAATTTCTTATTGACGGATAATTCAACGTCGGGGTATTTAGGATTTGTTGATCCTAAAAAACTAACTTTTTTGTTGACGGTAATATCATCGTCGGCGTGTTCGGGATTTGTTGATCCCAAACTTTTCTCGCTGCATTCCACTAATATTGAATCTGTGTTTTTGCAACCTTTATCGGCAAAATATTTTTTTAAAATAAATTCTTTTAGCGGAAGAGTATTCTTTGTCTCGATTAAACTTGTTTCATCTTTTTCTTCACTATCATGATATATCAATTTTTCTGTTTTTCCATTATACTCCAACACTCCCTTCTCTGTATTTATTATAGCTCCAATTTTCCTTATTAAGTTAATTCCAATTAGAAGATCTGATTCCAACCCTTCTATTTCATAAAACAAATGTCTTGTTTCGAATATATTTATATAATGGTAATATTTAATAATTGAGTACCCATGAACTGTAGATACCTTTTTGTAAATTGGTAATTTATTTTTATTTTCGTAAATTCCCTTCCTAATATAACAAGCTGTGGCTCCCGTGTCTATTAAAATGTTTAACTCCTTCTTAGTTTTTCTATCTACTCTTTTTACATAAGGCATTCCTCCGTAGGGGTCTGATCTAAAAAATGATCTTCATTTATATTGTTTAATCTTGTCACTTTATTAGCAGGTTGGTTAGATGATACTTCTGGATCTCTTTTTTGAGCTTGAGTTTGCTCCCTGGTTTGGTTCGGGCGATAATAGTTTGGGCGATTATTATTTTGGTAATAATTATTATTATACCTGCCTTGGTTGTTATTCGTCTGCCAATTATTCCTAGGCCTATTTTGAATTTGGAATGATGGGTCAACCTCCATTGGCTCAATAGTTTGCTGTTTTGGATTGGTATTTTGGTTTTTTGTTTGCCAAAAATTCCTGTTCTGTGGCCAATTATTATTTTGGTTATGGTTCCAATTATTTCCTACCCCCTTTGTATTATTATTTTGTATAGAATTTACTGGATTGAATCTTAAATTGTTTCCCTGATTTTTATTTTCATTTTTAAATCCATAATATCTGTGTGCGAATTGAGCACGGAAATTGTTTGATTCTAATTCCTGGACCTTTGCCAAAGCATTGGGTAAGTCCGGTGGATTTAATGAAAAAAGTGTTTCTGATATTGAACCATTTAGTCCAGAGATAAAAATCCGTAGGGCATTGCTTCTAATCGTTTTGTTTGTTTCTTTGGTAATTACATTGTCCTTCCCGTATGTCATTATAGTTTTGTTTATTAACAAAGTCATTTTTTTATTGACTTCATTATAGAATTCAGTAACTGTCATCCTACCTTGTCTAAGAATACTTAATTCGGACTCCAAAACATGAATTGGTCGTTTGTCATTGTATATGAAATCTAGTCTTGATAGGATTGCTTGAAAATTTAAAACAGTACCATGATTGGTTAAAGCGTCATGTGCTGCGCCCCTGATTTTATTCCGTAAAATTGTTAATGCAATAAAATACTGCTGACTCTGAATTTTGTAAAGGCTCATTACAGTCTCTGCTGCTTCTCTCCAACCTACGTATTGTGTTGGCTCTCCGGTAAACTCCGGTAATGATTTGATTACTTCTAGAGTAGTTTCACATTTAACATTAGGGTCGACCTCTTGAAGTTTATAGTCTTCTACAATATTTGTTTCTGAAACTATCTTTAATTCTATCCCATCTATTTTTTTGTTCACTTCACTCAATTGGACACTAATTAATCTGTTAATTAATTCCACCGTTAAATTACTGGATGTAGCTAAGCTACCTGCAGAAAAATTAGCCGAACCTCCAGTTGCCATGGTTAAGTTAAGTTCACTGAAACTATCTATTAAATTTTCCAGATTGTTTTTTTTTTTTTTTTTTTGTTTTGTGTTTTTGCTCTGATCCTTTTTTATCTAAACGGTGATCTATCTTAAAATTTATAGAACTTACTAAAAATTATAATTATCCTCACGATAATGTTTGATAAGGTCTTTAAATTGGGGATGTTCTGCAAATCTTCCTTCCGTCTTTGGATTTCCTTGGTAGTTTTACGGTAGAGGGTGGATTGTTTGGTTTTGTTGTTTAAAATATTTATTCTGCAAATCTTCCTTCCGTCCTTGGATTCCTTCGGTAGTTTTTACGGTAGAGGATGGTTTCTTTGGTATTGTTATTTAAAATATGTTATGCCGCTTTGAATTTTTAAGTGTCTTGATGTTTAATTGATTACTTTTTAGTCCACCTTTTATAAAACTTTAATGGATTATTTCATTTATTGTTTTCCATTAATTTGTAGATGGATGTTTTAATTTTTCCACTAAAAATCTGTGTTCTTGACTGCGCGAGTTCCGTTTATTTATTTAACTTTTATTTCGTTAAATTTTTTATTTTTAGAACTTTTTATGACGCAGCCCCACGTTGGGCGCCAATTAACTTTGTCCTTATTGATTTATTTAAAAAAAATAGAACATTTTTTATTTTATTTTTTTGGTGTTAGACTTTTATTCGTAAACGTATTAAAACATCAAGACACTTATTATTGCTGATTGCTTATGACCGATCGCTACTGCATCCAGGAAAGGACTGACTTCTTAATTCTAAATTCTTCTCCAATAAACCTCGGCCAGAAGCTTTTCTTTTTTAGCTTCCAGAACTTTTCTTTTGTTTTTAATAAAAGCTTATGCTGAAACTGTCGCATCTCGTTGTGAAATTAAATTATGCTGAGCGATGCAATTTGATTGAAAATCGGAACTCAATATTCTGGGCTTCGATCGTCAGAACGGAAGCTTGTGTTTACTTTACGATTGGTTTGTTTATATCTAGCCAGATGGTCAAGCGCGGCTCTTGAAGTTGCTGAGATTGAATTTTAAAATTTGTTTATTAATTCCATAAGTGGAATAAGCAAAGGCAAAGGCAATAAGCCGAGATTGAATTTTAAAATTTGTTTATTAATTCCATAAGTGGAACTGTTTCATGGGTTGGATAACTTGCATATGCATGGGATCCTATAGACATACACAAACAAAAATTACAGCAGACGTCGCCTGCCCTTTCTCCTGACCCTGTCATAAATATACCACCTGAGTGTAATTGATAAAAAAAGGCTGCAACAGGTCAGCAATTGTTCAGAGGTTGAAAAGGAATTTCACTTTCTTAGGATCATTTTTTCTTTTAATACTTGTTTCAACCCAACACATTCAAACACAAGAACACAAGAATCTTTGAAAAATGAAATTTCAAGGATCAATAGGTTTCTATGATTATTTTAGAGATCCAATTTTTAGTTTAAATCTCGCCTTGCCGGTTTAAGCATTTTTTACATCAATTTTTTCCGAAAATTTAAAACAAAAACCCCCCAATTATCTTTAAAATGGAGTCAAAAATTTTGGGTGATCAATTCAAGAAGGTGATTAGCGTTAATGAGTTTATAACTCATTACGATTCTAGCGAAGGCCCGCGAAATGCCTTCCATGTGCTTATGCAAAATAAACCGAGATCAACTAATTCTTTGGTTAACAAGTTGTATCGTTCGTGAACCACGATTCCTGCAAAAGAGCAGGGAAAGGTTGCTAAACAACCTTTACATAATGTAACAGTGATGCGAAGGGGTTACTACAAGGAGAAAACTTTAAATCAATCCAAAATTTAAAACGAAAGGCTGGAAGACAATATGAAGCTATGAATTACGATGCTGAAGGAATTGATACGGGAGAACAACCGACAACATCAAAAAGAGCTAGAATATCCAATACAAATGATGCCAACGATTCGAAAATATGTATGGATTGCAAGGAAAATTATACTTGCAATAATGAAACGGAGCATTTAAATTCTGCTAAGCATAGAGCAGTGGTAAAAAATCTTGTATGGAGAAATAAGAACATTTTCCCCATAAAATAATACTTTTCACGTAGAAAAGTTTAAAGTAGTTTGTGAGAGCGATATTTGTTTAAAAGAATTTTATAATAAATGCAAACAAAATATTTAAAAAATTATAAAACACGGAATAAGCGAACATAGATCTCTTAAAGTAATGGTATCTGTTCACGGTAGGTATTGTAACGAACTTTTCTTGCTGATCGATGCTCGCAACAAATGCCGCGGCTAGCTCAAAGAGTTTATGGATCGTTCCACCGAATTTATAGATTCGACGTGACTGCCCGAGCCCAGAAATAACACCGGATTGCTTCTTTTACAAAATATACCCTTTATTTACGCTTATTGTCGCTGCTCCTTTCGTCGCTGTCGCTGCTCCTCTTCAGTGGGTGTGTGTGTGTGGATCGCTGTTATCCTTGGCTCACTGGGATTGCCCTTTCGCCGTGGCCGGCACCTGACCCGTGTTAGCGGACCAATAGGCTCACCTCCCAGGCGTACGCCTGGCAGGCTACGCTTCTTAGTGCCTGGCGGCCGGATCAGGGCACGAAGGGCCTACCTACCCTACAGGACACGCCCCCGGTTGCGTCTGCCACTCGCCTCCAAACACCGGCGTGCATACGCTCCGCAGGATTTATGGGCGACCAGAGGTTTGGCGTCGCGCTTCCTTTAACTCCAGGCGATAGTTAAAGGAATGTTGGGCTTGAGTTCCCGAGCTGGCTATCCCTCGCTCACACCTGGATCACACCTGGTCACAACGGGAAGGAATCTGTAAGGCGTACGCCAGACCGATCCGACGCCCTTGCTATCACACCAGGATACCTGTCGTGTCCGGGAGTAACCCAACCCGACTCTATTTACCCTTGGGCTTCAGTTCCGCCGCGGATCCTGGATCCTTTTCCTATTTGCTCCTTGATTTATCCCGATGATTCGCGTACAGCCGCTGGACTTACCCACAGGGGGTCCTTGAGCCAATGATCGTATGTCTTTACGCACTCGCTTTTATCCTCGCACTTGTGACTGTCGGACTTACCCACGGGGGGTCCTTCAGCCTTTACTCCTAATTCCTCCAAGGAAACTTTCTCTTGAATGTTAGACTTACCCACGGGGGGTCTTTCACTCAACTCTGCCAGCTTCCCTAGAAGACTCGGTCCCGATTTACTCCAGGGCCCTCCTTATATAGGTCCAGAGGCGCCCGTTAATCCTTGCAACTCTCTCTTCCTGCCGTTAATCCTTCGGCTTTCTATTCCCGCCGTTAATCCTACTTTCCAATCCGTCGCACCGGCGGCTCCCGTTCACACCCTTTGGTCACCGGCCTGCATCTTTATTATGCCGCGGCAGCGGCTTTCTTCCAGGCGCTCCCCCCGCGCTCCCCCTTTGGCCACCGGCCCGCATTGTTATTATGCCGGGCATTGGCTCTTTTACCGGCGCTTCCCCCGCGCTGAATATGTTTGAATATGTTTGCATTTTGTGATGGATAATGCTCCTAGTACATGTAACGGATAACCCAGAGCAGATGCTAGTCCCGACTGAGCGCTGCACACATTTGTAATCCGGGTCTGTCTCGTCGGCAAGTGTAGTGGTGTTCGAAGAGCTGCAGTCTTGGGATGCTCTTAGAATCCTAAATATTCGAAATATGCGTGCGAAAAAATTTGTCATTCTGGCCGGAAAAAGAGAGATAAGCTCAACACAGAAAATAGAGAGGGCTAAGAGACAGATGAAGAACCAAAATAATAAACGATCTTACACCCCCAGGTTGCATTGGGGTGTTTTTGGCTTACCCTACCATGGCCTATACTTCCGACTATCATATTTGCTAGGCCCCTTTTTTCTTGCAAGCTTCTACGGCGGCTTCTCGATCAGCATGGGTTAATTATTCATACATTATATGGTTTAACATGGTTTATTAACAATTTTATTAACAACAAGTTTATTAACAAAAATACGAACTATCTTAAGATATGTGTGTATATGTGTGCGTGTTTTGTTATTCATATATGTAAATTTTATAAATCAGTGGAATATCGAGAATTCGTTTTAATAAATTTGAACAGAACATTTCGTTACATATTAATAGTTTTTATCGATAATAGATTTACGAAAATTCTTCAAACTGAATTTCAGAAGAGAACAAGGAAAATGTATATGTAAATAGAATTTTAACTTTGATTGAGTTAACTTTTAAATTTTAAACTGTATTTTACTTTACGTTAATTGAATATCATTCTGTGTTTTTACTAAGATATGAAATGGTGTAAAGACAAGAGAGTCTGCAGAGCAGCTTATGCATATAAACATAGTTTTGTTGTTGTGCCAACACTCACCAAAACATTATTTAGCGTAATCGCTCACCTGCTGATCCACGATGAAAGCGCTTCCATGAGTGTTGCAGCTGAAAACGTAGGAGTAAGGGAATAGCAAAAAAACAAATCTTAAGATTATCTTGCTTATACAATATGGACTTGCCGTTTACATTATTCTTAGCAGCTCTTCATCTACTAGTTCTCTTCTACGATGGTAGATGTAGGCTAATTCTCTGTTTACAAATTCTCATATAATGCTCATTGAATTATTCATTGGTATTTATGCGATCTTATAATATAATTTCTTCTCTTAATATTCTACATGAGAGCTTTTACTTTTACTTGACCTTGCAAGGTCAAGGTCTTTTATCTTAAACACACTTCTTGACAGATACTAAGTTGAGTTTTTATAATCGAATTTAGCTAACTCTTAATTACAATCTTTGTTCACTTCTTGGTATTCAAAATTCCAGTATTTCTTCCATTTTTTTATTCTTTTCTATTTCTTCTAAAGCATGTGTTTTTATGTATGTTTATATTTCATAGTTTTATGCCGCACTGAGAGAAATTTTTAGCAATTCAATTTTACATAACATTATTTATAAAACTATTTAATTGATTTTAAACGTAGAACTAGTCATAATTTCGTCACATAACAAACTGTGAGAAAATTTTTAATATAATATTTTTAATCTTTTAAAACTTAATTTAACATAAAACTTTACTTTCACCGACAATTTGGAGGGGCAGGCTCTAACTTTTTTTAGGCCGCCCAGATGAACCACAGGATGGTTTAAAATATGCCAGGGAATTTTCCTCCAGGGTAATCTTTAGATTTTAGACTTTAGTCGCACTTTAGACTTAAAGCTGATCTTATGTATGATCTTAGCTGAATTTACTGAAATTTCAAATTTTTGGTATCTGATAAGCTATTGAATGCTATAAGAAATAATATTACCGACAATGGGGAACCCTGGGGTATCCGGTTGTGGAGTGGCTGGATTAGTGATTGACTGTGGTTTACTCGGACTCTGATTTTACGGTTTGTCATAAATTGTGTTACAAATTTTGTTAACTTGGGCCCCATTGGTTCAGTTGGCTTTTTATAGTGTGGAGTCCTACTTTCTCGAAAGCTTTTCGAAGTCAAGTGAAATGATCGATGCGTGCTTTTTTTCTGAAAGGTTCCTGCTGATGATAGCGTCTACATATAGTAGGCAGTCTCTCACAGACTTCCCTCTTTTAAATCCAACTTGACGGCTGTTGAGAAGTTTGTTAGAGGTAACAAACCACCAAAGTCGTTTGGAAATTATTTTATCAAGCGTTTTTGAAATTGATGGGTTAAGGGAGATTGGTCTGTATGATTATATTGTCGTTTTGTCTATGCCTGTTTTGTCAATTGGGACCACGGTGCTAATTTTAAAAGCCTGAGGAATGAAAGAGCATAAGATTGAGTTGAAAAAGTTAATCAAGTTAATTAATCTTTTTTTAACTGTTTTTCCAATGTGCTTTATCATAATTTAGTTGATTTTATCGTTTCCTGGGGTGTTCCCCTTTAGACTTTTCAAAGCAGCATTGATAGATAGTTAGATCGGGTAGATAGTTGGTGTTTGATCTGTATGTGTCGTTTTTGGCGTCTCTAATTAGATGAATTACATGAAGTTTTGGTCCTCTGAATTAGATGACCAGTGTTTGGAGCTGTAGCCATGTCTTTTGAATTTGTGATCGTTGAGTTTTTATTGCTATCTTGGATACAATGAATGTGTGTTGATCTGTGAATTCCGGAGAATTGCCTAATGTTATTCCAGACCAGTTCTGCTTTGGATTGGCTTGAGATGGTGGAGGTCAGTGCGTGTAAGCTTTCTTTCTTTCTGAGGCGAATTTCTCTTCTGAACTGGGCGTTGGCTTTTTTATATTGTATTAGGTTTTCTTGATTCATTTTCCTATTAAACAATCTCCAGGCTCATCGGTCCGTGGAGTTTGTGGGATGACTCCTAGGATGCCTAGCTTAGGGCTACCGAACGGGTCGCAGGTTGCGGATAGCGAAAGGCCTTTCTCTATTTAAGGTTAGCTGTGAATAAAGCGAAGGATTACACTGCAGGCCCTCCTGGGGGATCCTCCTCGCAAATAAACAGCCCCGGACAGCTAGCGGGTATCCCCGCCGTAAGCGGTGCCGACGATGCGCTTGTGTTGCCGCCTCTAAAAAGTAGCCTCACAAAATTTCCCTTCCTACACAAGTTACCTACCCACCTCCCTTCCCAAACACCATCTCACACCGGGCCGGACTAAGGTGTCACTCGACCCGTGCCGAGAGTCAGCCTGGCTGGGGGCCCGGTATATAAACTCTGCCCAGTCTCAAACGGAGGGCTCAGGGTACCTGGCGACCCCCTGTTGTAATAAGCCTTACCTGGGCGTCGCGGATCTCCGCCCGGGTGGACCGTCCCTTCTCCGCAACTCGTTGGAAAAGATTATGGAGCAAAATACAATGAAAAATAGCAATAAAACACACAAAACAATTAAGGAATCGGGATCTCCCAAAAAACCCGAAAAACTGGCATTGACGAGTGAGTCTGGCCAAAAGTCGACGACGGTGCAGATGGCGAGTGAGCCCTCCCGTCCGACCAAGCTAGATTGGCAGGGTCCGGGCGGACCTCACCCCAAATCTGGGGTGTCCAAAGGCAAGCCACCCACTACCGCCACCATGACGGCATCTCCCGGCCCAAGTGCCATGATGCCGCCTTCAGGTGCGGTAAAGGGCAGCGAGCCTGAAGCGGCCAACAAGCCTGGTCAAATCCGGCATACGTATGCCGAAAAAAGAACGGCAGGGCAGATCCTGCGCAGCCACGGCAGAGCCAAGTCGGAGAAGACTTCCGAGGAGTGGCTCAAAAAGGTGGAATGGGCCAAAGGAGTCCTTCCTCAATATGGCAAGACGCCGACACCGCCAGCTCCAAAAAGGAGCCAAAACCATATCCCAAGAGGGAAAGGTCCCAGTACGTGCCGGGAGGACCAACGGCAAAGCGGTTGCGCATACAGCCGAAGAGGTCCTTAGTAGGGACCTCAACTAGGGACGTCCCTAGTAGACCAAGAGCAATGATCTGGATCCCGGCCTCCATAAAGGAACCGGGCCAGATTCTCACAATGCTACAAAGAAGCAACCCGCATCTTCCCACGACGGACTAGCGTGTGGCGAAGGTGGAGGAGATGGAAGGACCAACAAACCAGGCGGTCCTCATTATAAATAAAGAAAGTCTACCTCCCATAGAGGCTGCTCACGGGGAAGAAAACTTCGGTTTCAGCTCCGTGACCGTAAAAGTCTATAAGTCAGACTCCAGCGACGGAGCAAAAACAGCCTCTACTCAGGAGGAACTGGCCTCCGAGATAGAGGCCGCGAGTCGAGTTATCGACGAAGACATCTCCGACGACGAAGAGGCGGAGATCACAATGGTGGAGGGTAACCTGTCAGATGTCCTTACGGATTCTGCAGATAAACCTCCACTATTGTAAGGCAGCCTCAGCTGCCCTACTTCTCCATCTGGCCGAGGATGGAGTCGACATAGTCCTAGTCCAGGAACCATGGATAGCAGGAGGTAGGGTTTCTGGACTAGCGACTAGGGAGTACAAGCTACTAGTAGCTATTACTGAAGGTAAAGTCAGAGCCTGCATCTTAGCTAAAAAGCACCCTCAGCATATTCTTGCTCCATAATTACAGCGACGCGGACAATGCGGCAGCCTCCGTGGAGTCAGAGACGGCCTCTATCCGGGTACTGTCGTCGGGTACCTTACCACCCCCCGACGAGCTAGTGGGCAAACTAGCAATGGATAGCGAAAGGCTAAATATAGCCCTCCTTATAGGTTGTTACTCCAACGCTCATCACTCGCAATGGGCGAGCTCCAACACAAACGACCGCGGTGAGTCTCTTTTTAACTTTATTCGAAGGTCAAACCTCTTCCTTTGCAATAAGGGAGACGACCCCACCTTCATAATAGCAAATCGCAGGGAATCCATTGACCTCACGCTCGTATCTAAACAGCTACTCAGCAATGTAACCAAATGGAGGGTCTTAGAGAAACACTCTTTTTCCGACCACAGATACTTAGAAACATCCCTTAGTTTCAAAAAAAACCCCGAAACTACGGTTTTTAGAAATCTCAGAAAAACCAGCTGGGTCAAGTACCATCAAGTCCTCTTAAACAACATTGCACCACAGCCACCTGACTATCCCCAAACCGTGGAAAGTCTAAACACTCTGGTGTAATCTTTCAATCAAGCCTGTAATAATGCCCTCAGAAGAGCATGCCCAAAAACTAAACCACGCAAGCGAAATAGGCCACCCTGGTGGTCTACGGAGCTAGCAACCCTACAAGCAGCAAGCAGAACCCTGTTCAACAGGGTCAAAGCCGGAAGCGAGGAGGCACTCTGGACCGAATACAAGGTCTCTTTGGCCTCCTACAAAAAGGCCATCCGAAAAGCGAAGCGCTCCTCAAGGAACTCCTTCTGCTCGGATATCGAAAGCACTACTCAAGCTGCGAGGCTTAGAAAAATTCTATCCCAAACAGCCACAACTCTAGGCTATCTTAAAAAAGAAGATGGAACTTGGACCAACACTAGCGAAGAATCACTAGATTCACTCCCAGAAACCCATTTTCCGGGCTGTACCCCGGTACCAGCTGGGACCACAAACAGTAATGCCACCCACACAAACTTCAAACTCGATATTGACCAGAAAACCCCACACTGGGCTATTCACAGTTTCAACCCCTATAAATCGGCCGGTCCTGATGAGATAATTCCGGCACAAATCCAACAAGCGGGAGACATTGCCATCAACTGGCTCCAAAACATCTTTAACAGATCCCTTGCGCTAGGTGAAATTCCGTGAAAATGGCTTAAATCGCGAATAGTATTCATACCCAAAGCGGGCAAACCATCACATACGACCCCTAAAGATAATAGACCAATAAGTGTATCATCCTTCCTGCTCAAGACGCTAGAAAGAGTCATAGGACTACACCTTAGGTCAACTCTAAGTCCCACCCACATCTCCAATGCACAGCATGCATACAAAAAGGGTAAATCTACCGAGACTGCCCTACACGCGCTCATATACAGAATAGAGAAAGCTTTCCTTCAGAAGGAATTCGCCCTAGTAGCCTTTCTAGACATAGAAGGGGCCTTCAATAATGTTCTCCCAAACACCATAACTTGCTCACTAAGAACTCTGGGGGTAGATGAGCACCTGATAAGACTCATTGACCAGTTGTTAACACGCAGAACAGTGACGTCCTCTCTAGGAACATCTTCCCTAACAAAGGCCGTAAATAAAGGCGCACCGCAAGGCGGGGTCCTATCCCCTCTCCTGTGGAACATAGCAGTCAACTCAATTCTATGCAAGATGGAAGAAGGAGGCTGCAGGATAGTGGCGTACGCAGACATCGTCGCAATCCTGTTCACAGGTAAATACCCTCAAACGCTCTGCGATCTCATGAGCGAGAAATTGCAAACCCTAGCCAAATGGACAAGCAGTAATGGTCTAGGAGTAAATGCGCAGAAAACGGAGCTAGTGCTCTTCATCAGGAAATACAAACTCCCACCCCTCGTCCCACCAAGACTTAACAACCAAAGGCTCTCCTTCAGCAGCAGCGCCAAATACCTAGGGGTAATTTTGGATAGGAAGCTAACCAGGAACTCTAACGTAGAAGAAAGGTCAAAAAAGGCTGCTACAGCCCTTTTTAGCTGCAAAAAAGCCATAGGAAACAAATGGGGCATGTTCCCTAATATAGTAAGCTGGATCTACACTGCCATAGTCAGACCCATACTACTTTACGGAGTTCTGGTATGGTGGCCAGCCCTCAAAAAGAAAAGCACACTTAATAAGCTGGAAAAATCCAGCGATCAGCAGCACTATGCATCAGCGGTGCACTAAGATCCACACCAAATGAAGCACTAAACGCCATACTTAGCTTACAAAATCCAGGACGAGCTGGAATAGAACAAGCGAAAGTATCGGCAATCAGGCTTAGGGAAACTCAGCAATGGAGCCTCCTAAATAAGGGCCACTCCACCATTCTGCTGAACGATCCTCTCATTCCTAGAAGTACAGACTACTGTACTCCAAAGGAGTACACACAAACACCTTTTCAAGCCCTCATTCCTAACAGAGAGGAATGGGGAGACCAAATACCAGCCCCAGAGAACGCAATAAGCTTGATGAAAATACATTGTTGGCTCCAAATTAAACAAAAAAGTTGGAGGGGGAATATACTCCGAGCAACTAGGCATTAAAACCTCTTTCAGACTTCCAAATCACTGCAGCGTATTCCAAGCAGAAGTGATTGTCATAAGGGAAGCGCTAAAATTCCTAAACCTACACAACTCCACACAAAGAGGAGTCAACATATACAGCGACAGCCAAGCGGCTATAAAATCGATCAGCTCGGTCACAAGTAACTCCAAAACAGTCTCAGACTGCAGATCATCTCTCCACGAGATGGCAAACCAGTATGACATAAGCCTCATCTGGGTCCCAGGTCATAGGGACATCACAGGCAACTGCATAGCAGATGAACTGGCACGCAAAGGCACCAACACACCACTCCAGGGAGAACTGGAGGGCACTGGTGTACCACTAGCCTCATGCAAGCTCCAACTTAGGGAAGCAAATAAGGACAAGAACCAGCTTAGCTGGAAAACCGTCCCAAACTTCCGGTTGGCCCGCCAACTATGGCCCAAAATCTCTACAAAAAGAACATCCCAACTACTGAGGATGGATAGAACCCGCATCGGCACGGCAATAAGAGTCATCACGGGGCACTGGCTAGTGGGGACACATGCTAGGCGAACACATGCTAGGCGAATGAATTCACCCCACAACGACTACTGCCGCAGCTGCAGGGACGAAGAAGAGGAAGAAACCGTCGAGCACCTTCTCTGTCACTGCCCAGCGCTGCAGTCTCTCAGACTTAAGCAACTAGGCGACAGGTTCCTTAACAGCAGGTTCCCGAACAGGATAGAAAGGTTCACCAAAGCCTCAGGGTGGGGGAACTGCTAAACCATAAGACCTTCTGCATGTAAAGGGATTTATAGATTCAGATCACGGTATTACAAGGGACTGAACACGGTCTAAGTGTGGCGGTTGCCTCCATCAGGAGGTGAACGCCAGCCGTCTAACCTAATCTAACCTAACCTATCTCCAGGTTTGGTTTTTTTTTAGTTTTCAAGATATTTAATTTTTTGTTCCACCATGGGACATTGTATTGAGTTTTTGGAAGTTGGGATTGGGGGATACTATTGTTGGCGATATTCAGTATTATTTTATTTATGTTACTGTGTTCTATGTTTGTGTTTGTTGAAACGGGGATCTGGCTATGGAGACAATTTGTAAGACATTCAAATTTTTCGCAATTTGCTTTTTTGGTTGGAAATTTTCTTGTGTAATTAAATATCTTTTTTTCTTTATTAAACAGGTTGATTGTTATACGGAAGTGGTCGCTACCCTGGGGTGAGTCCATTAATTTAAACTCACAGTGAATTTTAAGGCTTGGTGAGCACAAGGGAAGATCGATGTGGGTGTAAGAGTTGTGGGAGGAGAAATGGGTAGGCTGGCCATTGTTTAGAATTATATAATTGTTTTTTAAAATGTATTCTCCGAGAATCCTACCCCTGCCATAGCTCTTGGGGGAGCCCCAGAGAGTATTCCAAACGTTAAAATCACCAGTGATCAGGGAAGGTGTTGATGTCTGTTTTTTCTATATCTGATGTGGTGAATTTTTGAGAAGGTTTTTTCAATTCCACTCGATGCTCGTCTGCGACTCTGAAAGATTTTAAACTTTAAGCCCATTGATTAGCGCACAAGCACAACGTCGTCATGGGCAATAAATCTTCGCTGTTCCAGCGTAACGAGGAAATCGCTCAAATCCAGGAGGAAACTGGCTTTACCCCCAACCAAATAGAGCGGCTCTACTCCCGTTTCACTTCCCTGGACCGCAACGACTGCGGCACCTTGTCTCGGGAGGACCTCATGCGCATCCCTGAGCTGGCGATCAACCCATTGTGCGAGAGGATAGTCCACTCCTTCTTCGCGGAAAGCAATGACGATCGGGTCAACTTCCGGCAGTTCATGAACGTCCTGGCCCACTTCCGGGCTCAGAGGGACAACAAGCAGAGCAAGCTGAACAGCCGGGAGGAGAAGCTAAAGTTCGCCTTTAAGATGTACGATCTGGACGATGATGGTGTGATCAGTCGGGACGAGCTCCTCTCCATTCTGCACATGATGGTGGGGGGCGAACATCAGCCAGGACCAGTTGGTGAGCATCGCGGAGAGGACGATTCTGGCGGCGGATTTGTATTGCCAGGGCAAGATCTCGTTCGAGGATTTCTGCAAGGCGCTGGACCGGACCGATGTCGACCAGAAGATGTCCATCAGGTTTCTCAACTAAATTGGTTGCTTGGCAACCAGGGAACTAGCAAAGGAGCGAGCTTTTTAGTCAGTGTTTACCAAATAGTTTAGGATGAAGTCAGTCGAGGAGCGTGGCGGTGGAAAAGTTTGATATTTAATCTTCAAGAAATGTATATTTATGTACCAGCTTCATACATTAAAAATGGTTTTCAAGTCATATTTTGCAACTAAATATTTTGAAAAAATACGAAATAAAAAAATCCGGTGGAATAAAAGTGGATAAGATGTTAACTTTTTGTATGGAGTGGATTTCTAAAGCTATGGCATCAAAAATTTGTCCTACCGGAATTGGTTTCTGTTGGAAGTCTTTGTGGATCAGTAAGGCGACTCCACCTTTTACTATAATTGACGTAGTGTTGTACATTTTGTAATTGACAGCGTTCGTCCGTAGAGCGATTGCGGCCACTATCGTCGAACTTGAACCCACCGGAGTATTGGGAGGTCCCAGAGTCGTAGTCAAAAACCTTATAGATAATCTGACTGAATTACCTATACAAGGGTCTGCTCGGGTTGAACAGTCACTTGCTGTGATCAGGAGGAGGTCGCTAGGGGTAGCGATGAGCTGAGGTTGTTGGTTGTCTGCAGCTGTGGTGGTGGTAGGTTGGATAGTAATCCCTCCTGCAGTTGATAGCAACACGCGGAGGCTACGTAGCGTATTGATCCTACTGACGGTCCGTTTCACGGGAGCAACACTCAGAGGTACTACGTATTGTTGATAAGATCTCCGGTGGTCCTTGGGCCGGAAGCAGCACACGGAGGCTACGTAACACTCAGAAGCGTTAAGTAGGGGTGAGAGAATTTCCGGCGGTCCTTGATTCTGGAGCAACACACGAAAGCTACGTAACGTATTGGTCCTACTGACGGTCCGGTTCACGGGAGCAACACTCAGCGGCGCTACGTAGGGGCGAGATGCCTACTTGTGGTCCGTTATTCACAGGAGCACACTCGAAGTAGGTTGGTTTTAAGTACCGCACTTGGCACTGAGTAACGAGACGGGTTAACTTTGTATTCGCAACTGTTTTTATTCTCAAAACACAAATCTTATATATGATGCTACAGAACCTTACGATGCTAAATACATATACTTATATACGATGCTAACATAGATATTACGTGACCGTTGAGGGAAGTCAAAGTTACGGACGTGCCCCCTACCAAAGTTAATGAAGTGTCACCTACCTCTGAGTTTGCTGACTCAGGTCAGCAATCGTTGTATTTCTCACTTCTGCTGGATCTTGTTCGACCTGATAAGTATTGCTGACATTGCTGCATCAGGTTTCATCGGGCGCCGTTGTAGCTGGGTTACTCGGTCAGTTTTATTATTGCTTATTGCTAACTATTACTATAGGTTAGTAGGTCTTGGCATTAGTTGCCAACATTCTCCCCCCCCCCCATTTAGGTACTCAAGAAAAGAAGTGACACTTCCATTTTAGTCAGCACTTTGGATACCTCTGTTGCAATATGTCTCTGATCTTTCTCCAAGTCCTCGGGCCTTATAACGGTCGTCCACGCTTTGCAGCCCATGACCGTGACTCCAGCTTGTTAGAATTTATGGATGACTTCTGCCGTAATGCCGGGCTGCGTCGTTCGGATGTCCACTTTTGGTACTGTGGTCGTATCCTGCCTCGTTACAGGACCCCTGCCTCGATTGGAATGGAGGACCGTGAGCTGGTCATTGTTCAGTTCCGGCCTTCCGGCCGAATTGCACGCCGGCGTTTGAGTCCTCGTTCAGCTTGGAATAGCGACGACAATCTCTCCACTGACAGTGGGGCTTCTTCCATGGGAACGACTGAAGATGAACCAGCTAAATCTTAACTCTACCTATTCTGATCTATTTCTACCCTATATAATAAACTTATAACAACTTACAGCTATATGTGTTTTACTCCATGATGTTACTATGGGGATCCCGGATCATATACCTCAAATCTCCGGTGGCGTCCTTCTGTCGTCAGTGCCACGATGCTCTCTTGCTGTGCGATAAACTCGAACTCTTTTCCAGGCCTTCTTCCTGAGACGGGATTGTTGGCTGTTGCGGTGTCCGTCCTTGCACATCGGTTGTATCCAGCCAATGCAGCTATAACGATGGCTACTCCTAGCATTAGACTTATTCTGTTGTCTACATCTTCTTGCGTGAGCTTGGTCCATGCCTTTAGTCCTTGAACTTATTCATGTAGTTTGTCCAGTCGATTCAGTGTCGTCTCGAGCTGCCCTTCCGTTGTTTTTACCTGTCCCGGGCTTGGCCATTCATGCACATAGCCTCCTGACATCTTCACTGTTCCTGATGAATTCAGTTGCGCTCGTCCCAGCAACGTAATGGTTTGGCTCTGCATCACACAGTCTGGCCGCATTGTTAATTTTCCCACTCCTTCGATGACGATTTGATCTTTTTCTGCCGAGCATACGTACGTCATGGTTATCGGCTTTGTCGTCCCAAAGATCCATGCATTTGGTTCCGTTAGTTGTACCCAATAGCTAGTACCCTTGATTGGCTCTGGATTGCATTTGTCGATTCGATTTCTTGACAATGCGGCCATTGTACATGGGAGTTTGTATGCGTCCGGGCCAAATAGTGTTTGCTTGAACTCGCACAATTTGTTTCCATTCATTCCTCTGATACATTGCTGCAACCCTTCTGTGGTGATGGCGAAATTATGTTTTCGGTGGTCATCTATGGCGAAATACCTTGTTTCAGTTTTGGTTATTACCAATCCCTTACTTGTTGTGTAAGTTTGATTCTCCACTATCTTATGAGTTATGCCTTCTTGGGCTCGTAGTTTCTCAACCACTTCTTCCATATGTTTTGCATATTGGGCATCCAGTACCCCGAAGAGGCCATTCGCAAGATTACCGACGATATTCAACGCCCCGCGTTTCTGACGATGATGATGCATTAACTGGTCGGCATCCTGGATTTCAGCTACCTCTTGCTCCAGTGTGTGGATGATGGTTGGACAGGCCTCGTATGCAGTTGGACACCATTTCTTTATGGCCTGAATTCCTTGTTTTACTGTCTCGATTTCCTGGACCAGATGACTGAGATCGAAGAAGGTGATTAACGTCCATTCGGCAGATTTGATTGATATTCTATCGGTTCTCTCTACGATGGTCAAGGTCGTATTGGTGATTGGAGTAATAATCACCGGTGTTCCTACTGGCGATCCTGGTAGTGGCATCAATGATAGCGTGAATACGGGCGCCACCCAGGCAAGTGCGATTATGATGGTAAACATGTTGAAATAGTTGTTTTCTCTGTTGTTGTTGTTGTTGTATATATATATATATATATTTTTTTTTTTAATTGTGGTGTCTTCCTTGTTGTTAGTGATGGATACGGCGAGTCGATGAATGGCCTGTGTTATGTTCCCCGACGCTGTACGGATTTCTGCTACCCGGATCTCGCCGTCGTTTCCGGGATGTACTGCTATTATGCGTCCGATTGGCCACTTCAATGGAGGGAGATTGTCTTCTTTTATGATCACTAAGTCTCCGATCTTCACGGTCTTACAACTCCTTGTCGACTTTGATCGATTCTTCAGCTCATGCAAATATTCGTGGGTCCAACGCTTCCAAAATTCTTCACGTAATTGATCGAAGAATCTCCACCGGGTGATCAACCCTATGCGTCGCCTAGCTTTATGAATGTCGGGTAACGCCGTTAATGGTTCCCCAATAAGGAAGTGCCCTGGAGTTAATGCTGTCAAATCCTTTGGGCTGGAAGAGATAGATGTTATGGGACGCGAGTTTAGAATGGCTTCAACATCAATCACTATGGTTTAAAGTTCTTCGTGGCTGAATGACGCTGTGTACAATGTTCGTTTTAGTAAGTGTTTTGCCGATTTCACTGAGGCTTCCCATAAACCCCCGAAGTGAGGTGCTCTGGGTGGTATGAATTGGAATTCTATCCTTCGATTTTTATACCCTTGCTGAGGGTATTATAATTTTGGTCAAAAGTGTGCAACGCAGTGAAGGAGACATCTCCGACCCTATAAAGTATATATATTCTTGATCAGGATCACCTCCTGAGTCGATATAAGCATGTCCGTCTGTCCGTCTGTCCGTCTGTCCGTCTGTCTGTCTGTTTCTACGCAAACTAGTCTCTCAGTTTTAAAGCTATCGACTTCAAACTTTGCACACATCCTTCTTTCCTTTGCAGGCAGTATATAAGTCGGAACGGCCGGGATCGGTCAACTATATCCTATAGCTGCCATATAACTGATTGATCGGAAATGCCATAACTTTGTTGTTTTTAAAGTTAGAAGGATGGGACTTGCTGCGAACTCCTCTTTTAGCAGACTTATTCGATCTGCCAAATTTCATAAGGATCGGCCGACTATATCCTATAGCTGCCATATAACTGATTGATCGGAAATGCCATATCTCTGTTGTTTTTTAAGTTAGAAGACTGGGACTTTGTATGGATTCTACTTTCGGCAAACTAATTTGATCTGCCGAGTTTAATAAGGATCGGCCGACTATATAAGATCCGATATATATCTAATAATATAAGCTGCCACATATCTGCAAGGGTATATCAACTTCGGCTCCGCCCGAAGTTAGCTTTCCATTCTTGTTTTTTAAATCTTTTTAAGGCTGCCAGGAATGCTTGTGTTGTTAAATCGGTAACTACTTCCAGATGGACTGCCTTTGTAGAAAAGCATCAGAATACTTCGAGGTAAGCCTTATGTGGTCGCTTCCAACGGATCTTGTAGTGGGTCCTGAATGGCCCACAGTAATCCACTCCACAATTTTTGAAAGGTCTATGCTGTTGAACCCGGTGCGCTGGAAGTGGGCTCATTATTTGATTCAACAACTTTGGTCGCGACCGACAACACCTGATGCAACGGCGAACTGTTTGTTGAGCCAGTTCCTTTCTCCTTAATGACCTTAATCTTAATCGTTGAGACAACGATTCTGTCTAACGTTGCATAGTAATGCTTGTGGTCCGCAGTGTGCTAACTGTTGATATTTCCATTGAAAGAAGAGTTTCGTCAGCGGATCTCCTGGTGCCAATAGTATTGGGTGCGTGGCATCGTATGACAACGCGGCGTTTTGTAATCGTCCTCCTACCCGAACAATTCCGTTTGTGTCAATAAATGGATCCAATGCTCGTAATGGATCGTTGGGTCCCACGCTCTTCGTCTTCTTGAGTTGCATGATGGATGGTAGAAAATGCTGGGATTGTATCTTCCGAACTGTAACTTCTAACGCCTCTTCTAATTCTGCCGGCGATAACGGTCCTGTCCTTTTGCTCCTTGGATTGCGGCAATTATTGATGAACCGCAAGACTGTTCCTATTACTTGTAGAACCGTATCAAACGATCCATGGTGATTAATATTTTCTATCCAATCCTCTGCGATGATTGCCTTGTTGCAAACCATTTCCTTTTTCTTTTCTTGATCTTCTTGGCCATGCTTCTGGATCCAGTGCTAAAAACGGTGGACCGGAGTACCAGATTCGTGCATCTCGTAGTTGAGCTGCAGTGTACCGAGAGTATGTCTGCAGGGTTATCTGCTGAAGCCACATGTCTCCATAGCTTAGGATCCGTCAGTTCCTGGATCTGGGCCACTCGATTTGCTACAAATGTGTGGAATGAAGATGCGGTCGCGTTAATCCATTTTAGTACTATTTCGGAATCTGACCATAAATGCATCGATTCCAAAGAAATGTTGAGATCGGTTACAACTCTTGTTGCGACTTCAGCTGCTAGTACCGCTGCGCAAAGTTCTAACCGTGGCAACGTTTGTTTCATTAGCGGAGCTACCCGTGCTTTTGAGCATAACAGCCGTGTGGAGATGCTGCCAGTATTGTCAGTTGCTCGTAGGTAAGCCACTGCACCATATGCTGCCTCTGATGCATCTGCAAACACATGTAACTGAATGCCTCCGGAGGTGTCTGACGGGAGTGAGCATCTTGGAATTTTGATTGTAGTCAGTATCTGCACGTCATGTCGGAATGCTTGCCATTGCTGGGTGAGTTCCGTGGCTAGTTCTGTGTCCTAGTCAATTTTTAACTCCCATAGACGTTGCACTCTGATCTTTGCTGTTGTATCCACCAAACAGTCCTAGAGGATCAAAGATTTTCGCGAGTTCTGAACACACGATTCTCTTTGTGATGATTAATGAATCTTCCGTCGCGGCTCGTCCTTGAAGCCAATCTCCTCGTGGATCCCAGATAATTCCAAGTGTTTTGACAGTCTGTTCTGTAAAACTACTGAAATCGAGGTTCATTTCTTGGTCTTCTTCTGGAATGTTGTTCAGCAGCAAGGGATGGTTGGTGCACCATTTTCTCAGTTTGAATCTTGCGTCACCCAATAGCTCGATTAATTGATCAATCTTACTTAACGCTTCCTTTATGGTGTGACCTCCGGTGAGGCAATCATCGACGTAACAACCTTGTCGAAGTGCGGTCGCTCCCTGGGCCAAATCCTCAGGTGCTGTGTCGGCTAGATATTGCAAACATCGGGTGGCCAGGTATGGTGCTGTTGCTGTGCCATAGGTCACAGTGTTTAGTTGGTAGTGCCTCAATGGTTCAGTTGTTTTGCGTCTCCATAATATAATTTGGAACTTGCGGTCGTCTGGATGCATCATGATCTGATGATACATTTTCTCTACGTCTGAGGTGAAAACGTATTGGTACGACCGGAACCGTAATAGAATGGATAGTAGTTCACTTTGCACTGTGGGGCCAATCCGTAACAGATTGTTTAGACTCTTTCCACTTGTTGTTGTTGCTGAAGCATCACACTACCCGTTGTTGCTGGTACTGCTGTTAGGTTTGAGGACACAATGGTGCGGTATCACATAATGCTCGGCTGTCAGTTGATTGGTCGTCAATCTAGTCATGTGACCCAAATCCTCGTACTGTTCCATAAACTGTACGTATTGTTGATGGAGATCGGGGTCCCGTTGGAGTCTCTTTTCTAGCGCGTAAAACCGCCGATATGCCATAGGCAAGGATTTTCCTAGTGTTTTTGAATGTTCCTTAAATGGCAATCTCACACTTAACCTTTTATCTGCTCCTCTTTCTATGAGAAAGAGGAGCATTTTTTTTATTTCAATAAAATGTTTTTCGCATAGTTTCTCGTCGGTGGTAAATGCCTTTTGGTTCCTTTCTAGTGTGTCCAATTTCCAAAACCGTTCCAGTAGTTCTTCTATCTTTGGTTCTGCCATCGTTGAAGCGTGGCTGTTATTGGGTGGACATGTCTGAACAGCGGATGCAACTGTTGCCGGTCCGATCAGAATCCATCCTAATGGGGTCTCTTGCAGTAATGGTTGTCCATGCCCTAAGATTATCTGTCTGGCGTGAATAGTTGAGGGATATACTCGGCACTGAGCAACAAATCAACCCCTTGTGGCTCAGTAAACGTAGGGTCTGCCAAACGAATTTCTGATGGAATGTTCTTAGGGCGTTGAATTGGCTGAGACGGTTAGTTCAACAGTATCTCGGGTAGTATAAATGCGATGACCAGTGTTTTGAATTTAGTCGTTAATGACAGCATGTTTAAAACTACTCGACTGGTTGCTCTTTTGTCCCTCCAATGCCCTTAATGTTTATATTATTTGTTCGCCAACTCCTGGGAGATTATGTTTACTTGTGATCCTGAATATAGTACTATGCGACATTTGTGTCGTACTTCTGTCGTCCCTTGAACTTCCACTTGGGCCATCGCGAATAATACATATGGTGTGGCAGGATGTCTAACCGCGGCCGCGCTCATTCGAGTTAGTGTGTAATGTAACATTGTGGGATGATTATTGCGGCATAACTGACATCTGAACCTAGATTTACAGCCGTTTATGGCGTGGTGTAATGACAAACAGTGTATTGTAGTATGTATGTTTTTGTGTCCTTTCACTTGGAGACATGTCCAGGAATTTTGGGCAATTTTGAAGACGATGGTTGCTGCGGGTGCATATCGCACAAATTTCATTGGGTGCAACTTGCCCGATGACCGATAGCCCGCACTCGTAATTGCATTTTGTAGCGTAACTTGGCTTGCTGCTTGTCGTTCTAAATGTTCTAGCATTTGTTTAAGTGACTGAAGTTTGGTTGGGTTTTTGATGGCGAGTTCTACACCTGATAATGTTTGTGAATCCAACATCTCTTCGATGATGTGTATCAAAATTGGATCCCATTCGGTTGTTGGGACATTGAGGGTGTTGAGGGCGGTGATTGTTCTGAGTACCGTATCGTGTAAACTGCGTAACTGCTCCGCTGAATCATTTGTCTTGGGGTGTGCAAATAACGTCGCAAGTGTAGACTTGACTAGAATTCGTTCATTTTGATATCGTGTTTTTACCTTTTCATCAGGTTCTTGGCCTCACCGGTCACATGGTTTTCCAAGTGCCGGAATTTTACAGTCTCGCAATAATCTTGACTATCGACGAGCTCTGTGAACATGTCATGGAACCGGGGCCATTGTAGATAAACTCCGTCAAATTTTGGAATATTTACTGGTGGCATGACAAACGTTGTTGCGGCAGTGGGTTTGTGAGATGGTGCTGTCGTCGATGGTGATTCTTCGCTTAAAAACGAAAAGTATTCTGCTCGTACCACTTGAAATCTGTCGTCGGAGTGTCTATCATTTTTTACGGTAGGATCCAAATCTATGAGGTCGTGGTATCCGCTCACAATCTCCTTCCATAACTCCTTCAAATGTTATCTGATGTGAGTGGACACTTCCCGTCCTTCAGTGCGTTTGCACAAGAAATCTTCAAGATCATCTAGGCGCCCTTCATGTCTTCGTTTTAATGATGCGATTTGAGGGTCCTCAGTAATTTTGATCCGCTCTCCCTCGGATGTACCTTTGGCTCCAGATTTTCACCGGTTTTTCGGGGACGCTGTGACGGGCCTGACCCTGATGGTATTCCATCCGAATATATCGATTCATATTTTTTGACCAAATCTGCGAGTGCCTTGACCTTTGAAAAATATTCATTTTCTGGACTGAGTGCCAGCTCATGGAGCTTGGCATCATTTTTTTTAAACTGGTTCCACACGTGGGTGAGTTGATTTAGTCACACTTTGAAGTACCCTTCTCTGAGTCGTCGTTCTGCTGAATCTTTTGTGAAGTTTCTTATCAGTCTTTGAATAGCTGTATTGCTTTCAATTTGCTCCTCAATGAGCATCTGTATTACTGGGTTTGATTTGGATCCCATGGTTGAGGTTTCTGTTATTGATGTTTTTTAACGGTGAATTGCCTTGCGGCTGTGTTCAGGTTGTGATCCAATAGAAAAAGGATCACGTCGGGGTCACCAAAATGTTCGGCAGTAAAGCGATTGCGGCCACTATCGACGAACTTGAACTCACGGGAGTAATGGGAGGTCCCAGAGTCGTAGTCAAAAACCCTATATAAAATCTGACTGAATTACCTATACAAGGGTCTAATCTCGGGCTGAACAGTCGCTTGCTGTGATCAGGAGGAGGTCGCTAGGGTGTAGCGATGAGCTGAGGTTCAGTTGGTTGTCTGCAGCTGTGGTGGTGGTAGGTTGGATAGTAATCCCTCCTGCAGTTGATAGCAACACGCGGAGGCTACGTAGCGTATTGGTCCTACTGACGGTCCGTTTCACGGGAGCAACACTCAGAGGTACTACGTATTGTTGATAAGATCTCCGGTGGTCCTTGGGCCGGAAGCAGCACACGGAGGCTACGTATTCTACTACCCTTCACGGAGCAACACTCCGAGGTGCTAAGTAGGGGTGAGAGGATTTTCCGGCGGTCCTTGATTCTGGAGCAACACACGAAAGCTACGTAACGTATTGGTCCTACTGACGGTCCGGTTCACGGGAGCAACACTCAGCGGAGCTACGTAGGGGCGAGATGCCTACTTGTGGTCCGTTATTCACAGGAGCACACTCGAAGTAGGTTGGGTTTTAAGTACCGCACTTGGCACTGAGTAACGAGAAGGGTTAACTTTGTATTCGCAACTGTCTTTATTCTCAAAACACAAATCTTATATATGATGCTACAGAACCTTACGATGCTAAATACATATACTTATATACGATGCTAACATAGATATTACGTGACCGTTGAGGGAGGTAAAAGTTACGGACGTGCCCCCTACCAAGGTTAGTGAAGTGTCACCTACCTCTGAGTCTGCTGACTCAGGTTAGCTAATCGTTGTATTTCTCACTTCTGCTGGATCTTGTTCGACCTGATAAGTATTGCTGACATTGCTGCATCAGGTTTCATCGGGCGCCATTGTAGCTGGGTTACTCGGTCAGTTTTTTCCTATCTAACGTTTAATTATTGCTTATTGCTAAACTATTACTATAGGTTAGTAGGTCTTGGCATTAGTTGCCCCTTTTTAAAAAAATTAAAAAAAGTTTAGGAAGATTTTTTTGGTGATCTATTTTTTTTCCTTTTTTTTTTGGGGTTTTTGTTGTTTTTTAACTTTCTATATGTGTTTAAAAATTTTCCCACCACAGCATCCCCATTTTTTTTTTATTTTCTTTATTTTTTAGCTTTTGGCACTAGATGAACACCATTTACAATACCTCTGTCGGGTCAGGTAGCAGCCACGGCATAAATTTAATCAATAGAAATGTAACATATATTTATAAATGTAATAACTATAGTTTAGAATATAATCATTTCCTCATTGCTATTGTTGCTCGCAAGCCGACTCTTCTCGGCCGCTCGGCTTTATTATCTTTTTTATTATCTTATCTTTGTCATTTTAAGTTAACGAGCTTTCGCCCGGCCTATGATCAAAGTCGGACTCACTTGTATTCTTTATCTCAGTGCATACGCATTATAAAAACCGGAGCTTTCTCACTCCCTGTCATATGCGAATAAACAAACATTTATAACGTTGTGAAAATAAACAATTTCCCCTTTTTGTGTTATTTTAGAAAAAGGGAAAAGGTCATTGAAAAGGCTCAATGACCAAACATTGGTGACCCCGACGTGATATAATTAATAAAATTAACAATTCCATGATCATAAAACAGAACTAGTGCGATGTATTAAAACAGAACCTGATTCAGTTTTTGTGCGGTGTATTAACATATGTATGTATGTGCATTTTGAACATAAACGGCATACAGTGCATCAGTGTCTGGAAACAATTATTTTGTATTTATACACAAATCATATAATAATATAAATAAATACATAGGCATAAAATACAATTGTTATCCGGTCCGCCAACATACATACATACATACATATATACGTTCCACTTGCAAGTGCATTCGCCTCACACAAGCGTTCATATATATATACATTCCACAACTCAGTGTACGGTTCTGAGCGCACAGTGGGATAAATCGTGTTCGCTGCGCACAAATAAAATTAAATATAATAAAATAAACAAGAGCTATAATTTTGGCGCCAAAATTAATTTGTGCGTGTTTTTACTTAAAGTGAGCGAATTTCAATCATAGTGGCGATGAACTCCAGCGGCGCCGTCACAGGAGAACCCACTCCATCTCGGAGTGCGATTTTAAAATGCAAGGCAAAGGGTATCCTCCAGGATTTGAAGAGGATCCAAGGCGCCCTGCAGACAATGTCAAAGGTGGAAGATGCTATGCTCCATGTGCGTCACGGCCAGTTGGTCGCCATGTACGAGGATTTTAAGGCCATTCACGGGGAGCTGGAAGAGTTAGATATTGCTGAGATAAGCAGCGACTTCCGATGGACAGTGTCTGAGCTTGTAGCTACGATGCATGCCGAAATCGAGCACGAGACGTCGTTGCGCTCTGCTCGAATTGCTGCCCATTCCACCCTGGCCAGCGGAGTTTCCAGTATTCAGGTGGACTCAGCGCTCAGTCGGAGTTTTCAAGCCTTGCCTCCTCTTCCTCTTCCTACTTTCAGCGGAGGATATTCGGAGTGGGCTGAGTTTCATTCGGTCTTTCTCGACGATCGTAGGCTGCAATCCTTATATAAGTAAGGTGGAAAAGTTTCAGAGGCTGCGATCTTGTCTTCGGGACTCCGCTTTAGAGGCAGTCCGTTCCTTGGAAATCTCCGAGGAGAATTATGATGTCGCAGTGCAGCTTTTGGAGAATCGATTTAATAACCGTCGGTTGATATTTCAGGCTCATGTGAACGAGATTCTGGGCCTCAATCTATTGGAAGGTGGGTCAGTGGCAGCGCTTCGAGGGCTGTCCGATAAATTCAATGCCCATATGCGAGCCTTAAAAATTTGGGGACGACAGTTCAGATCGCCGGCAGCATCATCGTCCAGGTACTTCTGCAAAGGTTGGATCCAGCCACTCAGGCCAAGTGGGAGGAAGGTCAAAATGCCTCGAACTCAAATCTCATCCCTACTTGGGAGTCGATGGCAGAGTTTTTGGAACAGCGTTGCAGGACTTTGGAGGCTATGGATGTGGCCTTGGCCGCCTACGCGCCGGGCACTCAGGTGGGAAGACGTAGAGTCGCAAATAATAGTAGATCGTCCTTTATTATTACTAATTCGCCTGCCTCTGCCTGCATATTATGCGGTGGGTGGTCCCACGTAGTTTCTGCATGCCCAAGATTTTTGTCATTGCCCCCTGAGAGCCGCCTTAGCGAGGCTAGGCGACTAGGTCTATGTCGCAAATGTCTCCAAACTGGCCATCACCTGCGTGAGTGCCTCGCTGATAATTGTCGCAGTTGTGGGAGGAGGCATCACAGTCTGTTGCATTTCTTGGAGTTACAGCCTTCCAGCAGCCAGCTTTCGGCAGTGCCGTCTACATCAGCCGCAGCCGAGTGCGCCGAGCCAATAGGCGCTTCACCATCCACGGCTAATGCACTAGTTGCCCAGGGTCGCAGCGGTGAGATAGCCTTACTGGCTACAGCGAACATTCTCATTCGGAGTTGTGCTGGGGTTTTTGTTCCTTGCCGGGCTCTTTTGGATTCAGGATCGCAGGTGCACGTGATTACGTCCCGACTGGCTAGTCAGCTGCAGCTTCGTAGACGCAAATCGTACGTGGCAGTGTCGGGCATTGGCGACACTGGCTTCGCGACAGACGGATTCTCTGTTGATGTGCTCCTACGATCCCATTGCTCTGAATATTCGGCCCTCGTCAACGCTGTAATCGCCACCAACATCACGGACCTCCAGCCTAGTTTTAGCTTGGATGTCTCCAGCTGGAATATTCCATCAAACCTCACTTTGGCTGATTCCCAGTTCTTTCGACCGCAGCGGATCGATTTACTTATCGGAGCCAGTCTATTCTATGAACTGCTGTGTGTTGGTCAAATCCAGCTCTCAGCTGGCCTACCGGTGCTGCAGAAAACCCGGCTTGGATGGGTTGTGTGTGGAGGTGGTTCACATCTGGAGAGAAAGTCGTTCGCAGCCACAGCCCGCAAGGACGTTGTGAAGAGCCCAAGCCAGCTGGATGAGCGCTTAGAGTGTCTGCTCCGTAAATTTTGGGAAATCGAAGACTGCTCCGAGCCCATTGTGAAGTGGACGAAAGAGGAATTGGATTGCGAGACGCATTTCGTGAAGCATTCTGCTCGGCTCGAGTCAGGCGCCTACTCGGTGAAGCTGCCGTTGAAGGTCAGCTCTGAGTTGCTGGGTGATTCGTACTCACGAGCCGTGCGGCGATTTCTCTCCCTCGAAAGGAAGCTTTTCCGACAGCCTCAATTGAAGGATCAGTATGCTGCGTTCATAAAGGAGTATTTAGATTTGGGGCATATGTCTCTAGTCCCGCCTAGTCCACGACCTGCCAGACAGCATTTCCTGCCACATCACTGGGTTTTGAAGGAGGACAGTTCAACAACCAAGCTCAGGGTTGTTTTTGATGGTTTGGCTGCCACTACGTCTGGGTATTCATTGAATGACGTTTTGATGTCTGGTCCAGTTATCCAACCAAAGTTGTTGCACATTCTTCTAAGGTTTCGTTGCCATAGAGTGGCCATTACAGGAGATATTTGCAAAATGTACCGATGCGTCCGAGTTTTCCCCGAGGACACTTATCTGCAGTGCATTCTTTGGCGGAATTCCACCCAGGATGAGTTGCAGGTTTTTAAACTGGGTACGGTCACTTATGGGACAAAGCCGGCCTCATTTTTATCAGTTCGAGCAATGCATCAGTTGGCAGAGGATGAGCAGTCTATGTTTCCAAAGGGTGCCGAAATTCTGCGTCGCGATTTTTATGTTGATGATCTAATTTTCGGAGGTGACTCCATAGAGGAGGCTACCAACATAATGCAGCAAACATCGGGGATCCTCGCCAAGGGCCAATTTCGGTTGAGAAGTGGTGCTCCAATTTTTCTGAAGTGCTCTCTGACGTCGTTTGAAGGGCTTCAGTCAACCTCGAAGCCCACTAGGCGCATCATCCTCTCCTCAATCGCCCGGCTTTATGATCCGATAGGGTTTGTTGGACCTGTCATTACGAAGGCGAAGATCTTTCTTCAGAAGCTATGCCGTGAGAAGTTGTCCTGGGATGAAAGTCTACCTCAAGCTCTTCACTCCGATTGGGACATGATTTGTTCCAGCTTTGCCATGGCGCAGCGTGCTGAATTCCCGAGATGGTCACTATCATCACAGTCTGAAGTGGAGATTCATGGATTTTGTGACGCCAGCATCGAGGCTTATGGTGCTTGCATTTATGTCGTATCGAAGGGTACAAGGTCAGAAAGTCATTTACTCTGCTCAAAGTCCCGAGTCGCACCTCTAAAAACAGTTACGGTACCGAAACTGGAGTTATCTGGGGCAGAGTTGCTGGCTCGGCTTATGTCGGAAGTAGCTCAGTTGAAGGTCTACGATGGGAGGTATTTCTGCTGGTGCGACTCTGCTGTGACGTTGTCCTGGATTCGGGAGGAGCCCGCTTCAAGATCAGTGGCCAGCAGCGGTTCCATCTGAAAAACCCACTCTGGAGCTAAGGGCAAGGGTTCTGCTAATCAAATCCCCGTACGTTGACGTGACAGCTGATTCCAAGTATGCCAACTCGTTTCCAGCACTGCAGCGTGTGTTCGCTTATGTGTACAAGTTCTCACAGCGAGTCCGTCACAAGGGTGTCACTGCTAGCGATATCAAGGCTGGAACCCACCTACTATTGCGACTGGTGCAGCGTGTGAATTTTTGGGATGACATAAAGGCGCTTCAGAATGGAAAGGAAATTTCGTCAGCCAGCATACTTGCCACATCCTCTCCTTTTGTAGACAAGTTTGGCCTGTTGCGTGTGGACGGTCGTTTAAGAAATTCTACATTGGATTTTGATAGTCGTCATCCAATTATATTGCCTAGAAGCCATCCAGTTACTCGGGCTATAATCGTTGATTTCCATGAGCGTAATCTACACACGGGGCCTCGTGCTCTGCTGGCTATTATTCGATCCCAATACTGGCCGATCGGGGGAGGAAAACGGTGACGAAGGCATTGCACAAGTGTATCCGATGCTTCCGCACCAAGCCTCGGTTGCTGGAGCACATTATGGCTGATCTCCCGGAGCAAAGAGTCAGCGGTTGCCAGGTTTTCGGAGTGACTGGTGTGGATTTTTGCGGGCCATTTTACTATAAGCCAGAACTTCGCAATAAAGCTCCCGTAAAATGTTACGTGAGTGTTTTCATTTGCTTTGCTACTAAAGCCGTGCACTTAGAGCTTATAAGGGATCTATCCACATCTGCGTTTTTACATGCTTTAAAACGGTTTATATGCACTCGCCGAAAGCCTCAGCACATTTGGTCTGACAATGCGACCAATTTTGTTGGAGCTAAAAACGAGCTAAAGGAGCTGCTTCAACTATTCATAAGCGATGAGCATCAACGAGCGCTTCTGGAGTTTTGCGCGATTTAGTCCATCGAGTGGCATTTTATTCCTCCTCGATCTCCGCATTTTGGTGGACTCTGGGAAGCGGCTGTCAAAACCGCAAAGCATCATTTTTACCGGGCTGTTGGGTCCTCAGTTCTTGGATTTGACGAGCTGCGAACTTTGCTTTGTCACATTGGTGCTGTCATAAACTCACGGCCTTTATTGTCTCTTTCAGAGGATCCTGCAGACCTTGATGTTCTAACGCCATCCCATTTTTTAACTGGTGGCCCGTCAGTCAGCTTTATCGAGCCTGATGTCACAAAGCTGAATTTCAATCGTATGGACAGCTGGCAGCGTGTGTCTTTCCTGCAGCAGTCTTTCTGGGCCCGATGGAAGGAGGAGTATTTAAGCCTTCTTCAGCAGCACTCCAAATGGCGTGCGTCCGGCCCTGCCTTGGCGATTAACGATGTGGTGCTAGTCAAGGACGAGAACCTACCCCCATGAAGTGGCCGTTGGCTAGAATTCTGGATCTAGTCCCTGGTCGGGATGGAGTGCCTCGAGTGGCGGTGGTTAAAACCGCTTCTGGAACTACCAAGCGCGCAGTGACAAAGCTTTGCCTATTGCCCCTTAAGGATGAAGTTGAAGAACAGGCCTCAACTGGGGGGAATATGTCGGGTCAGGCAGCAGCCACGGCATAAATTTAATCAATAGAAATGTAACATATATTTATAAATGTAATAACTATAGTTTAGAATATAATAATTTCCTCATTGCTATTGTTGGTCGCAAGCCGACTCTTCTCGGCCGCTCAGCTTTATTATCTTTTTTATTATTTTATCTTTGTCATTTTAAGTTAACGAGCTTTCGCCCGGCCTATGCTCAAAGTCGGTCTCACTTGTACTCTTTATCAGTGCATACGCATCATAAAAATCGGAGCTTTCTCACTCCCTGCCATATGCGAATAAACAAACATTTATAACGTTGTGAAAATAAATAATTTCCCCTTTTTGTGTTATTTTGGAAAAAAGGGAAAAGGTCATTGAAAAGGCTCAATGACCAAACATTGCCAACAGACAGGGATGGGGAATTGTTGGGAGAGTGTTATGTGTGTTTCATGAAGGGGGATAACTTTGGGATTGTGTAGTTTGATAAGGATTAGCAGTTTGTTATAGTTGTTTGTGTAGCCATTATTGTTCCATTGTAATATCTTAAGTGTCATATTTACGTCTAAATTTATTTATATTTAATCTTTACCCTTTAGTCTTGAGTATTTAGTTAATTCTGCAATATTTTAAGCTTTGATCTTGTTATTATTGTGTAAAGAAAAACCAAACATATTTATTGATAAGGTTTCTTTTAGTCCTGTTACTTATATTTCTAGGGAGAATATTTACTTTACTGTTTGTTCTATCCTTACCGTTATTTTCAGTACTGGAGTCCGTTAGCATAGATTCATCTTCCTTGTCATCGTATCCTATAATGGATCTGCCAGTGTTGGCAGTTGTTGCATCGGATTGGGGATGGTATATAAGGCCGAACTTGGACCCTTTCGTATCCTATATAAACGTGATCGGGGAGGTCTAGCTTGTCAAATGTTAGAGTTATAAGTCCAGTTTCTGTCGGCTCTGTTGTGAAGGTCTTCATAATTTTTCATACGGCTGACAGTTTTTGGCTTTTTAGGTTTTCAAGAATCTCTCTTCATCAATTCCTCGCAGATCATTTGAGTATATTATACCCTTTGAGTAGTTCAGAGTTCTGTGTTCTGAAACTGCAACGGGTATGTGCAATATGGTTGTTAGTTTTAGGAGTTTTTCGGCTTGTCTAATGTCTTTCGATTGTATTACGACTACGCCTTCGCATGTTATTTCAATAACTTTTTTTATGTTGAAAGGTGAGACTCCTTTAAAGGTTGAATCATCGGATCTGGATATGATTAGGTATTTGCTGATTGGAGATGGTTTTCCCTTCCATATATCTGGTGGATCGCGCATTGTTCGTTTTAAGCTTCTAGTATAAGCAAGGAGATTGTCACTGAAAGTGCACTAACTGAAAATCAATCTATTTATAGTACTGTATGTAAGTTAGAATATTTGTCCCTTGAGTTTGCCTCGCTTAGAAGATTGATTTGGGAGAGACACACGACTGATCGCATCTACTGCCAAACGTAAACTGTCGTTATTATTTAACTTAGCTAATATATCTGCTTCATCAGAATCACGTTGTTGTTCAGAAATGAACCTGTTTTCAGTTTTCCTCGGTCAGATTAATGCGTTTCTCTGGAATTTTTATCTGATCTTTATTTTTATCATACACTGGATTCCGAGATAAACAATTTACATGCGCCATACGATCACCCTTCCTAAATTCTCTCCCCTTCCTTCCTGTATCCTCATAATTAGTTAAAGTCACCATATCTATACTTTTCGTTTTATAAATTTGAAATTTATCAGCATCTACATTACGCCAAAGCCTTTGCTAAGAATATCTTGTCAAACCTACACATCGAATTTCAAATACTTGTCTAAAATTACGTGTAACAAAATCTGAAAGCAGTATTGTTCAATATTTATATTACATTAAACTTGATGAGTGCTATGAATTACATCGTTACTTATACCATTGAGTTTTACAACATTATTAACTCTTTTTCTTTTAAATTTATGGGCGACACTTTCCTTGACCAGCGAACAGACTCACCGGATGCCTTTATTGTTCCAGAGGGGGGAGCTACTGCGAAGATATACTGATCGGCCTTTAGGACAGCGGTTGCATAGTGACCATTTTCGTCACATTTAAAGCATTTGACACCAGATCGATCTTTTACAAGGGTCGTATTTGTGCTGTTGTAGGTTTTTGCTTTACTCTGGCCCTTCTGCAAACGAGCCCGACATTCGGCATATTTATGGCAAAGTTATGCCTCTCCTTGGACATAAATATGCCGGAGGAGTGAATAAGGAGGAGTGTGCCTGCAACTGTTGTTGTAGCTCATTGCGAGTTTTTACAATGGTGGTGAAAGTCCAGCGCGCCAACTTGCTGTCAACTTCAGCCATGTAAGCCAAAGTTACAGACACACCTATTTCTTCTAACTCCATGGCTTTCCATTTTAACATAAGCATCGTGACAATCCGGCTGCCGTATTCAGCAAAACTTTCTTCTGGCTTTGGTCGACCATTCAATACATTGAGAACCATGACAGCAGAAGTTTCAATTCCAACAAAATGCCGGCAAAGCATATTTGTGAAAGCCACTGAGATGCGGTGCCTTCTAATGCCTTACTTAGTGCTGTCACCAGATTGCTACCTTGGAGAACGTTATCAGCAAATATGAGGTACACCGTGCTACACCAAGATGAGGGCTCCACTCCAGCAACGTCAGGGTTGAATTTTGGTAGGGTAATGTGTGGTGCTCTACCATCGGGTTGCGGCGTCCTTGGAGTCTGCATGTTTTTAATTATTTCCATCAGGTTGCGATTTTGCAATTCCCACGCTAACAAATATGGATCAGTAGGCAAAGCAGATGCTTTGTCAGATGTCGGAGAAAGCTCATCATGTTCAAGCTCTATATCGCAGAAAGTTCTGTTCGTCTCGGTGGCGCAACATTAACTGAACTGGCCACGCATATATCTCAATTTTGGTAGATCATAATTCCGTCTCTTTTCTACGCCCCTACTTACAGACCTTACTCTGATCGCATACTTACGTATGTCTCTTTCCTGAGCCGCTGTGCGCCCTGAGAACCGTTAGCAACATCGTGTCGCCACTCATAATGACATGCAAGTTATCCAACCCATGAAACAGTTCCACTTATGGAATTAATAAACAAATTTTAAAATTGAATCTTGGCTTATTGCCTTTGCCTTTGCTTATTCCACTTATGGAATTAATAAACAAATTTTAAAATTCAATCTTAAGCTTATTGTCTTTGCCTTTGCTTATTCCACTTATGGAATTAATAAACAAATTTTAAAATTGAATCTTGGCTTATTGCCTTTGCCTTTGCTTATTCCACTTATGGAATCAATAAACAAATTTTAAAAATTAATCTCAACAACTTCAAGAGCCGCGCTTGACCATCTGGCTAGATATAAACAAACAATCGTAAAGTAAACACAAGCTTCCGTTCTGACGATCGAAGCCCAGATTATTGAATTCCGATTTTCAATCAAATTGCATCGCTCAGCATAATTCAATTTCACAACGAGATGCGACAGTTTCAGCATAAGCTTTTATTCAAAACAAAAGAAAAGTTCTGGAAGCTAAAAAAGAAAAGCTTCTGGCCGAGGTTTAATAGAGAATAATTTAGAATTAAGAAGTCAGTCTTTTCCTGGATGCAGTAGCGATCGGTCCTAAATAATAAAATATAATAAGTGTCTTGATGTATTAATACCATCACGAATAAAAGTCTAACACCAAAAAATAAAATAAAAAATGTTCTATTTTTTTTAATTAAATCAATAAGGACAAAGTTAATTGGCGCCCAACGTGGGGCTGCGTCATAAAAAGTTCTAAAAATAAAAAATTTAACGAAATAAAAGTTAAATATATAAACGGAACTCGCGCAGCCAAGAACACAAATTTTTAGTGGAAAAATTAAAACATCCACAAATTAATGGAAAACAATAAATGAAATAATCCATTAAAATTTTATAAAAGGTTGACTAAAGATAAAAAAATTAATACATCAAGACACTTATTATATTTTCTTATTTAGGACCGATCGCTACTGCATCCAGGAAAAGACTGACTTCTTAATTCTAAATTCTTCTCTATTAAACCTCGGCCAGAAGCTTTTCTTTTTTAGCTTCCAGAACTTTTCTTTTGTTTTGAATAAAAGCTTATGCTGAAACTGTCGCATCTCGTTGTGAAATTGAATTATGCTGAGCGATGCAATTTGATTGAAAATCGGAATTCAATAATCTGGGCTTCGATCGTCAGAACGGAAGCTTGTGTTTACTTTACGATTGTTTGTTTATATCTAGCCAGATGGTCAAGCGCGGCTCTTGAAGTTGTTGAGATTAATTTTTAAAATTTGTTTATTGATTCCATAAGTGGAATAAGCAAAGGCAAAGGCAATAAGCCAAGATTCAATTTTAAAATTTGTTTATTAATTCCATAAGTGGAATAAGCAAAGGCAAAGGCAATAAGCTTAAGATTGAATTTTAAAATTTGTTTATTAATTCCATAAGTTGTAACGAACTTTTCTTGCTGATCGATGCTCGCAACAAATGCCGCGGCTAGCTCAAAGAGTTTATGGATCGTTCCACCGAATTTATAGATTCGACGTGACTGCCCGAGCCCAGAAATAACACCGGATTGCTTCTTTTACAAAATATACCCTTTATTTACACAAATATTCGTACAAAGTTCATGAAAGGGTGACTCTCACCGGCTGCTCGGCTCGGCCGATCGACCGCTCGTCCTCCCCTCGGTCCCCGGTCACCGTTCCGGGTTGGTGCCGATACACACGCCCCCCCAAAGCTTTCGCCCAGCAAGACGTGTGGTCTCAGTGCCTGGCGCCGGTTCGGCTCACGGTTTCCTCCGTTTGGACTCACGTGCTCCAGTTGCGGGGCCTAGGTTGCCCCTCTCGTGCCGGTGACGCTGCTCCTGATGTCCTTCTCTCGTTGACGCTGCTTCTGTAGCCGCTGCCCTCGCTGTCGCCGCTCCTGGTGTCGCTGCTCCTTTCGTCGCTGTCGCTGCTCCCCTCCAGTGGGTGTGTGTGACTCGCTGTTATCCTTGGCTCACTGGGATTGCCCTTTCGCCGTGGCCGGCACCTGACCCGTGTTGGCGGACCAATAGGCTCACCTCCCAGGCGTACGCCGGGCAGGCTACGCTTCTTAGTGCCTGGCGGCCGGATCAGGGCACGAAGGGCCTTCCTACCCTACAGGACACGCCCCCGGTTGCGTCTGCCACTCGCCTCCAAACACCGGCGTGCATACGCTCCGCAGGATTTACGGGCGACCAGTGTTTGGCGTCACGCTTCCTTTTACTCCAGGCGATACGCTGTGCATACGCTCCAGCGCCTGGATCAGGAATCTTCCGACCTTACCGGGACGTTCCTGTCTGGTTTTATCTGTTGGGCTTGAGTTCCCGAGCTGGCTATCCCTCGCTTTACACCTGGATCACACCTGGTCACAACGGGAAGGAATCTGTAAGGCGTACGCCAGACCGATCCGACGCCCTTGCTATCACACCAGGATACCTGTCGTGTCCGGGAGTAACCCAACCCGACTCTATTTACCCTTGGGCTTCAGTTCCGCCGCGGATCCTGGATCCTTTTCCTACTTGCTCCTTGATTTATCCCGATGATTCGCGTACAGCCGCTGGACTTACCCACAGGGGGTCCTTGAGCCAATGATCGTATGTCTTTACGCACTCGCTTTTATCCTCGCACTTGTGACTGTCGGACTTACCCACGGGGGGTCCTTCAGCCTTTACTCCTAATTCCTCCAAGGAAACTTTCTCTTGAATGTTAGACTTACCCACGGGGGGTCTTTCACTCAACTCTGCCAGCTTCCCTAGAAGACTCGGTCTCGATTTACTCCAGAGGCCCTCCTTATATAGGTCTAGAGGCGCCCGTTAATCCTTGCAACTCTCTCTTCCTGCCGTTAATCCTTCGGCTTTCTATTCCCGCCGTTATTCCTACTTTCCAATCCGTTGCACCGGCGGCTCCCGTTCACACCCCCTTTTCCCCCTTTTGCCACCGGCCTGAATCGTTATTATGCCGCGGCAGCGGCTTTCTTCCAGGCGCGCCCCCCGCGCTCCCCCTTTGGCCACCGGCCCGCATTGTTATTATGCCGGGCACTGACTTTTCTACCGGCACTTCCCCCGTGCTCCCCCCTTGGCCACCGGCCCGCCTTGTTATTATTCCGTGCTTTCTAAATGTTCCCCGCCCCCTTCTCTTTCTCCTACATCCGCGCACGGCTGTCGCGCAGGCCCGACCGGAACCGTTACGTTCCACGTTGACTCCGCTTCCTCCTGCGTCCGCGCACGGCTGTCGCGCAAACCCTTTCCCCGCTGCTGCCCCTGCATCCGCGCACGGCCGCGCGATCCCTTTCCCCGCTGCTGCCCCTTCTTGCCACCTGTCTTGGTGTGTGGGAGATTTAATCTCCTCACACTTCCCCCTTCTTCGGGAACGACAGAAGTGACGTGGTTCCAGCTTCTTCACGTTTGGTTTTGGGTATAAAATTTTTTTGCGTGGATAACCTTATCCACCTCCCCCCTTCTTCGGGAACGACAGGTCGTTCCCCTTCATTATTACTTAAGATTTTTCTTTTCCTTTTTTTTTTGTTTGATGCGTACATAAATCTATTAATATTTTTTTTTTTGTGTGTTTATTTTTTTTTTTTGTGTATATCTTTATTTATATATTTTTTTTTCCTTTTTTTTTTTTTGTTCATATTTATTATTGTTGGTTTTTTTTTCTTTTTTTTTTTTTTTTTTGTGTACTATATTTTTTTGTTTAATGTTTAATTTCATTTTTTTTTCTCTTTTTTTTAAATGTTTTTTTTTTTGTTTGTGTTTTTTTTTTCTTTATTATATATTTTTTTTTTGTTTGTTTTTTTTTTGTTTATTTATATATTTTTTTTGTTTGGTTTTTTTTTTTATATTTTTTTTTTTTTGTTTGTTGTTTTTTTTTTGTTTCCCCCCTTTTCCCCGATTTTTTTTTTTTTTTTTTTTTTTTTTTTTTTTTTTTTGTTTACTTCCTTTTTTTTTCTCAAGTTCTTTCAAATTCCAATTTAATTATGTATTGTATTATTTATTATTATTATTTTTTTTTTCTCCGCCCGCTACTTGCGGGTGACGCGAACTCCACTTGAGCCCCCGCGCACCCGAAAGCATTCGCCGCCGACTTGCCAAACCAGGCTCCAACGGCCCGTCTTTTTCCGCCGTCGCCTTTCCTCCTCCTCCACTTTGCGGCGCAGCTCCGGTGGCCAGGCCTCTTGCGGGACTGCTCCTCCGCCTCCTGCTGAGTTGGTCCTCTTTAGAATCGGCCTCGGCGGCCTCTTCTCCGGGCAGGACGCCTGCCTTTCCAGTGCCGGCCTTGCTGTGGTCGGCCATATCCATGGCCCGCGAGTCCACGGCTCCGGGTCCTCTTGTTTCTCTTGGGGGTGCGGGGTGGGTGGCCTTGCCGGCTGCCACTTCCGACTCGGCCATACTCGTGGCCCCGTCATCCGCCGGATCCTCTTCTCGATCTCCTCCTTCTTTGCCCACCTGATCCTCCGGGTGGCCCTGCGACATTGGCATCTCCGGCCTGCCGCTCTTCTTAGCATCGCGGCGCGATGCCCTGCCCCTTCGGCTCTCCTCCGCCGGGCCGCTTCCTCGGCCATTGCCGTTGCCAATTTCAACCTGGCCCTCGCCAGCGCCAGTGCTGCCTCCAACCCTTCCTTCTCCTGGGTCCTCCGCTGGGTTTGACGACGTGCCGCCAGTTCCTCACTCGGCTGTCGGATTTCCTCGACGGGGGTCGTGCCTACCGGGATCCATCGTCCTCCCGGCGCTCTCCCGGTCATGGCCCGCACGACCCTCCTTGTAGCCCGGATCCTCCGGACATCCCATCCGGGCACGCCGACGAGCTCCACATCGCTCTCATCCGACGACACTACGGGTGTTGTGCACGGTGATTGCATTGTAACAAGAAAGGCCGGCCGGTGCCCATTCCCGCCTTTTTATAGGCCTACATTTCGGCCGCCTGGAATAGTTCCGTTCCGGAATAGCGGCTCCTATGCCCAGTTCCGTAATTCTGCTTTTCCGTTTCCTTGCCCACATTATCCTCTTTATGATGGCACCTGTTTTGTATTTCTGTTTGATTATGCCTGCGGCGCCGACTCCTCTGCTTGGGCTTTTAGTTCGCTTATGTGTGCCCTCCTTTCTTTCTTTGTACCGCTACGCCGTAGCACAACAATAACTGGCGATATGAAATTCGCCACCGTGTATGGCCCGCCGTATCTTGGCGCTAATTTCGCCGCGAACCCTTCGGATGCTTTTGACAGATGGTGCTCTTTTGCCCATACTATGTCACCAATTTTTGGGCTCCACTGCCGTCTCCTCAGATTGTAGTGCCTAGCTTGCTCCTGCGCCGCTCTCTCCATGTTCCTCCGTACCAGCTCAAACACTTCCTGTAGCTTCTTTGCATTCTCTGAGGGCGTGGTTTGTGATGCTCCCGTCCCCAATGCCTCTTCATCGTATAACGCCTTCGGCATTCTCGGCTCTCGGCCTTGGGTTATGAAACAAGGCGAGTATCCCGTCGAGTCGGACACGCTTGAGTTCACTGCCAGCATCAACTCAGGCCAGTGCTCGTCCCATGTCCTCTGATCCTTGCCTGCAAACTGGGCGATCATTGTCTTGACCGTTCTGTTCGCCCTTTCCGTTGGATTTTCCTGCGGCGTGTATGGTGCGGTGAATTGATGCCGAACTCCGAGCTCCTCGAGAAATTTTTTGAAACTCCTACTGGTGAACTGGACCCCATTATCCGTTATCATCACCTTTGGCACTCCGTATCTAGCAATGATTCTTTCGCGGATTGCCTTCTGCAGCGCCTCCGTGGTTGCTTTCCGCATCGGAACCATCTCCGTCCATTTTGAAAATCGATCAATCAAAACCAATAACATGGTGTTTCCATGCTTGGACCTTGGCAATGGTCCTACGAAATCTGCACATACCGTCGCCCATGGTTCCTCTGGGATCTGTGTCAGCATTTTCCCTGCAGCCTGCATTTGATTTGGTTTGTACCGCATGCACGTTTCGCACTGTCTGACATACTTCCTTATGTCCCTTTGCATCCCTGGCCAGAAGTACCTTGCTACTATTCGCGCAATTGTTTTTCTTCCGCCTAGATGTCCCGCTGTCGGTGCATCGTGGTTCTCCCTTAGCACCTGCGGTCTCATGTTGATCGGCACACACAACTTCCATGATGCCACTACTTCGCTCCCTGCTCTGTGTGGCACATGTCGGTAAATCATGCCTGCCTCTTCTGTGTACTCTGGATATTTCTGTGGATTTTCTTCTATTTTCCTCTTCAGTGCGCTTATCCATATGCATTCGACGTCTTCGCTTGTTGCGGCACTCCTCAGCTTTTCCATCATCGGCTGGCGGGATAGTGCATCTGCAACCACATTCAGCTTCCCTTTCCTGTAGCTGATAACATAATCGTATTGTTGCAGCTCAAATACCCATCTTGCAATCCTTCCCAGTGGGCTCTCTATATTATTTAGCCATTTTAGTGCCATATGGTCCGTGATCACGTCGAACTGGTACCCCTCCAGGTATGGTCTCATCTGCCGAATTGCCCATATTATGGCCAGGCATTCTTTCTCAGTCGCCGAGTAATTCTTCTCCGCTCCTATCAGCGTCCGACTGGCGTAAGCGACCACTCGCTCGCCCTCATCCGTGTCCTGCGTCAGCACTGCACCCACGCCGTAATCGCTAGCGTCTGTTTGCAACACGAATTTCTTTGAGAAATCCGGGCATGCCAGCACTGGATCCTCTGCCAATCGTGATTTTAGACTCTCAAAAGCCTCTTGGTGTCTAGCCGTCCACTCCCACTTTGTCCCTTTTCGTAGGAGATCATTTAGTGGTTTCGCGACCCCTGCGAAGTCTGGGACGAATCGCCGATACCACGATGCCATACCGATGAACTGACGTACCCCCTTTACGTTTGTTGGTGGTTTCAATTCCGTAATTGCCGCGACTTTTCCGGGATCCATGCCAATTCCCTGGCTTGTTATTCGGTGGCCCAGGTACAGTAGCTCTTCCCTGAAGAAATGGCACTTTTCCGTGTTTATTCTTAAGTTTGCCGCCTTCAGTCTTCGGAACACTTCCTTCAAATTTGCCATATGCTCCTCCCTTGTGCGTCCGATCACGATGATGTCATCTTGATACGCAAACGCGTGCGGCGCCATATCCGGGCCTATAACCTGGTCCAAAGCCCTTTGGAAAGTTGCCGATGCTGAATGTAGACCGAACGGCATCACCTTCCACTGGTACAGACCTTTTCCTGGTACCGTAAAAGCCGTGTACTTTCTGCTTCCCACCTCCAGTGGGATTTGCCAATAGCCGTCCTTAAGATCGAGGCTGCTAAAAAACTTTGCTTCCCTTAGTTGCTCCAGTATGAAGTTTATTCGTGGCATCGGGTACGCATCTTTTACCGACTTTGCGTTTATTTGTCGGAAATCCACGCACATTCTCCATTGACCCGTTTTCTTCTTTACCATAACGATGGGTGAGCTATAAGCACTATTCGAAGGCTCGATGCATCCTTTTTCCAGTAGCTCTTCTACCTTCGCATTGATCTCCCCCTGAATCTTGGGGTTCTTCGGATAGTACCTTTGTTTTATGGGGATGTCGTCCTTCATGGTGATCCTGTGCTGCGTAACGTTCGAACAACCCTTTTGGTTCGTGAACGCTACTAGCTCCTCCTCAATGAATCTTTTGTCCCGCTCGCTCTCCCATTCCTCTGATGATCCTGTCACTGCTATCGACAGCCTATCCTCCAGGCATCCGCCCCATCGTTCTCTTCTCGGGATCGTGACTTGGTGGCCTGCGCATGTTATTTTTGTGCCAAATCCTGCGAGGAAATCCCATCCTAGCACCGCGCTGTCTCCCATGCCTGGCAACACCAACATATTTAGTTTACTTTTCCATGTTGCCAAAGCTTACCGTCGTCTGGAGTACCGTTCGAGTCTCCGTATGGCTCCCATTGGCCAACTTTATCAGTCTCCTGGTTGATTTTCGCTCTCCGGCGATTTCCGGATTCTCCGCTAGCTTCTCCGAAATGAAGCTAGCCGTTGCCCCCGTGTCTATCATGGCCTTAACTTCTGCTCCTCCGACCTTGACGACCGCCGACAATTGCTGATCATCTCCCGATAATCCTCCAACTAGTTTTGAGAGGCAGCACCTCGCGATCTCTGCCTTCCTCTCTACGGCTGAGATCGCTGCGCGTTTCCCGATCTTTGGCAGCACTCTGTGCTCCTTACCCCTATTGCTCCGCACATTCTGCAGAACAACATTCTGGGGTTCCTGCACCCACTAGCCCAATGGCCCATGCCTCCACACCTGTTGCATGCCTGCGCCGGGTTCTCGACATGTCCTTGTCTCGGCGTTGCTGCCCATTGCTGATTTGGCTGTTGCTGTTCGCTGTGGCTTGTACCCCATTGCTGGTAGGTTTGTTGCATTGGGCTCCCGGCCCAGTGTAGATTCGGTTGTTGCTGTCTGTGGGTTGCAACCCATTGCTGACTCGGCTGTTGCTGTACCCTTTGTCTCTGCTCTTCTGCCTGCCATTTCTGCCTCCATCCTTGTCCTAGGGGGCTCTGTCGCTCTGGCGGGTCCTGATTCATTTCATCCTTCTGCCATTTATTTTCGGTCGCCGGCTGTTTGCGATCCCATTGTGGTTCCATGGAGGCTTGCCTGTTAAACGCCTCTTCTTCTTGGGCTAACTCCTCAAACTCCTCGGCTAGGCCCATTACTTCTTCCAGCGACGCGCATGCATATGGCCTCATAAACATTTTCATGCGTGGTATGCAGTTCTCCACCAGTCTGTCTATTATCTCCTTCGTGGATTTCCCTAGTGGCTTCATTAGAGTCTGAAGGTCCACCATATACTCCTTGAAAGGTTCTCCTCGTTTCTGCTTCCGCTGCCGAACCTGGTCTGCCAATTTCTCAAAGTAACCTTTCGGCAGAAAAAAGGACTCGAAGCTCCTTCTGAACGCTTTCCAAGTTGGCCATTCCTCATCGTTCATTATGAACCACTTCTGTGCTCTGTCCTGGAGTAACTCCGGCATCGCCCGGGGGATCGTGTTGATGTCCAACCCGTACGTTTTGGCGGACCATACCACTCGGTCCACGAATTCCAATGGATCTCCTGTTCCGTCGAATCGGAACCGGACTTCCCGGACTTGTCTGGCCACTTTAGCGTAGTCCACTTGCACCGGGACCGGCTTCCGCACTTGTGGCTCCATGCTCCTTATGCTTTTCATTTCTGGAACCGCCAGACTTTGAATGAGCTTCTCCGATTCGCTCACTGCTCTTTGTCTCGGCGTGGACCTCTGTGTGTTCCTTTCTTCGACTCCACGCGTGAACGCCAACACCTCGTCGTCCTTAGTCTCGTCGACCCACTTTGCAACTAGTGTCCTCATGTTCTCAACAGTTCCTTCTGCTGGGAGACCTAGCTCTCTACACACTTCGCTCAATTCCTCCTTGCGAAGCGCGTAAATCCAATTTTTTCTTCCCATCTTGAAGCTTGCGTTATTTCTAGCCTCGAAAACAGTCACGTAGTTTGGGCGCCAGGTGTAACGAACTTTTCTTGCTGATCGATGCTCGCAACAAATGCCGCGGCTAGCTCAAAGAGTTTATGGATCGTTCCACCGAATTTATAGATTCGACGTGACTGCCCGAGCCCAGAAATAACACCGGATTGCTTCTTTTACAAAATATACCCTTTATTTACACAAATATTTGTACAAAGTTCATGAAAGGGTGACTCTCACCGGCTGCTCGGCTCGGCCGATCGACCGCTCGGCCTCCCCTCGGTCCCCGGTCACCGTTCCGGGTTGGTGCCGATACACACGCCCCCCCAAAGCTTTCGCCCAGCAGGACGTGTGGTCTCAGTGCCTGGCGCCGGTTCGGCTCACGGTTTCCTCCGTTTGGACTCACGTGCTCCAGTTGCGGGGCCTAGGTTGCCCCTCTCGTGCCGGTGACGCTGCTCCTGATGTCCTTCTCTCGTTGACGCTGCTTCTGTTGCCGCTGCCCTCGCTGTCGCCGCTCCTGGTGTCGCTGCTCCTTTCGTCGCTGTCGCTGCTCCCCTCCAGTGGGTGTGTGTGGACTCGCTGTTATCCTTGGCTCACTGGCTTTCTTTTCCCTCCCCGCCCCCCGCCCGCGCCCGCCCCCCCCCTCCCCCTCCCCGCCCCCCCCCGCGGCTCTCTGTTCGCCCGCCCGCGCCCCGCGCGCCCCCTCCCCCCCGGCCCCCCCCCTTTGTGTCCCCCCCTCCCACCCGGCGTGCATACGCTCCGCAGGATTTATGGGCGACCAGAGGTTTGGCGTCACGCTTCCTTTTACTCCAGGCGATACGCTGTGCATACGCTCCAGCGCCTGGATCAGGAATCTTCCGACCTTACCGGGACGTTCCTGTTTGGTTTTATCTGTTGGGCTTGAGTTCCCGAGCTGGCTATCCCTCGCTTTACAGGATCACACCTGGTCACAACGGGAAGGAATCTGTAAGGCGTACGCCAGACCGATCCGACGCCCTTGCTATCACACCAGGATACCTGTCGTGTCCGGGAGTAACCCAACCCGACTCTATTTACCCTTGGGCTTCAGTTCCGCCGCGGATCCTGGATCCTTTTCCTACTTGCTCCTTGATTTATCCCGATGATTCGCGTACAGCCGCTGGACTTACCCACAGGGGGTCCTTGAGCCAATGATCGTATGTCTTTACGCACTCGCTTTTATCCTCGCACTTGTGACTGTCGGACTTACCCACGGGGGGTCCTTCAGCCTTTACTCCTAATTCCTCCAAGGAAACTTTCTCTTGAATGTTAGACTTACCCACGGGGGGTCTTTCACTCAACTCTGCCAGCTTCCCTAGAAGACTCGGTCTCGATTTACTCCAGAGGCCCTCCTTATATAGGTCTAGAGGCGCCCGTTAATCCTTGCAACTCTCTCTTCCTGCCGTTAATCCTTCGGCTTTCTATTCCCGCCGTTATTCCTACTTTCCAATCCGTTGCACCGGCGGCTCCCGTTCACACCCCCTTTTCCCCCTTTTGCCACCGGCCTGAATCGTTATTATGCCGCGGCAGCGGCTTTCTTCCAGGCGCGCCCCCCGCGCTCCCCCTTTGGCCACCGGCCCGCATTGTTATTATGCCGGGCACTGACTTTTCTACCGGCACTTCCCCCGTGCTCCCCCCTTGGCCACCGGCCCGCCTTGTTATTATTCCGTGCTTTCTAAATGTTCCCCGCCCCCTTCTCTTTCTCCTACATCCGCGCACGGCTGTCGCGCAGGCCCGACCGGAACCGTTACGTTCCACGTTGACTCCGCTTCCTCCTGCGTCCGCGCACGGCTGTCGCGCAAACCCTTTCCCCGCTGCTGCCCCTGCATCCGCGCACCCCCATCCCTTTCCCCGCTGCTGCCCCTGCATCCGCGCACGGCCGCGCGATCCCTTTCCCCGCTGCTGCCCCTTCTTGCCACCTGTCTTGGTGTGTGGGAGATTTAATCTCCTCACAAAGTATAACAAAGCAAAGCAAAGCAAGATCAATTTTAAATTTTTATTATTCCAAATGAAAGCAAAGGCAAAGGCAATAAGCTTAAGATTGAATTTTAAAATTTGTTTATTAATTCCATAAGTGGAACTGTTTCATGGGTTGGATAAATTGCATGCAAATTAACTTTGTCCTTATTAATTTATTTAAAAAAAATAGAACATTTTTTATTTTATATTTTTGGTGTTAGACTTTTATTTGTGATCGAATTAATACATCAAGACACTTATTATATTTTATTATTTAGGACCGATCGCTGCTGCATCCAGGAAAAGACTGACTTCTTAATTCTAAATTCTTCTCCATTAAACCTCGGCCAGAAGCTTTTCTTTTTTAGCTTCCAGAACTTTTATTTTGTTTTGAATAAAAGCTTATGCTGAAACTTTCGCATCTCGATGTGAAATTGAATTATGCTGAGCGATGCAATTTGATTGAAAATCGGAATTCAATAATCTGGGCTTCGATCGTCAGAACGGAAGCTTGTGTTTACTTTACGATTGGTTTGTTTATATCTAGCCAGATGGTCAAGCGCGGCTCTTGAAGTTGTTGAGATTAATTTTTAAAATTTGTTTATTGATTCAATAAGTGGAATAAGCAAAAGCCAAGATTGAATTTTAAAATTTGTTTATTAATTCCATAAGTGGAATAAGCAAAGGCAAAGGCAATAAGCCAAGATTGAATTTTAAAATTTGTTTATTAATTCCATAAGTGGAACTGTTTCATGGGTTGGATAACTCTCCCCCTTCTAAAATGGATCGTCCCGATTCATTATGGATTTCGTTTAAGTGATCTCTTAATTCGGTTATAAAAATGTCTTCGGTAATAGGTTTTTCTAGTTCTGGCCGTTGTTTTTTGGTTACAAATATGTTTTTGTATTTAAAAATAGTTCGAGAAATCAAGTATATAATGATTAAAATTAATAATATAAATGATATCGATATTTTGGTATTCTTAATTTTAATGAATGGATTTAAAATGTTTATATTATCCAAAGACAGTTCCGAGTTATTTGATAATATATAATCGGATATTTCATAATTTTTGAAGTGGTTTGTAGTTACATAGCTTAGAATTTTGTTCTCTAGATTGGTATACGAAACATTATTAATTATGGTTGTACCATTAAATGTTATTAAAAATGAACCATTTAATTCGGAGTTGTTGACAATATTGTTACCATTTATGAAAATGGCACCATCTTGGATAAGGTCTATTTTTTTATTTTTTTCTCTTATTTTTTTACAAATTGATTTCTCACCGTTTAATAATCGGGTAAAACATGTTTTTTCTAAACTTAAAGTGCAATAATTATTAAAGAGTTCTTTCTTAAATGTAGACATTTCATAATATGTATTGTCGCATTTTGCAACTTGATTACTTATTAATAGTTTTCCATCGGTTTGGGAAATGGATCGAGCGTAAAATATTTCACATCTATTATTTATTATTGGGTATTTTATATAAATTATTAATAGTTCGTTATGTAGAACGATTTTGAACACAGAGATATCCATTAAGTCAGCGATAATTACTGGCTTTTGTTCATGTTCTAATATTTTTTTTATATCTTCATTGTTTAAAATTTTTGTATTGAAAACATCAATTTTGGCAAGGGTAATGGTATCTATTAAATTTTGTAGGTCAAATGTTAACAATCGTAAGCGATGTTTTCTTAGTGGCAAATCTTGATCAATAAAAACTTTTTTAAAATCTTCGGAAAGTGATTTTATTTCTTTAAACAATTTGGAATTTTAATAGGGTTTCTGTTGTATTTGTTCTCATTGCAAATTTTACAATTTTTTATGTATTCTTTTAGTTTTTTATATAAATTTGGCCAATAATATAATTTACTGATTTGTTTATAATTTTCGTCTAGTCCCCTATGAGCTCGACTGTGTGTTTCTTCTATTATAATAGCTTTATCTTCGGTGTTTTCTACGTCTTGCAGAAATATTCGTGTAAACAGAAATTTGTTAGTAAAACTGTTTTTGAAAGGTACTTGAATGTGGTATAAATCTTCTAAGCTACAATGAATTCCAACCGTTATATTGGGTGGAAGATATTCCCTTAATATAGTTACTAAGTTCTCAACTGTATCATATTCGATGATGTGTCTTGTTTTTCCAAAAACTACCAGTGACTCATGTATTGTATACCTCCCCTTTGTTAATAACAATTGTTGTTTAAATTGATTTAATGGTTTTCGGGTCTCTTGTATTACATTTTCAAAACTACTTTCAGCAGAATGCTGTGTGTCTTGATCTGAGTTTGACTGTTCGGATTCGTCTATATTACTATCTGTAATATTATTGATTTGGATTCGTGATAATGCATCGGCTACAACATTTGTTGTTCCAGGTTTATACGTTATTTTTGGAGTAAAGCTCTCAATAAAAGAATACCATTTTTTCATATCTACATTTGGATTTTTATCTGAAATAGTGAATGATAAGGATTGATGGTCCGTTTGTATTTCTATGCCAATTACTCCATATAAATAATTCCTGAGAGTTTTTAAGGCCCATACTATGGCTAACAATTCCTTTTTATTTGTTGCATAAAGTTGTTCCGTTTTGTTTAATGTTTTAGAGATAAACGTAATTGGTTTTTCATCTTGTGATAGTACTGCCCCGATAGCTACGTCTGATGCGTCTGTTGTTAAAACGAATTTTTTATTATAATCTGGCTGAACCAATTCAATTTGGCTTATTAGATTCTCCTTCAGCTCGTTAAAAGCTTGTACAGCTGATTCATCAAACTGTATTGCAATTTTTGTAGACATTCTTTTAGAAACTTTTCCATTTTCCCCATCTAGATATTTTGTTAATGGTTTAGCTATTTTTGCATAGTTTCGGACAAATTTCCTGTAATACCCTGTTAGACCAAGAAAACTTCGAAGTTGTCTTATATTGCGGGGAATTGGATAATTGGAAATTGTGGAAATTTTTTCTGGATCAGTTTTAATTACATTATAAGAAACCATGTAACCTAGAAAGGCGGTTTCTAATTTAAAGAATTTCGATTTTTCGAGAGAAATTTTCATATTTGCTTTTTGTAAAATATTTATTATTTTAATTAAGTCAGCGTAGTGTTGTTCGATGGAGTTTGAAAAAATAATAAAATCGTCCATATAAACATGGCAAGTTTTTCCTACTTGTTCCCTTAAGATATCATCCATGGCTTTTTGAAAAATTCTGGGTTCGTTTGTTAATCCAAATGGCATTCTCAAGAATTCAAATTTCCCATTAATATGGAAAAGGCTGTCTTTTCAATATCTGAGTCCTTCATTAAAATTTGGTGGAATCCTGATTCCAAATCGATTGTTGAGAAATACTTAGCCTTTCCTAAATTTGCTAATATTACAGACGGATCTTGCATCGGATATCTGTCTGGAATAGTATTCTCGTTTAATTTTTTATAATCTATAACTAATCTACGTTTGGGTGTTCCATCTTCATTTTGACCCTTTTTTGGTACTACCAATACTGGTGAATTATAAGGACTTCTACTTGGTCTTATTATTTGATCATTTAGCATTCGATTGATTTCGTTGATAACAAAATCTGAAACCGACAAGGCGTAAGGATATTGCTTACTATATATAGCCCTGTCATTTATCGTATTTATTTCACTGCGAATGTCCGTTCTGAACGGTATTTGTAAATTTATTTTCGAGTGTTCTCCTTCAATTTTGTTAATTATTTTTCGTTCCAAAAACTCTACTTGATTTTCGTTTGCAATATGAGTATTATTTATTTTGTCTCGATTGGACCCTCTTGTTCCTACCTTTTCTAATTTCTTATTGACGGATAATTCAACGTCGGGGTATTTAGGATTTGTTGTTCCTAAAAAACTAACTTTTTTGTTGACGGTAATATCATCGTCGGCGTGTTCGGGATTTGTTGATCCCAAACTTTTCTCACTGCATTCCACTAATATTGAATCTGTGTTTTTGCAACCTTTATCGGCAAAATATTTTTTTAAAATAAATTCTTTTAGCGGGTATCTTCTGATTAAACTTGTTTCATCTTTTTCTTCACTATCATGATATATCAATTTTTCTGTTTTTCCATTATACTTCAACACTCCCTTCTCTGTATTTATTATAGCTCCAATTTTCCTTATTAAGTTAATTCCAATTAGAAGATCTGATTCCAACCCTTCTATTTCATAAAACAAATGTCTTGTTTCGAATATATTTATATAATGGTAATATTTAATAATTGAGTACCCATGAACTGTAGATACCTTTTTGTAAATTGGTAATTTATTTTTATTTTCGTAAATTCCCTTCCTAATATAACAAGCTGTGGCTCCCGTGTCTATTAAAATGTTTAACTCCTTCTTAGTTTTTCTATCTACTCTTTTTTCATAAGGCATTCCTCCGTAGGGGTCTGATCTAAAAAATTATCTTCATTTATATTGTTTAATCTTGTCACTTTATTAGCAGGTTGGTTAGATGATTCTTCTGAATCTCTTTTTTGAGCTTGAGTTTGCTCCTTGGATTGGTTCGGGCGATAATAGTTTGGGCGATTATTATTTTGGTAATAATTATTATTATACCTGCCTTGGTTGTTATTCGTCTGCCAATTATTCCAAGGCCTATTTTGAATTTGAAATGATGGGTCAACCTCCATTGGCTCAATGGTTTGTTGTTTTGGATAAGTATTTTGGTTTTTTGTTTGCCAAAAATTCCTGTTCTGTGGCCAATTATTATTTTGGTTATGGTTCCAATTATTTCCTACCCCCTTTGTATTATTATTTTGTATTGAATTTACTGGATTGAATCTTAAATTTTTTCCCTGATTTTTATTTTCATTTTTAAATCCATAATATCTGTGTGCGAATTGAGCACGGAAATTGTTTGATTCTAATTCCTGGGCCTTTGCCAAAGCATTGGGTAAGTCCGGTGGATTTAATGAAGAAAGTGTTTCTGATATTGAACCATTTAGTCCAGAGATAAAAATCCGTAGGGCATTGCTTCTAATCGTTTTGTTTGTTTCTTTGGTAATTACATTGTCCTTCCCGTATGTCATTATAGTTTTGTTTATTAACAAAGTCATTTTTTTATTGACTTCATTATAGAATTCAGTAACTGTCATCCTACCTTGTCTAAGAATACTTAATTCGGACTTCAAAACATGAATTGGTCGTTTGTCATTGTATATGAAATCTAGTCTTGATAGGATTGCTTGAAAATTTAAAACAGTACCATGATTGGTTAAAGCGTCATGTGCTGCGCCCCTGATTTTATTCCGTAAAATTGTTAATGCAACAAAATACTGCTGACTGCTGCTTCTCTCCAACCTACGTATTGTGTTGGCTCTCCGGTAAACTCCGGTAATGATTTGATTACTTCTAGAGTTGTTTCACATTTAACATTAGGGTCGACCTCTTCAAGTTTATAGTCTTCTACAATATTTGTTTCTGAAATTATCTTTAATTCTATCCCATCTATTTTTTTGTTCACTTCACTCAATTGGACACTAATTAATCTGTTAATTAATTCCACCGTTAAGTTACTGGATGTAGCTAAGCTACCTGCAGAAAAATTAGCCGAACCTCCAGTTGCCATGGTTACGTTAAGTTCACTGAAACTATCTGACACTATCTATTAAATTTTCCAGATTGTTTTTTTTTTTTTTTTTTTTTTGTATTGTGTTTTTGCTCTGATCCTTTTTTATCTTATCGGTTATCTATCTTAAAATTTATAGAACTTACTAAAAATTATAATTATCCTCACGATAATGTTTCCTTTAAATTGGGGATGTTCTGCAAATCTTCCTTCCGTCTTTGGATTTCCTTGGTAGTTTTTACGGTAGAGGGTGGTTTGTTTGGTTTTGTTGGTTAAAATATTTCTTCTGCAAATCTTCCTTCCGTCTTTGGTTTCCTTTGGTAGTTTTTACGGTAGAGGGTGGTTTCTTTTGTTTTGTTGTTTAAACTATGTTATGCCGCTTCGAATTTTTATTTTATAAGTGTCTTGATGTTTAATTGTTTGATCTTTAGTCCACCTTTTATAAAACTTTAATGGATTATTTCATTTATTGTTTTCCATTAATTTGTGGATGTTTTAATTTTTCCACTAAAAATTTGTGTTCTTGACTGCGCGAGTTCCGTTTTTTATTTAACTTTTATTTCGTTAAATTTTTTATTTTTAGAACTTTTTATGACGCAGCCCCACGTTGGGCGCCAATTAACTTTGTCCTTATTAATTTATTTAAAAAAAATAGAACATTTTTTATTTCATATTTTTGGTGTTAGACTTTTATTTGTGATCGAATTAATACATCAAGACACTTATTATACTTTATTATTTAGGACCGATCGCTACTGCATCCAGGAAAAGACTGACTTCTTAATTCTAAATTCTTCTCCATTAAACCTCGGCCAGAAGCTTTTCTTTTTTTAGCTTCCAGAACTTTTCTTTTGTTTTGAATAAAAGCTTATGCTGAAACTGTCGCATCTCGTTGTGAAATTGAATTATGCTGAGCGATGCAAGTTGATTGAAAATCGGAATTCAATAATCTGGGCTTCGATCGTCAGAACGGAAGCTTGTGTTTACTTTACGATTGGTTTGTTTATATCTAGCCAGATGGTCAAGCGCGGCTCTTGAAGTAGTTGAGATTAATTTTTAAAATTTGTTTATTGATTCAATAAGTGGAATAAGCAAAGGCAATTAGCCAAGATTGAATTTTAAAATTTGTTTATTAATTCCATAAGTGGAATAAGCAAAGGCAAAGGCAATAAGCCAAGATTGAATTTTAAAATTTGTTTATTAATTCCATAAGTGGAACTGTTTCATGGGTTGGATAACTTGCACAATGGTCAAACTAACCATTCCATGCCACACATATACAGTGGGCTAATTTACCATTCCACGACATTGCCTTCCTGACAAATCACACTTCCTCTAGTGTTAGGTCTAGGACAAAATTTTCTCAGTTATCGTCAAGTTTTATTAACCATTTCCTTCATTAACTTTTATTTATATAAAGTTTAAACTTTAAACTAAGAACAATCGAATTGGTTTCACAATACCATCATATAAACTTTTTCATAACATTTTCTTTTAAATCAAGCATGACAATTCTTCTTCTTCTGTAATTACACTAAGATGCGTAGTTATTTTTACCGATCTCCGCCATAACAAATCCTTCTGTCATGGTGCGATCATCACTGACCCCCGCCATAGCAAGTCCTTCTACTATGGTGCGGTCAATTGACCCCCGCCATAACAATTCCATCTGTTATGGTGCGGTCTGCTGTGCTGCTGTGCCTTCTTTATGTCTATTTCTCATTTGAGCGTCCCCTTGAGTCATTTAATTCATCATCAATTTCTTTACTTTATTCTCTTGCAATTGGGCAATGCCCTCAAAAACTCATGTGGATACTTATAGGTTATTTTTCTTGTTAAAGAAGAAAAATATATCTATCGCCAATTTTGGATCATGCTTAGTTTGGTAATGCTTTTCGTTTTTTAATAACACATGGTCTCCTAAACTATATTTTATTATCTTTGCTTTATTCGTATTGTAACGCTACCAACTTTTTGGTAGCGTCCGAATTAAACACACGATTTATCAATTTAATTTCAATTTTAATTCCGGGGTTCAATTTAACCCCAAACAAGCCGCTCCAATTAAAAGCCGAAAAAAAGTGACAAAAGCTTGCGCAGAAGCTTTACACAAGCTCCCAAAGTGCATGCGCTACAAAGAACAACGAAGCGCATGCGAAACTGGGAGACAGACAGATAAGAAAAGGGTGATAATAAACGCTGCAGATAAATACATTACAATCATGCACAAATGTTTTCTTCTGGTGGCTGCTTGGCCCAACACTTATTATAACTAAGTTTATCATAACGAGAATTAGCCTCCATGTTTTCCTTGGCTTGCTTTCTTATAGACTCTCTATCAATTTAATTATCCTCTACTTTGCCTATTGGTAACAAACAGAGAGGTCTAGATTCTCTACTTATTAGTATTTCTAGTGGACTGAACTTCGTGACTCGATTGGCGATGCAATTCATTGCCAATTGTACTTCGGTTATAGTTTCTTGCCACGACCTCTGACTGGTTTCGACTGCTGTCAACATACTATTAAGTGTGCTCATTATACGCTCTACCTGGCCGTTTGCCCGACTCGCGCCTTTAGCAATTAAGTGTAGCTCAATCTTTTGGCAGGAACAAAATTCACGGAATCCGAGCTTGCAAAATTTTGACCCTGATCCGCTATAATGCGCGTAGGCACACCAAACAAACACACTACGGCCTTAACAGCTTTGATTGAAGATTCAGTATCAATATTTAAGGTGTGGTCTAGGTAAACAAATTTCGTAAACGTATCTATTCGCATATTCGTATATATCTATGCGAACGCATATTTTCAAACCAATAAAATCCATAGACGTTATCCAATGTTTTCTCCCAACCTAGATACATAATAGATTCGTTAATGAATCAATTAATCACTACCCATCTAAATGCCCTAGGGATTACAGAAAAACATTTAGTCTTATCATTTCGTTGTATCTTTCTATATAAAACTCCTTTCCTTTATTCATAGGTTTTTAATAAATGTTCTGGAAATTCGTTATTTTTGAACTTAGCTAATATATCTGCTACCTCAGGATCACGTTGTTGTTTAGAAATGAACCTGTTGTCATTTTTCCCCGCTCAGATTAATGCGTTTCTCTGGAATTTTTTTCTGATCTTTATTTTTATCAGACACTGGATTCCGAGATAAACAATCTACATGCGCTATACGATCACCCTTCCTGTATTCTATGTCAAAGACAAACGATTGTAAAAATTCCCACCTATGTACACTCGGCGTTAAGTCTAGCTTTGTGCGACGAGCCTTTAAGGAATTACAATCTGTATATACGACAAATTGACGTTCCTGCGAGTAGTGGCGGAAGTGTCTGATACCATTAACTAATACTTTCATTTCTAGCTCGTACGAATGATATTTTGACTCAGCAGGGGATGTTCATTTACTGTAATACTCTACCACATGGGGTTTGTTATTAATTTTATGCAACAATCGAATATAGTTAACACAGGTGCCTGCGTCAATACTTTTATAATTTTAGTCCTTATTTGCTCATGTTGCTGTTGCCTAATGAAATGAACATTTTTCACTTAAGCGTTTCCGAGAATTTGGGAATGAACTGTCTAAAATACGAAGCCAACCCTATGAATTTTCGTAATTGCGACACAGATTGTGGAGGCGATAAATCTAGCAATGCTTTCACTTTACGTGCGTTTGGCCTAATTTCTCCGTTACTTATCTCAAAACCTAGGTACTCTATACGAGTTAAAAAAAAAAACACTTAGCTACGTTAAATGAAATCCCGCCTTACTCAATGTTTCTAATACGATACGCAATCGTTCTAAAGCTTCTTCTTTATTTTCGACTATAACCAACACGTTATCAATATAGACGACAGCGTATGAGTGTGCCAGTGATCCCAATGATTTTATTATGGCCCTCTGAAAAACAGAAGGTTAATTTTTCAAGCCAAAGGGCATGCTCAAAAACTGGTACTGACCCTCTGGAGTCACAAATGCGATTCGTTCAATTAAATTTTCGTGTTCTGGAATTTGGTAGAAGCCACTAGCCATATCTAAACACGATAAATATTTTGCACCGCGAAGCCGGGCGATCTGGTCTGCGATAATGGGCAAAGGATACCTATTAGCAATAGTATTATCATTTAGCATCCTATTGTCCACACATAGGCGATCCGTGCCATTTTTCTTTTTTACTAACATCATTGGGCTGGCGAAAGGTGAGCAACTTGGACAGAGTAGCATTTTAGGATATTTGTTAAGACAATTTTATCGGAGTCAACTAAATTTCTATCAGAACTTATAATATCCTCATAATCAGTTAAAGTCACCATATCTATCCTTTTCGTTTTATAAATTTGAAATTTATCAGCGTCTATCATTACGCCAAAGCCTTGGCTAAGAATATCTCGTCAAACTAACGTCTAAAATTACGTGTAACAAAATCTGAAAGCAGTATTGTTCAATATTTATATTACATTAAACTTGTTGAGTGCTATGAATTACATCGTTACTTATACCATTGAGTTTTACAACATTATTAACTCTTTTTCTTTTAAATTTATGGGCGACACTTTCCTTGACCAGCGAACAGACTCACCGGATGTCTTTATTGTTCCAGAGAGGGGAGCTACTGCGAAGATATCCACACGCTTCTCAGAAATTCTGTCATTTCCACCTGATCGGCCTTTAGGACAGCGGTTGCATAGTGACCATTTTCGTCACATTTAAAGCATTTGACACCAGATCGATCTTTTACACGCGTCGTATTTGTGCTGTTGTAGGTTTTTGCTTTACTCTGACCCTTTTGCAAACGAGCCCGACATTCGGCATATTTATGGCAAAGGTATGCCTCTCCTTGGACATAAATATGCCGGAGGAGTGAATAAGGAGGAGTGTGCCTGCAACTGTTGTTGTAGCTCATTGCGAGTTTTTACAATGGTTGGCAACTTTCCAACGGCTGCCGTATTCAGCAAAATCTTCTTCTGGCTTTGGTCGACCATTCAATACATTGAGAACCATGACAGCAGAAGTTTCAATTCCAACAAAATGCCGGCAAAGCATATTTGTGAAAGCCACTGAGATGCGGTGCCTTCTAATGCCTTACTTAGCGCTGTCACCAGATTGCTACCTTGGAGAACGTTATCAGCAAATATGAGGTACACCGTGCTACACCAAGATGAGGGCTCCACTCCAGCAACGTCAGAGTTGAATTTTGGTAGGGTAATGTGTGGTGCTCTACCATCGGGTTGCGGCGTCCTTGGTGTCTGCATGTTTTTAATTATTTCCATCAGGTTGCGATTTTGCAATTCCCACGCTAACAAATATGGATCAGTAGGCCAAACAGATCCCACCTTTGATGTCGGAGAAAGCTCATTTGTTTCCATGTTCAAGATCTTTATCGCAGCAAGTTCTGTTCGTCTCGGTGGCGCAACATTAACTGAACTGGCCACGCATATTCTCTGCTATTTCTCAATTGTGGCAGATCATAATGCCATCTCTTTTCTACGCCCCTATGAACAGACCTTACTCAGCAGCAGAGTATGTCTCTTTCCTGAACCGCTGTGCGTCCTGAGAACCTTTAGCGACATCGTGTCGCCTTTCATAATGACATGAAAATTAGTATACTGCTTGTTCCAGCGTAGTGGGTGCAGCTTCCAAGGATGCAGACAACCAGGATCCCGGTTCCACTCCTTTCACGCGTGCGGTGGCGAAGGCCAGCACAACCTGCTAGTAAGTACTTGAGGAGACTCGACGGAGTCTCTATCAATGGTCCTATCGAGGAAAGAATATAGTCAGTGATTCTTTATTGTAGTATGTCTCGATCGACAGCTTATCTTCAACTAACTAACTATTCTACCGTACCCTTGGTCCATGCTTCTGAAAAAACACTCTCTTCTTTCGTACGTTGTCCGGGCTGACCGTTGGAGCTTATCAGCAACTAAGACCGCTAGCATCGGTAAAATACTGTGAATCATACGATTCGAAGCGTTGATGCTCTATTGACAAGAGCAGCATCTACGTACACCTCGAAATGGCTCCACTATACAGAGTCAGTAAATAATAGCCGGTTGACTACTGTTAACTTATATTATGAGGAATGTGAAAAAATAAATTAAATTGGTTAAGAAAAATTAAATATTATTAAATAATTAATTAATTTTTATTAATATTAATTAAAAATATATATATAGTGACATATTCACAAATTCTGTTATGTTCCAAGAAATATGAATCTGAAATATGAAACAAATTCTGTTATGTTCCAAGAAAAATGAATCTGCAGCGTAGGCGGTCCCACGCTGAACCAATGTAAACAATTCCGGAGCAAGCAATGCTCCTTCTCAATAACATAAATAATACTTCAATCAATATCCCAAGCGGGCGATCTCGCTCCCCAACTTTTGTAAACAAAGGGCAATAGAAGTAAGATTTTTTGTCACAATAATTTAGTCTTAAGCTGAGATCATTCGAATAAAGACGTGAAACAGAACATTCGGTTTTTAATTCAACTTAGCGTTGTCCTTAGTCAACTGACGGGACATTAGTTCGACTCAAATAAAAAAAAACAACACTTTACTGGCGCAGTCGGTAGGATACAAAAAGTATCCGAAAAAAAGAACCTCGAGTGAAAAATAAATTAAATTTTATAATTCAGTTCTCGAACAATAATTACGCAAAACGTTTTAAAATACTTCAACTTGGATTATAATTCCAATTCGGTTGTCCAACAAAAAGTGGAAGAACAAAACAAAACAAAAAATACAATAAGTCCAACGGCACCTAAAAGTTAATAACAACAAATAAATTTTAAGAAAATTAATTTAAACAAACACTTCAACTTTAAAAAGTGAAATCAAAAATAAACTAAAATAAATTTTTATTTTTACTATAACAACAAATTTACTGTAACAATGGCACAACCAGTTATCGCCGCACCCCAAATCGTTGCACTAAGCGACAACAACCTTGCTGAAGCTCGTCGGCAACTAAAAGACATAATGCCATTTAAGGGTGATCCAGAAACTCTCTACACTTTCGTCAGCAGAGTGGACTATGTAATTTCACTCTACCAAACTAATGATGTGCGACAACAGAGGATTCTTCTTGGAGCCATCGAAAGAAACTTGGACGGACACGTAACACGATCATTGGGCCTTCCGAACATTGAAGATTGGCCTACCCTTAGATCGAGATTAGTTGCAGAATATAAACCCCAAACACCGAACTACAAACTACTGGAGAATTTCAGGGAGACACCTTACAAGGGAAATCTGAGAGCATTCTGCGAAGAAGCAGAAAGACGGCGGCAAATACTAATTTCAAAATTGCATCTAGAAGGTAACCAGCCAGATTTTCTTATTTATATTCAGGCGATTAAAGATTCCATTAAAATATTGATCAGAAAATTACCAATACAATTATTTATTATTTTGGCTCATCATGACATAGAAGATTTAAGATCATTAATCACTATCGCACAAAATGAGGGAATATATGAAGAACATGTTAATTTTGAATTAAATAAAATTCCAGAAAATCGTAATAAAAACTCAAACCCTAATCAGAATCCTAAACCACACAAATTTAATATAAATACACAAACCCAATATCGACCAAGTTACCCACAATATTCTCAACCATTCCAACCTAATTTTAATCAATACACGCAATCATTTAGACCCACCTATACACCACAGATACCTAACAACCAAACTATGTGGCCAAATCATTTCGGACCCAACCAATACATGAACACACAACCATTTACTCACAAAAATCCTTTTCCACAATATCCAAATAAAATTCAAAATCCTCAAGCAGCACATTTTAAAGGAAATACATACCCTCAACAACAACAACCCTTTACATCTAAAAATACTAACTTCCCGGTTACCAAACGACTAAGACCATCGGACAGTGAACAAACCAAAATGTCTATTGACGAATTAAGATTTCAAGATGCACACGAACACGAATACGAAGAAATACAACCTAATTATTATGAACAACAGTATTATGACCACAACCAATACCATAGGTTAATTAATGAACAACAACAGCAACAACAGGTCCAATACACCCAAAATAAAGATGAACAAATTCTAAATAGCTCAGAACCAAACGAAAATTTTCAGTTAACAGCCCCGGACAACACCAATACATAGAAATAGCATACAAAGGTTGCACATACAGTTGCCTTATAGACACAGGATCCACAATAAATATGATCAATAAAAATATATTTTGTCTTCCTATTCAAAATACTATATGCGAAGTTTTGACATCAAATGGCCCTATTACATTGAACAATTTAATTATGTTACCCAGCAATAGTATTTTTAAAACAACTGAACCATTTTATGTACACAATTTTTCTAATAATTATGATATACTAATTGGCAGAAAATTGTTGAAAAATGCACAATCAATTATAAATTACAAAAATAGCACAGTTACCCTTTTTGATAAAACATATAAATTAATAACTTCAAAATCAGAAAAGAACCACAATTTTTATATCCAAAAGCCAATAGAACCAATTAAAAAATCACCTCAGGAATCAACAAAAAAAATTGATTTTGGATTATTTCGATTAGATCACCTGAATCAGGAGGAAACTTCTGGGTTGAAAGGTTTATTAAATAAATTCAAAAATCTTCAATATGAAGAAGGAGACAATCTGACATTTACAAATACCATCAAACACGTACTAAATACAACACATAACTCCCCAATTTATTCAAAACAGTACCCACTTGCTCAAGCGCACGAAATTGAAGTCGATAACCAAGTACAGGAAATGCTTAATCAGGGATTAATTAGGGAAAGTAATTCACCATACAATAGTCCTACCTGGGTAGTACCCAAAAAACCTGATGCATCTGGAAAAATTAAGTATAAAGTAGTAATTGATTACAGAAAGCTAAATGAAATAACTATTCCCGACAGATATCCAATACCAAACATGGACGAAATCCTTGGTAAACTAGGTAAATGCCAATATTTTACAACTATCGATTTGGCAAAGGGATTTCATCAAATAGAAATGGACTCAGAATCAATACCTAAAACTGCATTCTCCACCAAAAGCGGTCATTACGAATACCTTCGAATGCCATTTGGCCTTAGAAATGCACCTGCTACTTTTCAAAGGTGTATGAATAATATCCTTCGACCGTTGCTCAATAAACACTGTTTAGTGTATTTAGATGACATCATAGTTTTTTCCTCATCCCTTACCGAACATTTAAATTCATTACAGCTAGTTTTTTCCAAACTTGCAGAAGCAAATTTAAAGTTACAGTTAGACAAATGTGAATTCTTAAAAAAAGAAGCTAGTTTTCTTGGTCACATCGTAACCCCCAATGGTATAAAACCAAACCCCCTTAAAATAAAAGCCATAGTTTCATATCCCATTCCAACAAAAGTAAAAGAGATCAGGGCTTTCCTTGGATTAACCGGTTATTATCGTAAAGTTATCCCAAACTACGCAGACATAGCAAAACCAATGACCAAATGTTTAAAAAAAGGAGCAAAAATAGATACACAAAATATCGATTACATAGAAGCATTCAAAAAACTTAAAACATTAATAATTAGTGAACCAATTCTCCAATTACCCGATTTCGAAAAAAAATTCATTTTAACCACAGATGCAAGTAATGTAGCCCTTGGAGCCGTACTTTCTCAAAATGGTCATCCTATATCCTTTATTAGCAGAACACTTAATGAACATGAATTAAATTACAGTGCTATCGAAAAGGAATTACTTGCCATTGTTTGGGCCACTAAAACTTTTCGACAGTATTTATTAGGACGACATTTTCTCATTGATAGTGACCATCAACCTCTTAGGTGGGTACATACTTTCATAACCAAGTTACAAAGATGGAAAGGCAAGTTAATGGAATACCAATTTAAAATCGACTTTATTAAAGGGAAAGAAAATTCAGTTGCCGATGCATTATCAAGAATTAAAATTGAAGAAAATCACCATAGTGAAGTTACTCAACATAGTGCAGAAGAAGATAATAGTAACCTAATTCATTTAACAGAAAAACCAATAAACTATTTCAAAAAACAAATAATTTTCATTAAATCCGATAACAATAAAGTAGAGCATTCAACAATATTCGGTAACTCCATTACAACAATCCAATATAATGTAATGACACTCGACAAGGCCAAACAAATTTTACTTGATCATTTTATTCATAAAAACATTACCATTCATATTGAAAGCGATGTAGATTTTGAAATCATTCAAAGAGCACACAGAGAAATTATTAATACCACTTACACTAAAGTAATTCGCAGTCTCCACTTATTAAAGAATGTTTGTTCATACGCAGAATTCAAAGAAATTATACTTCAATCACATAAACTTTTACACCAGGTATACAGAAAATGACTAAATTATTCAAAGAAAATCACTTTTTTCCAAATAGCCAACTATTAATTCAGAATATAATAAATGAATGCAACATATGCAATTTAGCTAAAACAGAACATAGAAATACCAAAATGCCTCTTAAAATCACACCCAATCCTGAACATTGTCGAGACAAATTTGTGGTAGATATTTATTCATCTGAGGGAAAACATTACATCAGTTGCATTGACATTTATTCAAAATTCGCTACACTTGAACATATTAAATCAAAGGATTGGATAGAATGCAGGAACGCACTAATGCGTATTTTCAATCAGTTAGGTAAACCCAAATTACTAAAGGCAGACAGAGACGGAGCTTTCACCAGTTTGACTCTAAAGCGATGGCTTGAAGCAGAAGGAATTGAATTACAACTTAACACGGCAAAAACCGGTGTAGCAGACGTCGAAAGACTACATAAGACAATAAATGAAAAAATTCGAATAATCAACTCATCCAATGATGAAGAAGTAAAATTAAGCAAGATAGAGACAATTCTTTACACATACAATCATAAAATAAAACATGATACCACTGGACAAACACCTGCTCAAATATTCTTATACGCGGGACATCCAATATTAAACACTCAAAATATTAAAGAAAGGAAAATAGATAAAATAAATGAAGATCGACAGGAATTTAACATTGACACTAGATACAGAAAAGGTCCACTTCAAAAGGGAAAATTAGAAAATCCATTTAAAGCAAATAAAAATGTAGAAAAAATAGACGAAGACCATTACAAAATTATTAATCGAAATAGGGAAACCCAATACTACAAAACACAATTTAAGAAACAAAAGAAAACTAATGCCGTTAAACTTCCACAGGAATCTTCTGTACAATGATGTTATTTCTATTATTCACCACAAGCCACACTCAACAAATTCAAATAACCAACACAGATTCCGACCTTGGCTATTTACTCTTCTCAAGCGTTCCAATTCAAATACCGGTAGTATATGAACATCACTGTTTAAGAATTAATCTAACAGAAATCAATATTATCACTGAATCTTTTGGTAACAAAATCAAAGACTCGCCCAGAATGAAATATTTGTACAATAAACTACTAAAAGAATTAAATGGTATAACTATTCATCAGCAAAATAGGCAGAAACGTGGACTATTTGACATAATAGGTTCATCTTTTAAATTTCTTTTTGGCACACTTGATGAAAAAGATAGGGTAAACATTAACAAAAAAATTGACATAATTGCAGAAAATTCAATTCAACTTCATAAATTAAATGATGTCATAAAGTTTTTGAATGAAGGACTGGAGAAACTTACTAACTACCAAAATAACCGCAATAGTATTGACACACTTGTTTATGAACTCATGCAATTTATTGAGTACATTGAAGACATCGAAATGGGCATGCAACTTTCACGTCTTGGACTTTTTAACCCAAAGTTACTCAATTACGACAAACTAGAACGCATTAACAGCCAAAATATACTTTTAATCAAAACATCTACGTGGATTGACTACAAAAATAACGAACTGTTACTTATTTCACATATCCCTATTAACCACAAAACCATTAACACCATTAAAATAATTCCTTATCCCGACCACAACGGATATCAGTTAGACTATTCAGATCAACAATCATATTTTGAAGATAAGAATAAAATTTATAATCAAGACAATAAAGAAGTTAATAATAAATGCATTAAAAATATAATTAAGCGTAAAAATCCAATTTGTAATTTTATACCAACTCCTTCAAAGGAAATGATTCAATATGTAGAACCAAATATTATACTTACATGGAATCTAACTGAAACTACAATCGAACAAAATTGTCAAGAATTAAATGGCGATATTAAAATAAATGGAAGCAAAATTATTAGAATAAAACAATGTAGAGTTAAAATTGGAAATGATATTTTAAGCGAAAATTCGTTAAGTCCTGAATTTGATTTAACAGCATTGTATTCACCGATTAATGTAACTAAGATAAAGATAGTAGAACATAATGACGTTTTAAAACTAATTTCAGAAAATAATACCACACTTTACGTAATTATAATATTAGTAGTTATCGTTCTTATTATTTTTGTTGTCCTATCAAAATTGTATACACAAAATCCACTTACCTTTTTATATACAAAATTTAGAAAACAAGCAAAAAATAATCAAGAACCACAACAAGAAATAGAACCGGCACAAAACCAGTTGCCTGCATTGTACCCTGAAATGCCACCCCAAACATAGGCAACCCTTTTAAGGGGAGGGAAGTGACATATTCACAAATTCTGTTATGTTCCAAGAAATATGAATCTGAAATATGAAACAAATTCTGTTATGTTCCAAGAAATATGAATCTGCAGCGTAGGCGGTCCCACGCTGAACCAATGTAAACAATTCCGGAGCAAGCAATGCTCCTTCTCAATAACATAAATAATACTTCAATCAATATCCCAAGCGGGCGATCTCGCTCCCCAACTTTTGTAAACAAAGGGCAATAGAAGTAAGATTTTTTGTCACAATAATTTAGTCTTAAGCTGAGATCATTCGAATAAAGACGTGAAACAGAACATTCGGTTTTTAATTCAACTTAGCGTTGTCCTTAGTCAACTGACGGGACATTAGTTCGACTCAAATAAAAAAAAACAACACTTTACTATATATGTATCCAACTAACTCACTATGATAATTTGCGCAACCTATGTAACACGAGGATTCATAAAAAATAATATATTGCTAGGAAAAAATAACTATGAATATAATATATGTTGTTGCATTATTTATATTTTTCACTCCAAGTCTATTGTATATGTTAAAAAATATTTTAACTGTACCGGAAATTTAATTTCTATATAATTTACAGGGTTGAAAAATGTATAAAGAAAAAATGATCATGAAAGTGAAATTCCTTTTAAGTCAGAAGGGTCAACACAAAATTCTCGAAACAATTGCTGACCTGGTGCGATCCTTTTTAATCAAATACACTTAGGTGGTATATTTAGACAGGATCGGGGTAAAAGACAGGCAACGCCTGCTGACATGGGAATAAATATAACGTATATTTGTTTGTGTATATGTAAAGGATCCCACGCACTCACATGCATGCAGAAATTAACGATTGCCTATTTACTCTCTACTGGCATTTCCGATTAATCAGTTATATACAGGTATTGGATATAGTCGGAAGATCCTTATGAAATTCAGCAGATCAAATATTCCCAAACTGGAATTCGTAGAAAGTCCCATCCCTCAAATTTAAAAAACAACAAAATTATGGCATTTCCGATCAATCATTAACGGCACTATATGATATAGTCGCCGATCCATATGAAATTCGGTAATCGAACTATTTGCTCATTTATTTGCATATGACACTATAGGATATAGGCGGCCGATTTCTATGAACTTTAGCATATCCGATGAGTTTGCTATAATGGAATCCATAAAAAGTCCCATCCTTCTAACATCAAAATCAACAAAGTTATGGCATTTCCGATCAATCAGTTATATGACAGCTATAGGATATAGTCCGCCGATCCTTAAAAAACTTGGCAGATCGAATAAGTTTGCCGAAAGTAGAATCCATAGCGAGTCCCATCCTTCTAACTCAAAAAACAACAGAGATATGGCATTTTCGATCAATCAGTTATATGGCAGCTATAGGATATAGTTGGCCTTATAAGGATAAGTCCTTAAATTTGGCATCTCGAATATGTCTGCCAAAACAGGAATCCATAGCAAGTCCCATCCTTCTAACTTTAAAAACAACAAAGTTATGGATTTTCCGATCAATCAGTTATCATAAGAAAAAAACCTCTTGACGAGGTAAAATAACGGTGGCGAACCCGCATGCTACTCCCAAAATATCTGATATCAATTTTGGTACAATGTCCGTCTGTCTTCAGTTTCTACGCAAACTAGTCTCTCATTTTAAAGCTATCGACTTCAAACTTTGCACACATCCTTCTTTCCTTTCCAGCTATATAAGACGGAACGGCCGGATCGGTCAACTATATCCTATAGCTGTCATATAACTGATTGATCGGAAATACTCCTCTTTTAGCAGACTTATTCGATCTGCCAAATTTCATAAGGAACGGCCGACTATATCCTATATCTGCCATATAACTGATTGATCGGAAATGCCATATCTCTGTTGTTTTTTAGTTAGAAGACTGGGACTTTGTATGGATTCTACTTTCGGCAAACTAATTGATCTCCGAGTTTTATAAGGATCGGCCGACTTATAAGATCCGATATATATCTAATATATAAGCTGCCACATATCTGCAAGGGTATATCAACTTCGGCTCCGCCCGAAGTTAGTTTCCATTCTTGTTATCCCTTGCAGAGGGTATTATAATTTTGGTCAAAAGTGTGCAACGCAGTGAAGGAGACATCTCCGACCCTATAAAGTATATATATTCTTGATCAGGATCACCTCCTGAGTCGATATAAGCATGTCCGTCTGTCCGTCTGTCCGTCTGTCCGTCTGTCCGTCTGTCTGTCTGTTTCTACGCAAACTAGTCTCTCAGTTTTAAAGCTATCGACTTCAAACTTTGCACACATCCTTCTTTCCTTTGCAGGCAGTATATAAGTCGGAATGGCCGGGATCGGTCAACTATATCCTATAGCTGCCATATAACTGATTGATCGGAAATGCCATAACTTTGTTGTTTTTAAAGTTAGAAGGATGGGACTTGCTGTGGTCTCCTCTTTTAGCAGACTTATTCGATCTGCCAAATTTCAAAGGATCAGCCGACTATATCCTATAGCTGCCATATAACTGATTGATCGGAAATGCCTAACTCGTTGTTTTTTAAGTTAGAAGGATGGGACTTGCTGTGGACACTCTTTTAGCAGACTTATTCGATCTGCCAAATTTCATAAGGATCGGCCGACTATATCCTATGCTGCCATATAACTGATTGATCGGAAATGCCATAACTTCGTTGTTTTTTAAGTTAGAAGGATGGGACTTGCTGTGGACAACTCTTTTAGCAGACTTATTCGATCTGCCAAATTTCATAAGGATCGGCCGACTATATCCTATAGCTGCCATATAACTGATTGATCGGAAATGCCATATTTCTGTTGTTTTTTAAGTTAGAAGACTGGGACTTTGTATGGATTCTACTTTCGGCAAACTAATTTGATCAGCCGAGTTTAATAAGGATCGGCCGACTATATAAGATCCGATATATATCTAATAATATAAGCTGCCCATATCTGCAAGGGTATATCAACTTCGGCTCCGCCCGAAGTTAGCTTTCCATTCTTGTTTTTATATGATCCTAATGCTGTCATATAACTGATTAATCGAAAATTACATAATTCTGCTGTTTTTACGTTAAAAGGATGGGACTCTCTGTGGATTCCCAACGGGAATACTTATTCGATCTGCCAAATTTCATAAGGATCGGCCGACTATATCCTATAGCTGCCATATAACTGATTGATCGGAAATGCCATATCTCTGTTGTTTTTTAAGTTAGAAGACTGGGACTTTGTATGGATTCTACTTTCGGCAAACTAATTTGATCTGCCGAGTTTTATAAGGATCGGCCGACTATATAAGATCCGATATATATCTAATAATATAAGCTGCCACATATCTGCAAGGGTATATCAACTTCGGCTCCGCCCGAAGTTTGTTTCCATTATTGTTTTTATATATCCTATGCTGTCATATAACTGATTAATCGAAAATGACATAATTCTGCTGTTTTTTACGTTAGAAGGATGGGACTCTCTGTGGATTCCACTTTGGGTAAATTTATTTGATCAGCTGAATTGTTAAGGATCGGACGACTATATCCTTTAGCTGTCATGTAACTGATTGATCAAAAATGCCATAACTTTATTGTTTTTTAAGTTAGAGAGATGGAACTTTCTACGGATTCCCCTTTGGGCAAATTAAAATTATCTGCAGATTTTTATAAGGATCGGAAGACTATATCCTATAGCTTTCATACAACTGATTAATCGAAAATGCCATAACTCTGCTGTTTTTTTTTGTTAGAAGGATGGGACTCTCTGTGGATTCCACTTTGGGCAAATTTATTTGATCTGCCGAATTTTATGAGGATCGGACGACTATATCCTAAAACTGTCATATTAATCTATTAATCTAAAATGCCTTAAATGTATTGTTTTTTAAACTAGAGGGATGCGACTTACTATGGATTATACTTAATACATACATTAAAATTATTTCGTTCTGACGAATTTCATAAGGATCGTCCGACTATATCCTATAGCTGTCATATGAAAATGCCATTACTTTATTGTTTTTTAAGTTAGAGAGATGGGACCTTCTACGGATTCCCCTTTGGGCAAATTAATTCGATCTGCCGAATTTTATAAGGATCGGACAAATTAATCTTATAGCTGTCATATAACTGATTAATCGAAAATGACATAATTCTGCTGTTTTTTACGTTAGAAGGATAGGACTCTAATAGTTAGTAAATAAGCAATCGTCAAATTTTCTCGAATACACATGCAAATTAATTTTGTCCTTTTTTAATTATTTAAAAAAATAGTACATTTTTTATTTTATTTTTTTTGGTGTTAGACTTTTATTCGTAAACGTATTAAAACATCAAGACACTTATTATTGCTGATTGCTTATGACCGATCGCTACTGCATCCAGGGAAGGACTGCCTTCTTAATTCTAAATTCTTCTCCAATAAACCTCGGCCAGAAGCCTTTCTTTTTTAGCTTCCAGAACTTTTCTTTTGTTTTTAATAAAAGCTTATGCTGAAACTGTCGCATCTCGTTGTGAAATTAAATTATGCTGAGCGATGCAATTTGATTGAAAATCGGAACTCAATATTCTGGGCTTCGATCGTCAGAACGGAAGCTTGTGTTTACTTTACGATTGGTTTGTTTATATCTAGCCAGATGGTCAAGCGCGGCTCTTGAAGTTGCTGAGATTGAATTTTTAAAATTTGTTTATTAATTCCATAAGTGGAATAAGCAAAGGTAAAGGCAATAAGCCGAGATTGAATTTTAAAATTTGTTTATTAATTCCATAAGTGGAACTGTTTCATGGGTTGGATAACTCTCCCCCTTCTAAAATGGATCGTCCCGATTCATTATGGATTTCGTTTGAATGATCTCTTAATTCGGTTATAAAAATGTCTTCGGTAATAGGTTTTTCTAGTTCTGACCGTTGTTGTTTGGTTACAAATATGTTTTTGTATTTAAAAATAGTTAAAGAAATCAAGTATATAATGATTAAAATTAATAATATTAATGATATAGATATTTTGGTATTCTTAATTTTAATGAATGGATTTAAAATGTTTATATTATCCAAAGACAGTTCCGAGTTATTTGATAATATATAATCGGATATTTCATAATTTTTGAAGTGGTTTGTAGTTACATAGCTTAGAATTTTGTTCTCTAGATTGGTATACGAAACATTATTAATTATGGTTGTACCATTAAATGTTATTAAAAATGAACCATTTAATTCGGAGTTGTTGACAATATTGTTACCATTTATGAAAATGGCACCATCTTGGATAAGGTCTATTTTTTTATTTTTTTCTCTTATTTTTTTACAAATTGATTTCTCACCGTTTAATAATCGGGTAAAACATGTTTTTTCTAAACTTAAAGTGCAATAATTATTAAAGAGTTCTTTCTTAAATGTAGACATTTCATAATATGTATTGTCGCATTTTGCAACTTGATTACTTATTAATAGTTTTCCATCGGTTTGGGAAATGGATCGAGCGTAAAATATTTCACATCTATTATTTATTATTGGGTATTTTATATAAATTATTAATAGTTCGTTATGTAGAACGATTTTGAACACAGAGATATCCATTAAGTCAGCGATAATTCCTGGCTTTTGTTCATGTTCTAATATTTTTTTTATATCTTCATTGTTTAAAATTTTTGTATTGAAAACATCAATAAATAATAATAATGAATTGTTTATTATTATTTTCAATTAAGTCATTCATTTTATTTTGTACTTTAATGAAATCATCATGATCTGGAGTTCCAGCTAACCACTTCCACACGGTGCCCAACTCATTTATTCCCCTTTTTGGTCTAGCTGATATTAACTGGGATAAAATTAATTTGATTACTTCTATGTCGTATTTAATTTCCCATTGTGACCTTTTATTTGTGCTTCTTTTTATATTATCTTTTTCTATATTTATTATTTCTTTATAAAAACTTAAGTTAGTAACGTGGAATAAATCGTTGTACGATTCGTAAGTAAGAACATCCTTGTTGTCTTTCCTTTCCATCCTTCATGGTTTGAATAATCAATTATTTCTGAACTGGCCATTATTATGATCGATAATATATGTATTAAAGAATGCATTTTCTGTAAGTTAAACAAAAAATTGTTAATTCTTAATATTATCTTTATGTATAATTCTGTTCCCACTGTTTATTATTATTTTGTTCGGCATGACGTTCTTAACTATTTGCTTTTTATATCTTGGTTTAAGTTTGTTTCTTTCTGCGTATTTCTTTTCGTAAACAACTTGTCCTACATGATATTGTTTTTCCTTTCTATTATCATTATGTGTTTCTAACATTTTATCTTGAGCTCTTTTTAATATTTGAGGAATATGATCGTGTTCGATTTTATTGTAAAGAATGTCAAAAGGTTTTTGATTTGGAATGAATGAATACTTTGATTATATTCCTGAGCGGCTCTTATTACAATTTCGGAATAATTGATTAGATTAAATTCTTCCTTTATACATGGTGCTAATTCTGTCAGTGTCGAATGTGCTCTTTCAACCTGTCCGTTTGAGGTACTGTGCCTCGGGTCTGCCTAGTGTAAAGTTAATCCGCACCTTTGTGCAAAAGATTTAAACTGGGCTGATGTAAAGCTAGGTTCATTATCTGTCATAAGTACTTTGGCTTGGGGAAATTGTTGAATTAGTTCCATTACTTTATTTTCAATATTTAATTTGTTTTGAATTTCCTTAACTACGAGGAATTTAGAGTATGCGTCAATACAAGTTATAAAAGTTAGACTTTGGGCATAGTATATGTCAATATGTAAATTTTCTCCTTCTTTAGTTGGTATTGGGGATTCTCCTATTGGAATTTTAATGGGGTGTCTGTTGTATTTGTTCTCATTGCAAATTTTAAAATTTTTTATGTATTCTTTTAGTTTTTTATATAAATTTGGCCAATAATATAATTTACTGATTTGTTTATAATTTTCGTCTAGTCCCCTATGAGCTCGACTGTGTGTTTCTTCTATTATAATAGCTTTATCTTCGGTGTTTTCTACGTCTTGCAGAAATATTCGTATAAACAGAAATTTGTTAGTAAAACTGTTTTTGAAAGGTACTTGAATGTGGTATAAATCTTCTAAGCTACAATGAATTCCAACCGTTATATTAGGTGGAAGATATTCCCTTAATATAGTTACTAAGTTCTCAACTGTATCATATTCGATGATGTGTCTTGTTTTTCCAAAAACTACCAGTGACTCATGTATTGTATACCTCCCCTTTGTTAATAACAATTGTTGTTTAAATTGATTTAATGGTTTTCGGGTCTCTTGTATTACATTTTCAAAACTACTTTCAGCAGAGTGCTGTGTGTCTTGATCTGAGTTTGACTGTTCGGATTCGTCTATATCGCAATTTGTAATATTATTGATTTGGATTCGTGATAATGCATCGGCTACAACATTTGTTGTTCCAGGTTTATACGTTATTTTTGGAGTAAAGCTCTCAATAAAAGAATACCATTTTTTCATATCTACATTTGGATTTTTATCTGAAATAGTGAATGATAAGGATTGATGGTCCGTTTGTATTTCTATGCCAATTACTCCATATAAATAATTCCTGAGAGTTTTTAAGGCCCATACTATGGCTAACAATTCCTTTTTATTTGTTGCATAAAGTTGTTCCGTTTTGTTTAATGTTTTAGAAATAAACGTAATTGGTTTTTCATCTTGTGATAGTACTGCCCCGATAGCTACGTCTGATTCGTCTGTTGTTAAAACAGTAAAACGGTAAAATTTTTTATTATAATCTGTCTGAACCAATTCAATTTGGCTTATTAGATTCTCCTTCAGCTCGTTAAAAGCTTGTACAGCTGATTCATCAAACTGTATTGCAATTTTTGTAGACATTCTTTTAGAAACTTTTCCAATTTCCCCACCTAGATATTTTGTTAGTGGTTTAGCTATTTTTGCATAGTTTCGGACAAATTTCCTGTAATACCCTGTTAGACCAAGGAAACTTCGGAGTTGTCTTATATTGCGTGGAATTGGATAATTGGAAATTGTGGAAATTTTTTCTGGATCAATTTTAATTACATTATTAGAAACCCGGTTTCGAATTTAAAGAATTTCGATTTTTCGAGAGAAATTTTCATATTTGCTTTTTGTAAAATATTTATTATTTTAATTAAGTCAGCGTAGTGTTGTTCGATGGAGTTTGAAAAAATAATAATATCGTCCATATAAACATGGCAAGTTTTTCCTACTTGTTCCCTTAAGATATCATCCATGGCTCTTTGAAAAATTCTGGGTGCGTTTGTCAATCCAAATGGCATTCTCAAGAATTCAAATTTCCCATTATTTATGGAAAAGGCTGTCTTTTCAATGTCTGAGTCCTTCATTAAAATTTGGTGGAATCCTGATTCCAAATCGATTGTTGAGAAATACTTAGCCTTTCCTAAATTTGCTAATATTACAGACGGATCTTGCATCGGATATCTGTCTGGAATAGTATTCTCGTTTAATTTTTTATAATCTATAACTAATCTATGTTTGGGTGTTCCATCTTCATTTTGACCCTTTTTTGGTACTACCAATACTGGTGAATTATAAGGACTTCTACTTGGTCTTATTATTTGATCATTTAGCATTCGATTGATTTCGTTGATAACAAAATCTGAAACCGACAAGGCGTAAGGATATTGCTTACTATTTTTCCTCGAATGTCCGTTCTGAACGGTATTTGTAAATTTATTTTCGAGTGTTCTTCTTCAATTTTGTTAATTATTTTTCGTTCCAAAAACTGTACTCGATTTTCGTTTGCAATATGAGTATTATTTATTTTGTCTCGATTGGACCCTCTTGTTCCTACCTTTTCTAATTTCTTATTGACGGATAATTCAACGTCGGGGTATTTAGGATTTGTTGATCCTAAAAAACTAACTTTTTTGTTGACGGTAATATCATCGTCGGCGTGTTCGGGATTTGTTGATCCCAAACTTTTCTCGCTGCATTCTACTAATATTGAATCTGTGTTTTAGCAACCTTTATCGGCAAAATATTTTTTTAAAATAAATTCTTTTAGCGGAAGAGTATTCTTTGTCTCGATTAAACTTGTTTCATCTTTTTCTTCACTATCATGATATATCAATTTTTCTGTTTTTCCATTATACTCCAACACTCCCTTCTCTGTATTTATTATAGCTCCAATTTTCCTTATTAAGTTAATTCCAATTAGAAGATCTGATTCCAACCCTTCTATTTCATAAAACAAATGTCTTGTTTCGAATATATTTATATAATGGTAATATTTAATAATTGAGTACCCATGAACTGTAGATACCTTTTTGTAAATTGGTAATTTATTTTTATTTTCGTAAATTCCCTTCCTAATATAACAAGCTGTGGCTCCCGTGTCTATTAAAATGTTTAACTCCTTCTTAGTTTTTCTATCTACTCTTTTTACATAAGGCATTCCTCCGTAGGGGTCTGATCTAAAAAATGATCTTCATTTATATTGTTTAATCTTGTCACTTTATTAGCAGGTTGGTTAGATGATTCTTCTGGATCTCTTTTTTGAGCTTGAGTTTGCTCCTTGGATTGGTTCGGGCGATAATAGTTTGGGCGATTATTATTTTGGTAATAATTATTATTATACCTGCCTTGGTTGTTATTCGTCTGCCAATTATTCCTAGGCCTATTTTGAATTTGGAATGATGGGTCAACCTCCATTGGCTCAATAGTTTGCTGTTTTGGATTGGTATTTTGGTTTTTTGTTTGCCAAAAATTCCTGTTCTGTGGCCAATTATTATTTTGGTTATGGTTCCAATTATTTCCTACCCCCTTTGTATTATTATTTTGTATAGAATTTACTGGATTGAATCTTAAATTGTTTCCCTGATTTTTATTTTCATTTTTAAATCCATAATATCTGTGTGCGAATTGAGCACGGAAATTGTTTGATTCTAATTCCTGGACCTTTGCCAAAGCATTGGGTAAGTCCGGTGGATTTAATGAAAAAAGTGTTTCTGATATTGAACCATTTAGTCCAGAGATAAAAATCCGTAGGGCATTGCTTCTAATCGTTTTGTTTGTTTCTTTGGTAATTACATTGTCCTTCCCGTATGTCATTATAGTTTTGTTTATTAACAAAGTCATTTTTTTATTGACTTCATTATAGAATTCAGTAACTGTCATCCTACCTTGTCTAAGAATACTTAATTCGGACTTCAAAACATGAATTGGTCGTTTGTCATTGTATATGAAATCTAGTCTTGATAGGATTGCTTGAAAATTTAAAACAGTACCATGATTGGTTAAAGCGTCATGTGCTGCGCCCCTGATTTTATTCCGTAAAATTGTTAATGCAATAAAATACTGCTGACTCTGAATTTTGTAAAGGCTCATTACAGTCTCTGCTGCTTCTCTCCAACCTACGTATTGTGTTGGCTCTCCGGTAAACTCCGGTAATGATTTGATTACTTCTAGAGTAGTTTCACATTTTACATTAGGGTCGACCTCTTGAAGTTTATAGTCTTCTACAATATTTGTTTCTGAAATTATCTTTAATTCTATCCCATCTATTTTTTTGTTCACTTCACTGAATTGTACACTAATTAATCGGTTAATTAATTCCACCGTTAAATTACTGGATGTAGCTAAGCTATCTGCAGAAAAATTAGCCGAACCTCCAGTTGCCATGGTTAAGTTAAGTTCACTGAAACTATCTATTAAATTTTCCAGATTGTTTTTTTTGTTTGTTTTTTGTTGTGTTTTTGCTCTGATCCTTTTTTAACTAAACGGTGATCTATCTTAAAATTTAGAGAACTTACTAAAAATTATAATTATCCTCACGATAATGTTTGATAAGGTCTTCCTTTAAATTGGGGATGTTCTGCAAATCTTCCTTCCGTCTTTGGATTTCCTTGGTAGTTTTACGGTAGAGGGTGGATTGTTTGGTTTTGTTGTTTAAAATATTTATTCTTCAAATCTTCCTTCCGTCCTTGGATTCTCTCGGTAGTTTTTACGGTAGAGGATGGTTTCTTTGGTATTGTTATTTAAAATATGTTATGCCGCTTTGAATTTTTAAGTGTATTGATGTTTAATTGATTACTTTTTAGTCCACCTTTTATAAAACTTTAATGGATTATTTCATTTATTGTTTTCCATTAATTTGTAGATGGATGTTTTAATTTTTCCACTAAAAATCTGTGTTCTTGACTGCGCGAGTTCCGTTTATTTATTTAACTTTTATTTCGTTAAATTTTTTATTTTTAAAACTTTTTATGACGCAGCCCCACGTTGGGCGCCAATTAATTTTGTCCTTTTTTATTTATTTAAAAAAATAGAACATTTTTTATTTTATTTTTCTTGGTGTTAGACTTTTATTCGTAAACGTATTAAAACATCAAGACACTTATTATTGCTGATTGCTTATGACCGATCGCTACTGCATCCAGGAAAGGACTGCCTTCTTAATTCTAAATTCTTCTCCAATAAACCTCGGCCAGAAGCTTTTCTTTTTTAGCTTCCAGAACTTTTCTTTTGTTTTTAATAAAAGCTTATGCTGAAACTTTCGCATCTCGTTGTGAAATTAAATTATGCTGAGCGATGCAATTTGATTGAAAATCGGAACTCAATATTCTGGGCTTCGATCGTCAGAACGGAAGCTTTTGTTTACTTTACGATTGGTTTGTTTATATCTAGCCAGATGGTCAAGTGCGGCTCTTGAAGTTGCTGAGATTGAATTTTTAAAATTTGTTTATTAATTCCATAAGTGGAATAAGCAAAGGCAAAGGCAATAAGCCTAGATTGAATTTTAAAATTTGTTTATTAATTCCATAAGTGGAACTGTTTCATGGGTTGGATAACTTGCATACGCATGGGATCCTATAGACATACACAAACAAAAATTACAGCAGACGTCGCCTGCCCTTTCTCCTGACCCTGTCATAAATATACCACCTGAGTGTAATTGATAAAAAAAGGCCGCAACAGGTCAGCAATTGTTCAGAGGTTGAAAAGGAATTTCACTTTCTTAGGATCATTTTTTCTTTTTATACTTGTTTCAACCCAACACATTCAAACACAAGAACACAAGAATCCTTGAAAAATGAAATTTCAAGGATCAATAGGTTTCTATGATTATTTTAGAGATCCAATTTTTAGTTTAAATCTCGCCTTGCCGGTTTAAGCATTTTTTACATCAATTTTTTCCGAAAATTTAAAACAAAAACCCCCCAATTATCTTTAAAATGGAGTCAAAAATTTTGGGTGATCAATTCAAGAAGGTGATTAGCGTTAATGAGTTTATAACTCATTACGATTCTAGCGAAGGCCCGCGAAATGCCTTCCATGTGCTTATGCAAAATAAACCGAGATCAACTAATTCTTTGGTTAACAAGTTGTATCGTTCGTGAATCACGATTCCTGCAAAAGAGCAGGGAAAGGTTGCTAAACAACCTTTACATAATGTAACAGTGATGCGAAGGGGTTACTACAAGGAGAAAACGTTAAATCAATCCAAAATTTAAAACGAAAGGCTGGAAGACAATATGAAGCTATGAATTACGATGCTGAAGGAATTGATACGGGAGAACAACTGACAACATCAAAAAGAGCTAGAATATCTAATACAAATGATGCCAACGATTCGAAAATATGTATGGATTGCAAGGAAAATTATACTTGCAATAATGAAACGGAGCATTTAAATTCTGCTAAGCATAGAGCAGTGGTAAAAAATCTTGTATGGAGAAATAAGAACATTTTCCCCATAAAATAATACTTTTCACGTAGAAAAGTTTAAAGTAGTTTGTGAGAGCGATATTTGTTTAAAAGAATTTTATAATAAATGCAAACAAAATATTTAAAAAATTATAAAACACGGAATAAGCGAACATAGATCTCTTAAAGTAATGGTATCTGTTCACGGTAGGTATTGTAACGAACTTTTCTTGCTGATCGATGCTCGCAACAAATGCCGCGGCTAGCTCAAAGAGTTTATGGATCGTTCCACCGAATTTATAGATTCGACGTGACTGCCCGAGCCCAGAAATAACACCGGATTGCTTCTTTTACAAAATATACCCTTTATTTACGCTTATTGTCGCTGCTCCTTTCGTCGCTGTCGCTGCTCCTCTTCAGTGGGTGTGTGTGTGTGGATCGCTGTTATCCTTGGCTCACTGGGATTGCCCTTTCGCCGTGGCCGGCACCTGACCCGTGTTAGCGGACCAATAGGCTCACCTCCCAGGCGTACGCCTGGCAGGCTACGCTTCTTAGTGCCTGGCGGCCGGATCAGGGCACGAAGGGCCTACCTACCCTACAGGACACGCCCCCGGTTGCGCCTGCCACTCGCCTCCAAACACCGGCGTGCATACGATGCGCAGGATTTATGGGCGACCAGAGGTTTGGCGTCGCGCTTCCTTTAACTGCAGGCGATAGTTAAAGGAATGTTGGGCTTGAGTTCCCGAGCTGGCTATCCCTCGCTCACACCTGGATCACACCTGGTCACAACGGGAAGGAATCTGTAAGGCGTACGCCAGACCGATCCGACGCCCTTGCTATCACACCAGGATACCTGTCGTGTCCGGGAGTAACCCAACCCGACTCTATTTACCCTTGGGCTTCAGTTCCGCCGCGGATCCTGGATCCTTTTCCTATTTGCTCCTTGATTTATCCCGATGATTCGCGTACAGCCGCTGGACTTACCCACAGGGGGTCCTTGAGCCAATGATCGTATGTCTTTACGCACTCGCTTTTATCCTCGCACTTGTGACTGTCGGACTTACCCACGGGGGGTCCTTCAGCCTTTACTCCTAATTCCTCCAAGGAAACTTTCTCTTGAATGTTAGACTTACCCACGGGGGGTCTTTCACTCAACTCTGCCAGCTTCCCTAGAAGACTCGGTCCCGATTTACTCCAGGGCCCTCCTTATATAGGTCCAGAGGCGCCCGTTAATCCTTGCAACTCTCTCTTCCTGCCGTTAATCCTTCGGCTTTCTATTCCCGCCGTTAATCCTACTTTCCAATCCGTCGCACCGGCGGCTCCCGTTCACACCCTTTTCCCCCTTTGGCCACCGGCCTGCATCTTTATTATGCCGCGGCAGCGGCTTTCTTCCAGGCGCTCCCCCCGCGCTCCCCCTTTGGCCACCGGCCCGCATTGTTATTATGCCGGGCATTGGCTCTTTTACCGGCGCTTCCCCCGCGCTCCTCTTGGACACCCCAATCGCCTTTCGCTCCCTCCGTGCTTTCTAAACACCTCGGCCACCGCGGCCGCTATGTTCCCCGCCCCCGTCTCTTTCTCCTACATCCGGGCACGGCTGTCGCGCAGGCCCGACCGGAACCGTTACGTTCCACGTTGTCTCCGCTTCCTCCTGCATCCGCGCACGGCCGTCACAGGGGCTCGTCCGGAACCGTTACGTTCCACGTTGTCTCCGCTTTCTCCTGCATCCGCGCACGGCCGCGCGATCCCTTACCCCGCTGCTGCCCCCTTCTTGCCACCTGTCTTGGCGTGTGGGAGATTTAATCTCCTCACAGTATATAAAACCAACCGATGAAGCAAATACATTTATAGAGGTAATAAAATATTTTGATACTCCTTATTGCTCAATTTATGAAAATGAGTATGAGGATATTGAACAAATTATAAATAATTGCAATGATTTGCTAATTGCAAGAACCGATGAATTCCAGGAAAAGGATTCAGGTTAGTCAATAAAAAAATTTGAATTTTATGAAATATAATTGTTAGTTGCAATTTAACAATTATATTTCATAAAATTCAAATTCAATTTCAATTTCAAAAATGCAACCTTCCTAGTTCAGGATATGTTGAGGCTCCTCAAGACATTTGAAAAAGCAATGCTCTAATAAACGTTAAAAATAATGATGTTTATTGTTTTAAGTGGTGTGTTTTAGCACACATATCTTATATGAGGCACATTCAACAAAATATTAGCAATTAGGCACAAAACAAATCAGCTCGTGAAAAACTCGCAAGAACTCCGTTTTATAGGGTTTTTGATATTAGTCAACCCTTTATAACGCATGAGCAAGAGTTCTTAAACGTTTCGGGAATAGAGTTTCCCATTACCAAGAAGGGTATCCTGCAATTTGAAAAAAATAATGCTGGATATAGCATTCGGTTAGGTTAGGCTGGCGTTCACCTCCTGATGGAGGCAACCGCCACACTTAGACCGTGTTCGGTCCCTTGTGATACCTTGATCTGAATCTAAAAATCCCTTTTCACGCAAAGGGTCTTATGGTCTAGCAGTTCCCCCACCCTGAGGCTTTGGTGAACCTTTCTATCCTGTTCGGGTCTATTTCTGACATCGCTGAGATGCTGTTAAGGAAGGTTCCTAGGTGCTTAAGTCTGAGAGACTGCAGCGCTGGGCAGTGACAGAGAAGGTGCTCGACGGTTTCTTCCTCTTCTTCGTCCCTGCAGCTGCGGCAGTAGTCGTTGTGAGGTGAATTCATTCGCCTAGCATGTGTTCCCACTAGCCAGTGCCCCGTGATGACTCTTATCGCCGTGCCGATGCGGGTTCTATCCATCCTAAGTAGTTGGGATGTTCTTTTTGTAGAGATTTTGGGCCATAGTTGGCGGGCCAACCGGCAGTTTGGGACGGTTTCCCAGCTAAACTGGTTATTTTCCATATTGGCTTCCCTAAGTTGGAGCTTGCATGAGGCTAGTGGTACACCAGTGCCCTCCAGTTCTCCCTGGAGTGGTGTGGTGGTGCCTTTGCGTGCCAGTTCATCTGCTATGCAGTTGCCTGTGATGTCCCTATGACCTGGGACCCAGATGAGGCTTATATCATACTGGTTTGCCATCTCGTGGAGAGATGATCTGCAGTCTGAGACTGTTTTGGAGTTACTTGTGACCGAGCTGATCGATTTTATAGCCGCTTGGCTGTCGCTGTATATGTTGACTCCTCTTTGTGTGGAGTTGTGTAGGTTTAGGATTTTTAGCGCTTCCCTTATGGCAATCACTTCTGCTTGGAATACGCTGCAGTGATTTGGAAGTCTGAAAGAGGTTTTAATGCCTAGTTGCTCGGAGTATATTCCCCCTCCAACTTTTTTGTTTAATTTGGAGCCAACAATGTATTTTCATCAAGCTTATTGCGTTCTCTGGGGCTGGTATTTGGTCTCCCCATTCCTCTCTGTTAGGAATGAGGGCTTGAAAAGGTGTTTGTGTGTACTCCTTTGGAGTACAGTAGTCTGTCCTTCTAGGAATGAGAGGATCGTTCAGTAGAATGGTGGAGTGGCCCTTATTTAGGAGGCTCCATTGCTGAGTTTCCTAAGCCTGATTGCCGATACTTTCGCTTGTTCTATTCCAGCTCGTCCTGGATTTTGTAAGCTAAGTATGGCGTTTAGTGCTTCGTTTGGTGTGGATCTTAGTGCACCGCTGATGCATAGTGCTGCTGATCGCTGGATTTTTTCCAGCTTTTTAAGTGTGCTTTTCTTTTTGAGGGCTGGCCACCATACCAGAACTCCGTAAAGTAGTATGGGTCTGACTATGGCAGTGTAGATCCAGCTTACTATATTAGGGAACATGCCCCACTTGTTTCCTATGGCTTTTTTGCAGCTAAAAAGGGCTGTAGCAGCCTTTTTTGACCTTTCTTCTACGTTAGAGTTCCTGGTTAGCTTCCTATCCAAAATTACCCCTAGGTATTTGGCGCTGCTGCTGAAGGAGAGCCTTTGGTTGTTTAGTCTTGGTGGGACGAGGGGTGGGAGTTTGCATTTCCTGATGAAGAGCACTAGCTCCGTTTTCTGCCCATTTACTCCTAGACCATTACTGCTTGTCCATTCGGCTAGGGTTTGCAATTTCTCGCTCATGAGATCGCAGAGCGTTTGAGGGTATTTACCTGTGAACAGGATTGCGACGATGTCTGCGTACGCCACTATCCTGCAGCCTCCTTCTTCCATATTGCATAGAATTGAGTTGACTGCTATGTTCCACAGGAGAGGGGATAGGACCCCGCCTTGCGGTGCGCCTTTATTTACGGCCTTTGTTAGGGAAGATGTTCCTAGAGAGGACGTCACTGTTCTGCGTGTTAACAACTGGTGCTCATCTACCCCCAGAGTTCTTAGTGAGCAAGTTATGGTGTTTGGGAGAACATTATTGAAGGCCCCTTCTATGTCTAGAAAGGCTACTAGGGCGAATTCCTTCTGAAGGAAAGCTTTCTCTATTCTGTATATGAGCGCGTGTAGGGCAGTCTCGGTAGATTTACCCTTTTTGTATGCATGCTGTGCATTGGAGATGTGGGTGGGACTTAGAGTTGACCTAAGGTGTAGTCCTATGACTCTTTCTAGCGTCTTGAGCAGGAAGGATGATACACTTATTGGTCTAAAATCTTTAGGGGTCGTATGTGATGGTTTGCCCGCTTTGGGTATGAATACTATTCGCGATTTAAGGCATTTTCACGGAATTTCACCTAGCGCAAGGGATCTGTTAAAGATGTTTTGGAGCCAGTTGATGGCAATGTCTCCCGCTTGTTGGATTTGTGCCGGTATTATCTCATCAGGACCGGCCGATTTATAGGGGTTGAAACTGTGAATAGCCCAGTGTGGGGTTTGTTTGTGTGGGTGGCATTACTGTTTGTGGTCCCAGCTGGTACCGGGGTACAGCCCGGAAAGTGATTCCTCGCTAGTGTTGGTCCAAGTTCCATCTTCTTTTTTAAGATAGCCTAGAGTTGTGGCTGTTTGGGATAGAATTTTTCTAAGCCTCGCAGCTTGAGTAGTGCTTTCGATATCCGAGCAGAAGGAGTTCCTTGAGGAGCGCTTCGCTTTTCGGATGGCCTTTTTGTAGGAGGCCAAAGAGACCTTGTATTCGGTCCAGAGTGCCTCCTCGCTTCCGGCTTTGACCCTGTTGAACAGGGTTCTGCTTGCTGCTTGTAGGGTTGCTAGCTCCGTAGACCACCAGGGTGGCCTATTTCGCTTGCGTGGTTTAGTTTTTTGGGCATGCTCTTCTGAGGGCATTATTACAGGCTTGATTGAAAGATTACACCAGAGTGTTTAGACTTTCCACGGTTTGGGGATAGTCAGGTGGCTGTGGTGCAATGTTGTTTAAGAGGACTTGATGGTACTTGACCCAGCTGGTTTTTCTGAGATTTCTAAAAACCGTAGTTTCGGGGTTTTTGAAACTAAGGGATGTTTCTAAGTATTTGTGGTCGGAAAAAGAGTGTTTCTCTAAGACCCTCCATTGTGTTACATTGCTGAGTAGCTGTTTAGATACGAGCGTGAATGAAGGTCGGGTCGTCTCCCTTATTGCAAAGGAAGAGGTTTGACCTTCGAATAAAGTTAAAAAGAGACTCACCGCGGTCGTTTGTGTTGGAGCTCGCCCATTGCGAGTGATGAGCGTTGGAGTAACAACCTATAAGGAGGCCTATATTTAGCCTTTCGCTATCCATTGCTAGTTTGCCCACTAGCTCGTCGGGGGGTGGTAAGGTACCCGACGACAGTACCCGGATAGAGGCCGTCTCTGACTCCACGGAGGCTGCCGCATTGTCCGCGTCGCTGTAATTATGGAGCAAGAATATGCTGAGGTGCTTTTTAGCTAAGATGCAGGCTCTGACTTTACCTTCAGTAATAGCTACTAGTAGCTTGTACTCCCTAGTCGCTAGTCCAGAAACCCTACCTCCTGCTATCCATGGTTCCTGGACTAGGACTATGTCGACTCCATCCTCGGCCAGATGGAGAAGTAGGGCAGCTGAGGCTGCCTTACAATAGTGGAGGTTTATCTGCAGAATCCGTAAGGACATCTGACAGGTTACCCTCCACCATTGTGATCTCCGCCTCTTCGTCGTCGGAGATGTCTTCGTCGATAGCTCGACTCGCGGCCTCTATCTCGGAGGCCAGTTCCTCCTGAGTAGAGGCTGTTTTTGCTCCGTCGCTGGAGTCTGACTTATAGACTTTTACGGTCACGGAGCTGAAACCGAAGTTTTCTTCCCCGTGAGCAGCCTCTATGGGAGGTAGACTTTCTTTATTTATAATGAGGACCGCCTGGTTTGTTGGTCCTTCAATCTCCTCCACCTTCGCCACACGCTAGTCCGTCGTGGGAAGATGCGGGTTGCATCTTTGTAGCATTGTGAGAATCTGGCCCGGTTCCTTTATGGAGGCCGGGATCCAGATCATTGCTCTTGGTCTACTAGGGACGTCCCTAGTTGAGGTCCCTACTAAGGACCTCTTCGGCTGTATGCGCAACCGCTTTGCCGTTGGTCCTCCCGGCACGTCCTGGGACCTTTCCCTCTTGGGATATGGTTTTGGGCAGATATGAGACTGGGCAGAGCTTATATACCGGGCCCCCAGCCAGGCTGACTCTCGGCACGGGTCGAGTGACACGTTATTCCCGATATTGGGAATAAATAACCTAAAAGAGAAATGCATGCATTATGCTTAAATTACAAGCATAAAAACATTATGCAAATCGCAAATTAATTTCTCAAATTCTGAGGGTATTTTTGCAGAAATTGTCTGCCATTTTATTGCGTCACGAATAATACCCACAATATAAAGGAGTGTGGGCAAGTGGCATCCGTATATCCGGAACCCAACACCAATTAACATTTAAAATGTTTTCTAAAAAATTATCATCACCAGTGGTGATTTATGCGGATATTGAGGCTGTTTTGGAGAATTATCAAACAGCCTCAAATAATCCTGAGGCATCTTACACAGTGCCTGTTCAAAAACATACTGCCTGTTCAAACATACTAAATATAATCCAGAGCTAAACAAAATATGGACTTATTAAGGTAAATAAATTCAAAAATAAAATTAGAAGTTTTTATTAAATAATAATATTAATTTTTTTTTTTACTTGCAGGAACTGACTGCATAAAGATGTTTGTAAAAACATTAAAAGATGAGACAATGGCTCTCTACAAAAAATATTTGAAGGATCCCAAGAAGCCAATATACGATTTTGATGTTCCTGATGAGGACTATCAGAAGCATGGAATCAGCTACGCTTGCGAAGAACACATCGAGATGGACGATCGTGTTCAGTATTTCAACCAATTTACTGGTAAATACCAAGGTCCAATACACAAAAAATGTAAAGATATTTTTAAGTTAAGTAGTTCATATTTTCCTGTAATTTTCCATAACTTATCTAGGTATGACATTCATGTAAAATCCTGACCTCCGTTGTTGCAGAAAAATCCAGAATTGTTTATGTTTTATTATAAGTATAGTTTATTATTAATATTGGGTGACTCGTTTCACTTCATACCTCCCATGATTATTTACTTTAACTATTTTGTATGGCCCAAGGTACTTCCCTCTTAATTTTAAGCCCACCCCATACTGAGTTCGCTTTATGACGACTAAATCGCCAAGCTTGTATTTTCTCTCCTTCCTACGAACCTCCCGATTTTCTTCTTTAATCTTATATTTTCTTTCATTTTAATCTGTTCACGTTCATCTTCGAACTCCTGCTGTAAGGTTTGCTGTATCATATCTACTGTTGCTAAACTCTGACGAATCAACCGTTTGCATACCCACACGTACTTCTAGGCTCGACATTGTTTATTAGTTGCTGCACCTTTCCTACGTATCTATACCAACTTGCTGGATTCTCGATACTTAATTTCGATAGCATTGGCACAATGATCCTGTGCATCCTCTCTACTTGTCCATTACCTCTCGGAATCAATATCAATAGATGCTATCAATCTATTGATGCTATCAATAGATGTTGTATATTCTGTTGTTCATAATACTCTTTAAATAAATGTGATGTAAACGCAGCTCCCCGATCTGATACAATTCGCAATAGGTTGCCAAAAATAACTGCCTGCCTTTCTAAACAATTGATGACTTCTTCTACTCCAGTGCTCCTTGTCGGATACATCCACACACATTTGGTAAACGCATCCACTATTACTAAAATATGATTGTACCTTTTCTTAGTCACTTTCATTGGGCCGACGTGATCGATATGTTAAGTTACAAGTGGTTTATCTCCCTTATCAATAGGAGTTAGAAATCCCTCAAGCTTACCTGCCTTTGAATTAACCACAACGCATGCTACACAGTTGCCTATCACCTGAGCTACCTTATCCTTAAGTTTGAGGATATAATATGATTTTTCCACCCAAATCCTGAGTTTTCTTTGCTGCGAAATGACCCTGCCAATGCGCGATTTGAATTATCTCAATTTCCATTTTCTAGGTAATTACCTTGAACTCTACTCCTAATATGTACACACGCCATTTTGTCCATGCCGCGATAACTGCTAACACTTCTAACTCGTATGAGTGATATTTCTCTTCACTTGGTGTGGTTTTACGGCTCTTGTACATGACCGGATGAAACTGATTATCTTCCGGATCCTTTTGCAATAGGACTGCTCCGAACCCATGTTTTGAAGCGTCAGTGAGTATCTCTATCTGCAGTTTCGGGTCATAAAGTCTTAAAACAGGCCTACTCGTTTTTAATTGTTCAAACGATATCTGTTGCCATTCTTTAAATTCTGTTTTGCCAGGAATGAGGCGAACAGTAGCAATGTTTTTCCAGGAATGAGGCGAACAGTAGCAATGTTTAGCCAGGAATGAGGCGAACAGTAGCAATGATTTGCCCAGGAATGAGGCGAACAGTAGCAATGATTTGCCCAGGAATTAAAAGCAACCGGATTAGGAATGTTCTGCCAGGAATGAGGCGAACAGTAGAAATGATTTGCCCAGGAATTAAAAGCAACCGGATTAGGTTTTATTCACTTTGGGTTATTTCACTGATTTCGGTACAAGCTTATGATAGCTTATGATGAACTTATGATTTTCGGTAAAAGATTTAGAAAAAGTAAAAACGAATCAAGTGGCAAAAGTAAACAGCCAAAACCTGCCGTCATCCCAGAGATGGTAAAAAGCTTCAGCGATGGCACAGTCTGGTCAAAAAACCGGAGTTATCGATCAGTCGAGTGGTTATCGATATTAATATTTATGTATTCCCATTTCCATCACTCAGACCAGCGACAACTCAGCATGAACAAATTCAAACTTGCTTTTCTTTCTTAACAGATCTGACAATGGTTTAGCTATACATGCGTATCCATCTACAAATCTTCTAAAATACGAGGTCAATCCGAAAAATCGCTGAACTGCATTTCTATCTGTGGGTATTGGAAAATTGGTTACTGCTTGTGTTTTTTCATCACTAATCGCAATTTTCCCATTTTCTATAATGTAACCTAAAAAATTAACCTTCTCTCTTAATATCTGACACTTCGATCAATTAATTCTTAATGCATTTTTCCCTGTACATTCTAAGACAACTTTCAGTTTGTTTAATCCGTCGTCGACATCCTTGCTTGGTATAATTATATCATCCATATACACCACTGCCACCTTCTCCTGTATGAGCTCTCTTATCACTGACATAATAAAGCGATTAAAAACCACTGGCGAATTCGAAATTCCAATAGGAACGTAAAGGAACTCATATTGTCCGGTCTGTTTAACGAAGGATGTATACTTTTGTGAATTTTTCTCTACTGGCACATGGAAATAACCGTTCTTTAAATCTAACGTAGTAAAAATGGATGCTCCTTGCAACTTCTCAATCACACTATCCATATGAACCATTGGAAAATTGTCCCTAACTATTTTCCCGTTTAATTTACGATAATCACAACATAATCGTTTTTGTCCGTTCTTTTTCGCAACTAACACAATCGGTGATGCATACTCGGAGGTGCTCGGTTGTATTATCTTTTGTTCAAGCCATTCACTAATTTGCTTGTCTACTATCTGCTGTTCACTATAAGGTAACCGCCGTGGTGGTTGATACACGGGTATATCGTCCGTTAAAATTAGTTTCATTTCTACCGGAGGACTTACATTCCGATTTGGCTGGTATCTTTCAACTAAGTCTCTTGCTTTCACTCTGTTTCCATAAGATAGGTGTTGTAAATCAACTTCTACTGACGCTGATGCTTCTAGACTCATCATACATAAGTTTGTAAATTCTTTAAAAATTCTCTGCATGGATTTTTATTCTTCGGTTGTTCCACAATCTGTGTTCTGTGCACCATTAGATCTACACTTTCTAACAGAGTCCTACCTAATATAGCAGCGAATGACATGTCTTTTTCTGAAACGATATGAAATTCTACCCTTAGTTCTAATCCATCTATTTTCACAGGTATTGCAATACTGCCAAAAGTCGTAATTTGTCCCTTACCAATTCCTGTCAAGCATTTTTCTTCCCCAGTTAAAATACCTAGTCTCAATTTCAAATATATTTTTGCACTCATTAAACACAAATCCGCACCTGTATCTATTAGTGCTCTAAATTTCAACTCCCTATAAGAAATACTTTTTAATTCCAGTCCAAAAAAGGTGCTTGATGGCATCATCGCATCTTCCTGAACCACATTGGCTGTTTTTATCTGATTCAACTCAGTTTGACACTGAGTTGCTCTATGACCTGGTTGGTTGCATTTAAAACATCTATCGTGTCTTTTTGGGCAATTCCTCTTTATATGAGATTCATCTCCACAGCTATAGCATTTCCTAGTCTTCTCGAACTTTCCAGCTTATATGATTCATGTTCACCTTTGTTGTCATCTATTAACGACTTTTTTAATAGTTTCCAATTCCCAATATCTCTCTGACTTCGTATAAATAATTTGGCCGCCCAACTAAGCCATTGTTTCCCATAAATAAATAATTGCAATTGGCTCCATTCTACCGTCAGTGCACATTCTTCTAGTTCTTGGATCCTGATTAATGATTAATGTCAGGTGAATCGTTACCTGAAAATTGTGACACACTTCCTTCTACATCTTTTAATGTAAACCAAGACTTTCCTGTATAGATGGCTTCTCGTTGCCGATTTTCTTCTAAGCTACCTCTTCCGGAGAGTCTAACACATTCGCCCTCATTTTCTGCTTCTCCAGAAGTTACGGTTGCAAATGATTCGTCTGCCTCCTCATCAACATGTTCTAACCCTTCTACTTCATTTTCCTCCATCTGAATTCCATAGTGAGCGAGTAGCCGCTGTTGCAAATAATTTTTTATCCCATTTTTGTTTAATCCTAACACCCGTCATACGCAATGCCAAAATTTCTTCCTTATTAATTTTACAAACTTATGGGTATCTTATACACTAAGTTCAGGAATATAATATATAAAAAGGAATACAACGATAAAATTATAATGCTTATTAAATCTAATGTACAACGCTTTTTAACTTTTTAGTTTTACAGTTTTCTCTTGCAATTTTATTTCTCGTTTCTTTCTCTTTGCATCTCACCAAGTCTCCTGATCCCAGCTCTCACCAATAGAAATGAAATTCCGCTCTCTCGGCCTTCTTCTATGTGTGTTTCTTCGTCGCCGTTCACTTGTCGTTTTGCTTGTGGTATGCAACTCCGCTCTATCGAACTTCTCTAAATGTGTTCCCACGCCGCCGTTAATTTGTCGCTTTGCTCGTTGTATGCAACTCCGCTCTATCGAACTTCTGTTGAACTTCTCGAAATGTGTTCCCACGCCGCCGTTAACTTGTCGCTTTGCTTGTGGTATGCAACTCCACTCTATCGAACTTCTGTTAAACTTCTCGAAATGTGTTCCCACGCCGCCGTTAACTTTTCGCTTTGCTTGTGGTATGCAACTCCACTCTGTCGAACTTCTGTTGAACTTCTCGAAATGTGTTCCCACGCCGCCGTTAATTGGTCGCTTTGCTTGTGGTATGCTTTCCCTCGACGGAAATCATCTGCGAACGCCACTCCCAAGCTATCGAACTGCTCCAATCCTTTAACTCGTCTAGATGATCACCGTCCAAATTCAGCCTCTTGTATTTGACTGATCACCCACTAGTGTATGCTCCTCCAGCTTCGATCCTTACTCTTGCGCCGCCTTGCCTGCTCCCACGTTGATTTGCTCGGTTTCAGCCTACTGCTTCACTGTTGCCAAAATATAATTGTCACAACCACTATTCCGCATTTGTTCAATTGCTTCTTCAATATTGAGCAGTCTCTAATTGTTCACAGTTTCCCGAATTTCTATTGCCAGCTACAGTCACACACTTTTGAAACGCACTTTAAGTTTGATGACTTTGTTAATCAGGTACCCAATATTCTCGGTTGAGCCACCAATTGTAAAATCCTGACCTCCGTTGTTGCAGAAAAATCCAGAATTGTTTATGTTCTATTATAAGTATAGTTTATTATTAATATTGGGTGATTAACTTAATGCTATTTCAATAATGCTTTTGCTTGACACGTTCATTCGCTATGAGATTCTGGCACTGACTGACTTCATTTGGCTTGGTACTCGTTGATCATTGCTCTGAGAAAAGCGATAAACGTTGCCGCTTCTAGTGACTCTCTCGATGATCTGCTCTTCTTCTTTTCTCTCGAATCCTACATTCATTTATTTATACATGAGTTAGGTGGTGAACTCAAACCAATACCATTGACAAAAGAGCTTTATATATCATTAAATCAAAGAATTTTTGAAAAAGGTGTAGCATATTATTCTATTAGGTATATAGATTCTAATATGCATTTGATTTTTGAATTCTAGTTTAGAAAAATTAGCATTAAATATGGAGGACAAAGATTTTAAAATATTAAAATCTAAATTTAGCGGTGTTAAATTCACTCAAATGAGGAGAAAACAAGTGCAATAAACTAAGCTTGGGCGCAGAAGCTCTACCAAAGCTCCCAAAAGCGCATGCGCCACAAAATAACAACAAAGTGCATGCGAAGATGGGAGAAAGAAAGACACAAATCAATGCCGCTGCAGCTAAACAAAATTATCAATATTCCAATCGGTTTTTGTTGTGACTGCTTAGCCCAACATCCTCCCCCCTATTGAAGGCTGGGCCTTCAATAACAATTCTAGAAGGGCAGCAGACACATATTTGCAATATACATTCCTCGGGTTGCGCCGCTGCCTTAAGACGACTTAATTGGTCTCATTCGTCTTTTCTAGGAATCCCGCAAGGCGAACAAGGCACACAAACTTATTCCAAATCCTTGACCATGCATTGCTCCCCCCAATAGACCAATGTAGGAATCGAGTTCTCGTATCGAGCGCATGAGGGCCGGAACATTGATTCTGCTCTGCTTCTCCTTCTGCAAAGGGCAATCCAGCCTTCCCGCTTACATACGAACCAGGCGATTCATGGGCATCAGTTGATGTGAACATTCGGCGGCCAGAAAATGCCAAGCAACGGCAACTGCATCGCGGGAAACCAATTTTCGTGCTGGTGGGACAGTGGTAGGGCTGGGCAGCTGCCCACAATGGTGCAGCAAAGAATGATGTCGGCGATTGCACGTTGCACGTTGCCACGAAGCTGCAGGATCTCATTAATGTGAGACTGGAATATTAACCGCCGATTACTGAAACGATTGCGCAATAGGTCAAGAGCCACATCGTAGTTCGCGTCAGTGATTTCCAGCGCTCTCACCGTCTCCAAGGCTGACTCTCGCAGGCATAAAATGAGCCACCGAAGCTTTTCCATTTTTGTTAGGTGAGGATGGCTGTCAATCGTGGTCTTAAAAGGGCGCAGAAATCCGGCCAGTCGGTATAGCCGCCGCTGAACGTTGGCATCGGCAACGGTGGCAAGGAGGGGACTGGCTTGTATGGCGCTGGTGAGACACTGGCACCGTCGAGAAGTGTGGAGTGGGCAGCGATTCTTATGGAGCGCTTGGCAACCTCCACCTGAATGTCCACATGCACATCAGTCGCCAGCTGCGAGAATCTCCAGTACAGCTCACTACCGATATCGCTGAAATTTAGCTCCACCAACTCTTCTTGAAGCGTGGTGAACCGATCACGCAAACGCTTCTCCACTGACTCCAGAGTCATAATGGTGCAATCCTCATTTTGCGCTGCAGCCTTCTCCTTATGATGCAGCGCCTCCATCTCCTGGCAGGTGACCTCTGCTCTTCTTCTCAACATCCTTTCCTGGGATGCGGTATCAGATCCAATAGTTTCAGCTCCAGACTCCATTTCGTAATTATCCAGCGCGAGTGATGCAAACGAATACAAATTTTTCTTTTTCGTTTGTTTTGTTTTTCTTTTAGTTTTCCGGGGCACTTAAACTGATTGAAGTTCGGGGCTCAATCACGTCGGGGTCACCAATGTTACGCTATTAAGAGTTTTTAATAGCGGCCGAATAAACACACGATTTTCTGTTTAATTTCAATTTTTATTGCTGGGGTTCAATTTGACCAAAAACCCAGCTGCTCAACACAAACGCCGAAAACAAGTGCAATAAACTAAGCTTGGGCGCAGAAGCTCTACCAAAGCTCCCAAAAGCGCATGCGCTACAAAATAACAACAAAGTGCATGCGAAGATGGGAGAAAGAAAGACACAAATCAATGCCGCTGCAGCTAAACAAAATTATCAATATTCCAATCGGTTTTTGTTGTGACTGCTTAGCCCAACAATCGTAATTACGGAGCGTACATATGCTATAATGAAGTTTTAACATTATTGTAGTTACAATATGAACAAAATGACATAAAGTGGTAGTGAGACAAAAACTTCATTTTTGCAAACGACGCCATTGCCAGAATTTTTGCCGAGCTGTGAGTCGTGCTGCATATGGAAAGAAAAATTGGACATTCACCTTTGTGAACTAAATTGCCTTGAGGAAAATGAAAAGAAAGCCATTTTATTAAAATCAATTGAATCAGAACAAGTTCTCCTGTATCCAAGTCATATAGTGATCTGTGTGACATGCTTAGCAACCACTACACACCCCCAATTATTGTATTCCACGAGCGAAAAAAATTTTATCTAACAACGAGATGTGAGGAAGATGCAATAGTTTGCAAAAGTAAAAAAAATGTCAATGAATTGCAAATTTGGCGAGCATTTAGACACTTTTGTACTGGACAAATTCATCACAAGCTTACCACAAAGTATTTTCGACAAAAAATTTGAAGAAGATGAAAATCTAAACTTAAATATTGCCTTGCGAAAAGCAATAATCATGGAGACGAAAATGATCGCTACAGTCAAAGAAGCAACGGGTGTTAATGCCGTTAACGAATGCAACAGGAATGGAGGAATGAAGAAGAACCGTAATAGGAGCACATGTCAACACAAAAACGATTCCAACAAACTGGACAGCGACAACAACAATGCAGCAAAGAAGGAAAAAGCTGTATGTACTCATTGCGGATGGCGCAATCACCAATCGCAGCAGTGCAGGTTTAAAAGCTTCAAATGCCATACATGTGATAAAGTTGGACACCTTTCGAGCGTGTGCCGTAACAATCAAAATAGTATCGGTTACATTTCTATATTAAATCAGCATTCTAACAAATTTGAAAATTGTATTTACAGTATCTCAGCAAATAACAACATGAATAATTATTCCTTATCAGTAAATATTGATGGCCATAATATGGAGGTTATATGTGACTCCGGATCTCCATGCACTTTATTTCCAAACAATTTTGTCAGCCATGATCAACTAAAGAAGTTACAAGCAAGTAAAATGGAATTTAAAAGTTACACTGGTAACAAAATCAAAATTTTTGGTGAGTATAATGCAAATATAACCTATATTGGGACCACAAAATTGTTAAAGATTGTAGTTACAGACACTGGTATTCAACCATTATTGGGACGAGATTTTTTAAAACAATTTAATTTTGAGCTTATGCAAGTTAACAGTATAGAGTCAACAAATAAGAATATTGCCAATGAAATCAAACATGAGTTTAAAGAGCTATTTGACAATGAAACATACATTACATTTGAACATACCTATCAAATTGAGTAAAGTGTCATTACCGATTGATGAAAAAGCAAAACCTATATTATTCAAGCCACGAGCTATTCCACTAACATGGAAAAACAAGATAGAAAAAGAACTGTAAAGTCTTTTTTAAAAGGGAATTTTGGAAAAAACAGAACATTCAGAATGCGGAACGCCTTTAGTACCAATATTAAAGCCAGACGGAAACTTAAGAATTTGTGCAGACTATAAAGACACTATTAACAAATATCTGCTTAATTATAGATATCCGTTACCACGGATAGATGAAATTTTCGCAGCCTTGAGTGGTGGAGAAAAGTTTTCAAAGCTTGATCTATGTAGTGAGTATAATCAATTATTGTTAGATGATGAGGATCAAAATATTTTTACATGGAGCACTCATATCGGTCTTTTAAACTTCCATTTGGAAGTTTCAATATTTCAAAAGCCAAGGAAACAATTTTAGGAACATTTCCTAATGTAGTTGTATATCAAGATGACATTACAATCACTGGTAAAAATACACAAGAACATTTAGAAAACTTAAAGAAAGTCTAGGGTAAATTACAGTCCGTTGGATTAAAACTAAATTACAACAAATGTGAATTTTTAAAAGATGAAGTTTCATATTTAGGCTTCACAATTAACAAATTTGGCTTACAAAAGAATATGGATAGCTATAAAAGCGTACTTAATAGTCCGATACCAACAAACATAACCGAAGTTATGTGAAAAATGAAATTATGAAATAGTACTTACAGGGAAACAAGTTCATACTTAGAACTAATCACAAGCCATTGAAATTTTTATTTGGAGAAGAAAAAGGTCTACCAATTATGTCAACTGCCAGAGTACAAAGATGGGCATTCATTTTATCAGGTTTTAACTGCTCTATTGAATATGTTAAAGTCAAGATGAATGACGCTGATGATTTATCACGCATGCCACAGAGTGAAACAATTCACGATAAAGAAGAATGTAACTTTCTAAATTACACTGCATCAAATAATTATTTCAATTTGACATTCAAAGACGTAGCTCGAGATCCTATTCTTTCTAAAGTTATGCAGGCCATAAAGTATAGTAAATTTGAGATATTACAGAAAAAGGAATTTGAACCTTACAAAGGAAAAGAATACGAATTATCCGTAGAATATGACTGTTTGCAATGGGGTTATAGAGTTATTGTACCTCATTTTTCATTCATTACTTGATCAATTACATCCTTCGCACATGGGCATTGTTGAACCCAAAGGTTTAGCTAGATCTTACGTTTGATGGCCAAAAATAGATTCTGACATAGAAAATATGATTAGAAATTGTACATATTGCCAAGAATTAGGAGCTAATCCAGAAAAATTTACATTAATGCCATGGGAACCTACACAATTTGCCTGGTGTAGAATACATATAGATTTTGCAGGACCAATTAAAGATTATTATATGTTAGTAATTGTTGATTCATTTACCAAGTGGGTAGAAGTTTTCCAAACTAAAGATATGTGGCGAACCGACACAATTTAAATAGCAACGAATAAGAACTTCGGCCATTGATCTGCAAAGCATTCGGGCATACTGAAAGTTCTCGCTATAAAAATCTTCACATTCCAACACATCATCTCTACACCCTCAGCAGCAGATATATTTCACCAGAACCTTGTATTCACAAAAAATAAGTTTATAATCAATAAATAGTTATAGTGTATAACCAACGTGGTTGTATTAATTCGGAGCATATAAGTTGTAACGAACAACATAGAGCTGGTGTTCTTTGCAAGCTAATAACACGGCACGCATTAAATTCCGGCTCTAGCTCGTCAGCGAATGGAGTGGTGTTCTTTAGTGGTTATAGCCTACAGGTGCTCATAGTTATCTGGGATAAATCAGTTTTATTCGCGTGCAAAAACGAGCCAATTTCGGCCGGACAAGAGATAGCTTAACAAACGGACGGACAAGAACTAGGATAGTACTCTCACTTTGCGCACCCCGAGATGTAAAAGGGGTGTCTTCAGCCCACCCTACCATGGCCAGTGCGTTTTCCCAACGATCCTGCATCAGGCCCCTTTGAGTTTATGACCCTACGACGGCTCTGTGATTGGCATGGAGTTACAACAGGGTTTTCTACTCTTTCATTATAATGGCGTATTTATTAAACCTAAAGATGTACATTTCGTTTTGTTTACTTTTGTTTTCTTGAGTTAAAGCCTAAAAGATTATTTCATTTCTTATTAAATACTGTTTTACAAACTTCTATTATTTAGAACTAATGATAATAATTTATATTTGTATTTAGGAAGGATTTCTTAACGTATTATTTATATATTTATATTTTACTAAGTGTAATATTTATTATTAAATGCAAATATTTTAACTCAAACGTATGTGATGCAATTGCTTATACATTATATTCAAATATTTTCTTTTTATTTTTAATTTTATCTTCTCTTTTTTTTTTCTTTAATAGTGCCTAACAAGTTAACTTTATTTTCAACGTTTTACTTTCATTTCATTTGATTTCAAATTTCGGTTCTGAATCGAGATGACATGCATATGCAGACGAAAAAGGTAAATATTGGGTAGACTTTGCTCACCTGATATACTCCACCGTTGAAAGCGCTTCCAAATGTCGGGGGTGTCGTAAGAAGTCTGTAACTGAATGCAAGTCCAAAGCGACTCGCGAATACTAAAATTTTTTCAGCACACACACCCACATCGAGACTTAACCGAATTTGTCTATTCGGCGTTTTTATTCAATTTCGCCCTCTTCTAATTCAACTTCTTACTCGTTTCTAATCATCATCTTTTCTAATTTACATCACACCCGTTTTTGATCTATTCCTTTTTTTTTCTTTTCTTTTTTTTTTTAAATTTGTATATTTTTACACAATTTTAGCTTGTGGTTTTAACCTTATTTTTTTAACCGATTTTAACTTTGTACCGATTTTAAATTTGCTAAGCTAGGTTTTTAGATTATACTTTATATTTAGATTAACTGAAGACTTCATGTGGTTTTGATGACACTAGGCATGGACGACACCTTTGCCATCATCGCGACGTTCCCTAATTTTGGGTATTTGTTTAGGAGCTAATCACACGGAGTTCTTAGCTGTCTATCAGCAACGCGCAGACTAAACCAGACACGGGCTTTAGCTTCAACCAAAAATCGTCTGCTCTTTTTCTTGTGTCTGACGATCACCCTACGAAAACAACACCGCAAACCAATTGATGCTGATATGGGCTGGGCTGGGATGATGGGCTGGGCGTTGATAATGTTGACTGGCGGAGTTCTGGTTTTGATCGGTATGGGGAATTTAGCTGCCCACTCGGGGCAGGAATTGGCGTTCCTATCTCGCCTCCTTCGGCTCCAAAGCTGGGGTACTCGGCGATAGCTTCAACCAAAAATCTGGGGATGGATCTGGATCTGACGTACATCCGTGCCGGTCCAGAGTTTGATTCCAAAAGAAAGCACCAGATTCTCGATCTCAGTTTCTACAAGATGGCTTACTGCCAGGGCTAGACTTCTGCTACTCCTAAAACGCTAAAGCAAATGCAGTCCTGCCTAATCCCTACGTCTAATGTTGCCAATTTACCACCCGTACCGTCCGCTAGGTGGCACTAGTAAGCACAGGGTTTCTGCGGTTTTAAACCCCACTACAAAGTCTCCATAATTGGTGACCCTCGACAATTAGAACTTACAAATCACATCAAAGTCTTGTACACACAAGCATTTCACAACATGGCGGAAAACGAAGACTTCGCTGATGCGCAAGACACTGCGCAATTCACCAACACAGGAATGATCCAATCAGTATTTGGAAAAATGCCGTTCCCAAATCTACAATCAATCACAAGCATCGAAATGTTCTTCACGAAGTTAGAAAGCTGGTTCGCACTACAAGGGCTTGGTGCACGAAAGGAACAGGAAAAGTTCGCTGCAGTCATCGCCTACGCAGACCCCAAGTACCTGGAACAAGTACACGATCTTGTCAGCAATCCACCCGAAACAGCTCCATATTCTGCATTAAAGGAAGCGATCCTATCAAAGTTTACTGACTCGGAAATGGTACGTCTGGACAGACTCGCAACTGGAATTCAGCTCGGCGACAGCCGCCCAGGCCACTTACTTTGCCAACTGCAGCAAACCAAGGCAACCAGCGACGAATCAGTAGTACGACGCTACTGGATCAAACGTTTGCCTCCTCCCGTGCGGGCGGTGATTGTAGGCATGATAGGAATTGGAAACCACATCACATGTATTCCTACGAAATGATGCTGTACGCACTTCACTTCAACCTCCATACGATGGTCCGTTTGAAGTCATCGCAAGGAACGACAAGTACTTCACCCTGTCCGTCGCTGGACGTACGGTCAAAGTTTCAGTGGACCGCCTCAAGCCCGCCTTCGTAACAACGCAAGACCCGATAGAAAGAAGCTCAACTCCGGAACCACCAGATCTACAGGCTCATGGAGGATCCTCCTCCCACCGGAAACAACCTCGCCTCCAAGACCCCGGCGTACAATTAGACTCCCTGCTCGCTTTACACCATGAAGTCTAGGGGGGAGTACTGTGGCGAGTCAACCGACGACAATTTAAATAGCAACGAATAAGAACTTCGGCCATTGATCTGCAAAGCATTCGGGCATACTGAAAGTTCTCGCTATAAAAATCTGCACATTCCAACACATCATCTCTACACCCTCAGCAGCAGATATATTTCACCAGAACCTTGTATTCACAAAAAATAAGTTTATAATCAATAAATAGTTATAGTGTATAACCAACGTGGTTATATTAATTCGGAGCATATAAGTCTCCATAGATATAACTTCAAGTTTTACTATAAAGACTTTAAGAGAATTGTTTTGGAAATATGGTCTTGTTGATACAATTGTGAGTGACAACGGAAGCCAATTCACATCAAACGAATTTAAAGATTTTATCAGAAATAATGGAATGAAACATATCCTTACTGCTCCTGGACACCCAGCCCCTAATGGACAGGCCGATAATTTTGTTAGAACGTTAAAGAAATTTATCGTAGCTTCAATTAATAGCAAAAAGATTTGACACGATTTTAAATCAGTTTCTTTTTGACTATAGGTATTTTTTTATATTAGTGATTATCGGGATCTAAATAAGCCGAAATGGGCAGAAGCTAAAATCAAAGAACAAATTGGCCCAAGGTCTTATATATGTATATAAGAAAACCCGAAACAAAAAAGAAATTAAACGTCATACTAACCAAATTAAAAAGAAATCGAACAAAATTGCTGAAAAAAATAATGAAATTGGTGATGGAGAAATGGTAATCACTCAACAACCAGAAAATCGAAGAAGATTAAGGCCTCGCCTTGATGGCAAAGTTATTAAGTAAATTGTACATACAAATAAAATGCATTAATATCATTTTGTTATTTGGAATTCTAAGAGAATGTTACATTGAAGTATTGCTGAATATTATAAGCATTGAAATATTGTGATTCCAAATTTAAGTATTTAAGTATGAATAATCGATAGTTTGTGAACATTACATAGAACCACCTTGTTGAACTAGTTCAAAAGCTACACTTACACTTAGACTTTACAAATAAACGAAGCAACATGAAGCGTGCAAAGACACTACAATTTTGCTAAAGAAATTTGGCAATCTTTTAATTGTAGATGTCTAAGAGACTACATGAGGTTATATTTAGAAAGCGATGTAATGATTTTAGCTGATGTTTTTGAAAACTTCAGAAATATATGCAACAATATTTATAAGCTAGACACAGTAAATTATGTTTCAGCCCCATCTATTTCATGGGATGCTATGCTGAAATACACCAAAGTAGAGTTAGATCTAATAAGCGATCCTAACATGTACATCTTTTTAAAAAGAGGGATACGCGGAGGTCTAACTCAGTGTACTCAGGGAATTGCTAATGCAAATAATGAGTACATGAAAAATTATGATAATTCAAAACCAAAAAAATTGTTGTCATATATTGATGCTAATTAGTTATATGGTTGGGCTATGAGCGAAAAGCTTCCATATTCAAATTGTACATTTTTAAGCGAAAATGAAATTAGTTTGTTTGATGTTAGAAATACTAATTCATGAGGGGACACAGGATATATTCTAGAAGTAGATCTAGAATATCCTGATGATATTCATGACAAACATAATAGTTTGCCATTTTGCCCTGAAAATAAGATACCACCTGGAGGAAAAATTCCAAAATTGATAGCAGATTTGAATGATAAGGAACTTTATATCATTCATTTTAAATATTTTCAGGTATGCTTGCAACAAGGAATAAAATTAAAAAAAGTACATCGAATCCTGTCTTTTAGTCAAACTACTGGTTAAAGCCATATATTGACTTAAATACTAAGCATAGGAAAGTAGTTAAAAATGAGTTTGAGAAAAAGTTTTATAAGCTAATGAACAATGCTGTGTATGGGAAAATGATGGAAAACGTTGGGACATTTCACTAGTAACTCATTATGAGTCTAGACAAAACTCCCCAAGCTTTAGGCAACGAGTTGCAATGCATAGTTTCCATAGCTTAAAAATATTTGGAGAGAACTTAGCAGCAATAGAATCAACCAAAACCTCAATTCTTTATGATAAACCAATTTACATTGGTTTTTCAGTTCTTGAATTATCCAAGTGGTTAATGTATGATTATTATTATAACTTTCTTTTGGTTAAATTTGCATCAGCAAAAATAATATATATGGACACCGATTCATTTATCGTTTCTTGTGAAGAAGATATTTATAAAATAATGAAAGAAAACCCAAGCCGATTCGATACCTCTGACTATGGGAGCATAAACCCGTTAAATATAATTCAAGCAAATAATTAAGAATTGGGAATATTTAAAAATGAAAATGCGGGAAACATTATGACCTCTTTCGAAGGTTTAAAAGCGAAAGAATATTTATTTTTAGTTGAGACAAGCTATGAAGACTTAAATATAAAGAAAGTTTAAGGGGGTTAAGTAATAAAGAAACTTTGTCATTTTGATTATATTGAATGTATTAGACATAAGAAAACATATTACGGAGAACAAAGATGTATAAGAAGTAGAGGCCTACAACTGGTGGCCTGAAGTTAATTACTGAAGTAATTAATAAAATAAGTCTTTTTATAAGGATGATAAGAGATATATATTAATTGATATTATTAATACTTTAGCATATGGATTTTATTAAGTTGTAAGATGTAACATGTAAATAATAAAAACCCTATTGTAAATATTTTATATAATATGCAAAAAATATTTTGTATATGTTCACTTTAATAAATCTGTTTTATTTATACATGAGTTATGTGATTTATCAAATCCTAACTGTTGTGCCAAGCAGCCAAAGGCGAAATGTTAAAATGATATAAAAGACGCTGAAACGGAGGAGCAGCGGCGGATTATCAGCAGTTTCTATTTTGTTTTGTTTCTCCCAGTTTCGCATGTGCTTTGCTGGTATTTGTAGCGCATGCGCTTTTGAGAGCTTTGTAAACTGCTGGACACTAGCTCATCTTGTGTCTGTGTGCGTTTCCCCGCCTCGCCTCTTGCCCTCGGAGTTATGAACAGCCGCATGGTTTGAGGTTTATTACTTAGCTTTACGGGTACTTGTATTTCGGCATTTGAATTGAGCGGCTGGTTTTGGGGTTAAAATTAAACCCTCAAATAAAATTGAATTGAAACAGCAAATCGTGTATTTTTTCGGCCGCTATTAAAAAACATTAATAGCGTAACACTAACTCATTTTACAAAAGCCTGGTCTTAGCCTTATTATCTTTTCTACTAGGAAGGTATATTTGTCTTTGACTTTTTGTATTTCAGCCTCATAAAATGTTCCTTTTATGGATTCACCTTTATATTCAATGAGCTCGTAAGTAGCTGGAAAAGTAGCCTTCATTTTAAAAATTTTAAATATTTCTGTTGTCCAGTTAGGTTTATATCCCTTTACAAATACACCTTTGTATTTGCTTATTCTTACATGGTCTCCAACTATAAATTTATGTCTAGGAAATACGTTAACAATGTTATAACATGGTTTTAAAATAAACTCCTCATTCTGCTTGCAAACATCAACAGGTCTCATTTTTATAGTTCTGTGATAAGAATTATTATAGTCTTCAACAAGTGTATTTATATGGGTTATCCATCGTTAATTTCCATTAAAGCTAAACATTTTCCACATTCTATTTTTTAAAGTTCTGTTGAATCGTTCACAAATAGATGCTTGATAATGATTTATACTATTTTTCTTCATACGATCTTTGAAGTGATGATTAAGAAATTCTTTTCCTTGATCGGACTGTATATTTTTTGGTTCTTTCTATATATATAGAAAGAGTATATTTTTTGGAAATCTTTCAATATAGATTTCATAATGGTCGTTTTAGATTTCACCGGTCTACCAAAAGAATATTTTGAAAATGTATCAATAGCGGTTATTAAATAATAATATCCCCCATTCTGATTGGAATATGGAATCATTTCAACCAAATCAATTTGCCCTTTTATAATATATAATATAGTACATCTTCTTTTATTTCTTTATTCATTTTTTTAGAAATTTCAAAGCATAAACGCGTTAAATCAATTTGGAAATTTTTATCATAATTACCTTCTAAATCGGATAATTAAATATCAAATTTTTGTAAAGAGACGCACTTAGGAATAATTTGATTAAAGTACAAATAGGTTATTTGCTGTTTTAATACAGTGTTCCAGCATAAAAATGTAGTAAAAATATTGCTAGACGTATTAATGATCGCCAAGACTTACTATCAATCTCAATTTTATTACCGAATTCATTTAGTACCAGAACATGCTATTTATCTGACTTTCTAAATCTAAAACTACATTTAATAGAAGATACAGTAGGGTGATCCAAAATTGTATCAGACTTAAGAAAATCATACTGGTCAAGCTTTAGCTGTATAAATTCCTTGTATGTGAGCAACTTCATCCATTCTTCTTTATCAATACCAATATAGTTGTTTTTGTGCTGCTGCATCCAGATCATTGGAGTAAATTTTCTTGATGTTGAAAATCCACATTTTAACTTTAAATTTTGAACCACAAAATATTCAAAACCAAATATAACTTCATGGTTCTGCTTTTTCCTTGTGGCCTTATCTCTTTTAGCTTGGAGCGTATCCATTGAAACCGAATGATATTAACAAACTAAAATTAAAAACTGAAATAGACCTCTTATAAAGCGTTGGGGATACGCATTCAAATTTCAGTTTATACATATATATTATACATAATGCTTTATATACTGAAATATATATATAAACATCGAAGCTGTTGTATGTATGCTAGTAAACAATGTAGGTATTATATAGTAAGTGGTATAAAGCTTTGGTATATAAAGCTTTATATACTGCTATATATACTGAAATATATATATATAATCATCGAAGCTGTTGTATGTATGCTAGTAAACAATGTAGGTATTACTATATAATACCTATATATAATATAATAATAGTGGCATATAAAGACCTAAGATTCGATCTCAAAAGACAGTTTATATTCAAAACTCAGTCTAAAATGATCAAATTTGAGAGGAACAATTCCGTAATAGTAGATTTTCAATATGTTGTTGGAAATAACAAACAAATATTTGTTAAAGAATTGGCTTTCATGCCTGGAGGAACTGTAATACCAACTTCTTTCACTTCAAACCTCCATACAACTTAAATGAATTGGATAGTGAAACTTTGCAGGTACACAATGTACATCGAAAAAACATTCATGGATTGGACTGGATGGATGATGAAATACCCTATAACTGCTTAAGTGATATACTTTCACCACTTAACAAGTGATGATTTTGGAACTTTAATTGAGAAGTTGATTTGGAAAAATGGACGGCCTCTTTGGGAATGATCCTAGTAAAAAAGGATTCAATCAACTTATATACTGCAACTATTGCGGATCTGATACTCATTTTGAAAAGAATTGTGCGAAAAAACGGGACCAGGAAAAAATACATTAGAATCATTAATTGATAATAATAAACATTGAATAATAAAAAAAACGTTTATCAAAATGTTTACACAATTTATTCATCCTTTTACGATGCTTATTTGTGAGCCTTCAGGCTCGGGTAAAACAACATTTTTAAAAAACTTAATAAACTTAAACTTAATAAAAAAACTTACTTAATCTATTGAAAATGAGAATAATAAACCAATACTTTTGGTATTAGATGATTTGATGATGGGTGCATTCAATAAAAATGTATGTGAACTTTTTACGAAAGGATCACATCATCGAAACTTATCTGTAATAGTTTTAACTCAAAATATATTTCATAAATCTTCCCACACCAGAGATATATCACTAAATACAAAATACATTGTGGCGTTTAAAAATCTCAGGGATAAATTACAATTTCGATGTTTAGCTAGACAGATATATCCTGAAAACCCACAAGAACTTTTTAGAATATATAAGGAAGTAACGAAATAACCTCGTGGTTATTTACTTATTGATCTCAAGATTCTAAAATGTTTTTTCAAAACGAGTTTTTTGTTACAGTGCTCAGCAATGACTCCTTAAATGTGTTTCCTGATAATGTAAAGTGTGTTTTTACCAATATTGTACACATTCCAGAAACAATGTCTGAGGAATGGGAAGTTGGTATAACTGATATATGTTTAAATAATTGCTTTGAAAAAAATCATAAAAAGTTAAGGAGAGAGACTTCCCACGACGGACTGTCGTGTGGCGAAGGTGGAGGAGATGGAAGGGCCAACGAACCAGGCGGTCCTCATTATAAACAAAGAAAGTCTAGCTGCCATAGAGGCTGCTCACGGGGAACTAAGCTTTGGATTCAACGCCTTGACCGTAAAAGTCTACAAGTCAGACTCAGGCGACGGAGCAAAAACAGCCTCTACTCAGGAGGAACTGGCCTCCGAGATAGAGGCCTCAGATAAAGAGGACGGCTACAGCACCGATGCGTCGCTGCTGCGCAGAATGGTCGCGAGTCGAGTTATCGACGAAGACATCTCCGACGACGAAGAGGCGGAGATCACAATGGTGGAGGGTAACCTGTCAGATGTCCTTACGGATTCTGCAGATAAACCTCCACTATTGTAAGGCAGCCTCAGCTGCCCTACTTCTCCATCTGGCCGAGGATGGAGTCGACATAGTCCTAGTCCAGGAACCATGGATAGCAGGAGGTAGGGTTTCTGGACTAGCGACTAGGGAGTACAAGCTACTAGTAGCTATTACTGAAGGTAAAGTCAGAGCCTGCATCTTAGCTAAAAAGCACCTCAGCATATTCTTGCTCCATAATTACAGCGACGCGGACAATGCGGCAGCCTCCGTGGAGTCAGAGACGGCCTCTATCCGGGTACTGTCGTCGGGTACCTTACCACCCCCCGACGAGCTAGTGGGCAAACTAGCAATGGATAGCGAAAGGCTAAATATAGGCCTCCTTATAGGTTGTTACTCCAACGCTCATCACTCGCAATGGGCGAGCTCCAACACAAACGACCGCGGTGAGTCTCTTTTTAACTTTATTCGAAGGTCAAACCTCTTCCTTTGCAATAAGGGAGACGACCCGACCTTCATTCACGCTCGTATCTAAACAGCTACTCAGCAATGTAACACAATGGAGGGTCTTAGAGAAACACTCTTTTTCCGACCACAAATACTTAGAAACATCCCTTAGTTTCAAAAACCCCGAAACTACGGTTTTTAGAAATCTCAGAAAAACCAGCTGGGTCAAGTACCATCAAGTCCTCTTAAACAACATTGCACCACAGCCACCTGACTATCCCCAAACCGTGGAAAGTCTAAACACTCTGGTGTAATCTTTCAATCAAGCCTGTAATAATGCCCTCAGAAGAGCATGCCCAAAAACTAAACCACGCAAGCGAAATAGGCCACCCTGGTGGTCTACGGAGCTAGCAACCCTACAAGCAGCAAGCAGAACCCTGTTCAACAGGGTCAAAGCCGGAAGCGAGGAGGCACTCTGGACCGAATACAAGGTCTCTTTGGCCTCCTACAAAAAGGCCATCCGAAAAGCGAAGCGCTCCTCAAGGAACTCCTTCTGCTCGGATATCGAAAGCACTACTCAAGCTGCGAGGCTTAGAAAAATTCTATCCCAAACAGCCACAACTCTAGGCTATCTTAAAAAGAAGATGGAACTTGGACCAACACTAGCGAAGAATCACTAGATTCACTCCCAGAAACCCATTTTCCGGGCTGTACCCCGGTACCAGCTGGGACCACAAACAGTAATGCCACCCACACAAACTTCAAACTCGATATTGACCAGAAAACCCCACACTGGGCTATTCACAGTTTCAACCCCTATAAATCGGCCGGTCCTGATGAGATAATACCGGCACAAATCCAACAAGCGGGAGACATTGCCATCAACTGGCTCCAAAACATCTTTAACAGATCCCTTGCGCTAGGTGAAATTCCGTGAAAATGGCCTAAATCGCGAATAGTATTCATACCCAAAGCGGGCAAACCATCACATACGACCCCTAAAGATTTTAGACCAATAAGTGTATCATCCTTCCTGCTCAAGACGCTAGAAAGAGTCATAGGACTACACCTTAGGTCAACTCTAAGTCCCACCCACATCTCCAATGCACAGCATGCATACAAAAAGGGTAAATCTACCAAGACTGCCCTACACGCGCTCATATACAGAATAGAGAAAGCTTTCCTTCAGAAGGAATACTCCCTAGTAGCCTTTCTAGACATAGAAGGGCCTTCAATAATGTTCTCCCAAACACCATAACTAGCTCACTAAGAACTCTGGGGGTAGATGAGCACCAGTTGTTAACACGCAGAACAGTGACGTCCTCTCTAGGAACATCTTCCCTAACAAAGGCCGTAAATAAAGGCGCACCGCAAGGCGGGGTCCTATCCCCTCTCCTGTGGAACATAGCAGTCAACTCAATTCTATGCAAGATGGAAGAAGGAGGCTGCAGGATAGTGGCGTACGCAGACATCGTCGCAATCCTGTTCACAGGTAAATACCCTCAAACGCTCTGCGATCTCATGAGCGAGAAATTGCAAACCCTAGCCGAATGGACAAGCAGTAATGGTCTAGGAGTAAATGCGCAGAAAACGGAGCTAGTGCTCTTCATCAGGAAATACAAACTCCCACCCCTCGTCCCACCAAGACTAAACAACCAAAGGCTCTCCTTCAGCAGCAGCGCCAAATACCTAGGGGTAATTTTGGATAGGAAGCTAACCAGGAACTCTAACGTAGAAGAAAGGTCAAAAAGGCTGCTACAGCCCTTTTTAGCTGCAAAAAGCCATAGGAAACAAATGGGGCATGTTCCCTAATATAGTAAGCTGGATCTACACTGCCATAGTCAGACCCATACTACTTTACGGAGTTCTGGTATGGTGGCCAGCCCTCAAAAAGAAAAGCACACTTAATAAGCTGGAAAAAATCCAGCGATCAGCAGCACTATGCATCAGCGGTGCACTAAGATCCACACCAAACGAAGCACTAAACGCCATACTTAGCTTACAAAATCCAGGACGAGCTGGAATAGAACAAGCGAAAGTATCGGCAATCAGGCTTAGGGAAACTCAGCAATGGAGCCTCCTAAATAAGGGCCACTCCACCATTCTACTGAACGATCCTCTCATTCCTAGAAGGACAGACTACTGTACTCCAAAGGAGTACACACAAACACCTTTTCAAGCCCTCATTCCTAACAGAGAGGAATGGGGAGACCAAATACCAGCCCCAGAGAACGCAATAAGCTTGATGAAAATACATTGTTGGCTCCAAATTAAACAAAAAATTTGGAGGGGGAATATACTCCGAGCAACTAGGCATTAAAACCTCTTTCAGACTTCCAAATCACTGCAGCGTATTCCAAGCAGAAGTGATTGTCATAAGGGAAGCGCTAAAATTCCTAAACCTACACAACTCCACACAAAGAGGAGTCAACATATACAGCGACAGCCAAGCGGCTATAAAATCGATCAGCTCGGTCACAAGTAACTCCAAAACAGTCTCAGACTGCAGATCATCTCTCCACGAGATGGCAAACCAGTATGACATAAGCCTCATCTGGGTCCCAGGTCATAGGGACATCACAGGCAACTGCATAGCAGATGAACTGGCACGCAAAGGCACCACCACACCACTCCAGGGAGAACTGGAGGGCACTGGTGTACCACTAGCCTCATGCAAGCTCCAACTTAGGGAAGCCAATATGGAAAATAACCAGTTTAGCTGGGAAACCGTCCCAAACTGCCGGTTGGCCCGCCAACTATGGCCCAAAATCTCTACAAAAAGAACATCCCAACTACTTAGGATGGATAGAACCCGCATCGGCACGGCGATAAGAGTCATCACGGGGCACTGGCTAGTGGGAACACATGCTAGGCGAATGAATTCACCTCACAACGACTACTGCCGCAGCTGCAGGGACGAAGAAGAGGAAGAAACCGTCGAGCACCTTCTCTGTCACTGCCCAGCGCTGCAGTCTCTCAGACTTAAGCACCTAGGAACCTTCCTTAACAGCATCTCAGCGATGTCAGAAATAGACCCGAACAGGATAGAAAGGTTCACCAAAGCCTCAGGGTGGGGGAACTGCTAAACCATAAGACCTTCTGCGTGAAAAGGGATTTTTAGATTCAGATCATGGTATCACAAGGGACCGAACATGGTCTAAGTGTGGCGGTTGCCTCCACCAGGAGGTGAACGCCAGCCGTCTAACCTAACCTAACCTAAGGAGAGAGACAAAAAAAATCAATCGAGGTTATTAAACCTCGATGTGTAGGAAGCAAAAGACCTCGTTGCCTAAGAGTTTTGTTCACAAATGGAAGAGAAAAATGTATGCAGTTCAGAAATGTTGAATATTATCCTATTGAAAATTATTCACCAAATGAAATTTCGATATTAAGAACAGATTAAAGTGGTTATAAAATACCCATTGAAACTTCATCTACATGTATCAATTTTTCTGACACTACATTTTAGAAAGAGACGATTCTATAAATATAATCGTTATTGGAAAATAGTAATTAGAACTAATTTATCAATCATGGCGAAATGTTATCATCAATACTATTTAAATCAGTGTGGTGGGAGCTTAAGTCACATTGGTAGTCTATATATTTCACCCAGAGTAGTTCAGCAAGGACGAGGTATCGGAAATTTCTTTAGCGGACTTTTTAATTACATTAAACCACTTTTTCTTTGGGGATAAATGCATTAAAAATCAGGCCGCAGAAACCGGAAAGGCTGTTATAAATGATTTGGGCCGGAAACCATTACGTAATATAATTCAAGAACAAAGTAAAATCGCTTTACAAATTTATCAGATAAAGCAATTAATAAAATTACGAAATTACAAAATGGTAAGAGAAAAAGACATAAAAAGAGGAAACCAAGAAAAAAACGCTGTCATTTAACATCTAAACAAGGACGTAAACATACACATTCAAAAAAATCAAGAAAAAAATCAACAAAAAAATTTAAAATTAGTGATATATATTCAAAGTCAAAATGAGTAATCACATTGAATGCATGAAAAGCGAATTGGATCTTTTTGAATCGCATCCAACTCAAAGCTGTATTTTGAAATCCGAAGAAGTATTATACAATCCTATTGCCTCATTGGATAGTGCCTCATCAATTGAATTCGTTTCTTTAGGAAATGGTGAAAACTCGTTGTGCAACTTAAAAAAATTGACAATAGTAATATTGAAGGAAATGCTGTTGGTGTTGCTAATAATATTTTGCACTCAATATTTAGAAGCTCATCGGTGTATTTAAATAATACTCTGGTTTCTTAAAGCGACGAAAATTATCATTATAGATCATATTTACAAACGGGATGCAAGTGAAAGTCATTTAGCAACACAGGGATATTTTTTTAAATTATGGAACTCAAACACCATTTAAAAGTGATGGTGATAAAAAAAAAGTTCATGGTGATATTTTCAACCAGCCAAAGCTTCTTGTAAATAATGTTGATTTACGCATTACTTTTAATATTGAAAAACGGCATTTTATTTATTGGAAGACGGGACTGAATCGAATCTTAAGATATTGGAAGCGCAGCTTTTTATGAATCATGTAGTGGTTAACCCTAGTATTTTATTAGCTCATCATCACGTTTTACAATCAAAAAATGCAATATACCCATACAATAAAGTTGAAGCAAAATCATTTACAATATACCCAGGAAATAATACATTATCAAACGATAATGCTGTTATTGGACAAATTCCAAATTTGTTGGCTTTTTTTATGGTGAACAAGAATGGAAAGCTAACTTCGGGCGGAGCCGAAGTTGATATACCCTTGCAGATATGTGGCAGCTTATATTATTAGATATATATCGGATCTTATATAGTCGGCCGATCCTTTTAAAACTCGGCAGATCAAATTAGTTTGCCGAAAGTAGAATCCGTAGAAAGTCCCAGTCTTCTCACTTAAAAAACAACAAAGTTATGGCATTTCCGATCAAAAAGTTATATGGCAGCTGTAGGATATAGTCGGCCGATCCTTATGAAATTTGACAGATCGAATAAGTCTGCTAAAAGAAGAGTCCACAGCAAGTCCCAACCTTATAACTTTAAAAACAACAGAGATATGGCATTTCCGATCAATCAGTTATATGGCAGATATAGGATATAGTCGGCCGATCCTTATGAAATTTGGCAGATCGAATAAGTCTGCTAAAAGAGGAGTCCACAGCAAGTCCCATCCTTCTAACTTAAAAAACAACGAAGTTATGGCATTTCCGATCAATCAGTTATATGGCAGCTATAGGATATAGTTGACCGATCCCGGCCGTTCCGACTTATATACTGCCTGCAAAGGAAAGAAGGATGTGTGCAAAGTTTGAAGTCGATAGCTTTAAAACTGAGAGACTAGTTTGCGTAGAAACAGACAGACAGACGGACAGACGGACAGACGGACATGCTTATATCGACTCAGGAGCTGATCCTGATCAAGAATATATATACTTTATAGGGTCGGAGATGTCTCCTTCACTGCGTTGCACACTTTTGACCAAAATTATAATACCCTCTGCAAGGGTATAAAAACCGTGCATATTCAGGAAATCGAGGATTAGATCCCTTTAATTTTGAAAACTTTAAAATTCAACGATTTAATCTATTAGTTAATGAAGTACAAGTACCTTCACAGGCACTTGAATTCGATTTCTCGAATTCTAACAATGTACAGAGTTCAAGAGCATATAATTTACTATTTAGAGCATGCGGAATTAAACATTATGATCGGGGTCTGCAAATTTCCAAGGAATTGTTTGACAAAAATAGTTTTATATTAGCATTTGATTTAACTGCTGATTACTCAAATTCAAGTGTTTGTTCTAACTTGATATCGCAAGGAACAATAAGAATAGAAGGGCGATTCTCTGAACCTCTTGCTGAGGCTGTTACATGCATTGTTTATTGTGAATACGATTCTATGATTGATATTGATAAACATCGAAATATTCGTGTACTTCTTTAAAAATGAATACAATACAAATCATGAGCTTGCTTTCAAGCAATCAAGAAACTAAAAAAATATTTAAAGGAGATTTTTAGTTTATCAGCAGATAAACTACCGAAAGAAATTAGTGAATACCCAGCATTAATTGTGGCTAACACTGATTATTCAAACCAACCAGGCATGCATTGAGTTTCATTTTACTTCTATAACAAAAATTCTGCTGAATTTTTTGATTCTTAGAGACAATATCCTCAGACAAAAGAATTTGTTACGTTTTCAAAGAGAAATGCATCAAAATATACTTATACAAACAGCAATTGCAAGGATACTTTTCCAATACTGCGGACATTACTGTATGCTTTTTGCTCTTTACAAAAGCAATCGAAAAACTTTAAAGAGTTTTATCCGGAATTTTAAAACAAAAGACTCTTTTATGGTGTTCCTCGAAAAGCATATCCTCGAATTGCAGTAAAAATAATTTATTATGATGCGAATACATTTTATGCTCTCGAGATGTATAAGATTTTATTGACTTTACAAGACTGATGAACCAAAATAATGAATAGACTCTTTTATACCTCACTCTTTTGATATAAATTGTAAAAATGGTGTACTATGTCTATTCATCTCTTTTCCTTTATATACTAGATGCGTTATTCCATTTTCCTTCAATTTCTTAAATGGTGTTTTGGTTGAAAATTTATTTACATAACTCTTTGGTAAAAATATCCATAGTGCTTTTTCATCCTTTGTAGTTAAATAAATAGCAACTTTAGTTCCATATGTTGTTTTCTTTATCTTACATCCAATGATCTTGTACTCAAAATTAATACATAAGTCCTCGATCTTTGTGTAGCCAATAGCAGGCATATGATCATTTAGAGAATCTAAGCAAGACTTTGATACACAGAACTATACATAAGTGATTAGAGTTCTTTTATTGGAGGACAAATTTTTAACATACCATTATATTAAATACTCCTTGGATTCGTTCAAAAAGATTACTTGTAGGTACTGATCCATTTAATCAGTGATCTTGCTCTTTTATACTTTTCAATATTGAAATTACATAATATACTTTTTATATAAATCGGTAAAAAGAGATGACAACATATTTCTTTTATACTTTATTTATGTATATAAGGGTTTGATAACTATTAATGTAATATTGGATAATAATAATGAAAGAGATGGTTATATGATTCTTTCATTTTATTATATCTATGCATGTATAATATTATATACATATTACTTATACATATTACATATACATATTATATACATTTTCTCGCATAAAACCCTATAAAAAGGAGTTCTAGTTTATTCTTCATATCAGTTTATAACATAAATATCGAAATGGAAAAATTCGTTTGTGATCTTTGTATAGACAGCCCATCTTTTAAATATCGTTGTGGATTAAAACGCCACATTCTAAAAGTACACAACTTCTGCATTACTAAAGCCCGATCATCATACTATAACTGCTACTTCTGTCTTGAAGTGCAAAAATTCTATGTATTTCAACATTCATCACACTATTTAAATATTGATGTAATATTGATTAATGCTGTATCTTAGATCATTTAATCTCAACTTTAATAAAAATAAAACAAGAATGGAAAGCTAACTTCGGGCGGAGCCGTTATATATAGTTATAGATCCCGGCCGTTCCGACTTATATACTGCCTGCAAAGGAAAGAAGGATGTGTGCAAAGTTTGAAGTCGATAGCTTTAAAACTGAGAGTCTAGTTTGCGTAGAAACAGACAGACAGACGGACATGCTTATATCGACTCAGGAGGTGATCCTGATCAAGAATATATATACTTTATAGGGTCGGAGATGTCTCCTTCACTGCGTTGCACACTTTTGACCAAAATTATAATACCCTCTGCAAGGGTATAAAAACCATAGTTAAATATTTATATAATTTTTTATTTTATTAAGAATTATTTATAGATAATTTTATTCCATATTTTTCATGCATTCAAGTAATAAAAGATCGTCTTCTTCTGACATTAATTTAAAAAAGGAATCTCTTTCTTTAAATATTTCTAAAAAAATATCGTCGTCATCTGGAAATATTAGAGTGCCTCCATTTTCTTCCTGAGTTCAGGAAGATCAGTTAATGTTGCGCCACCGAGACGAACAGAACTTGCTGCGATATAGAGCATGAAGATGGAAACAAATGTGCTTTCTCCGACATATAATAATTGCAAGATTTGACTTTGAATTATTGAAAAAAATATAACTCTTTTTTGCTTTTCAATATTATTATAAGTACAAACTTTATTTTATTGAAGATACACCGACTTTATCATTAGGGAAAGTCTCAAACTGTAAACTTGTTAGTTGGTTCGGGAGTAGGGTTTATATAGGGATCGGATACGTTCCACATTGAGGAAGCCGAGAGGGCTGCTTAGGGATCTTGGCTGATCCATGATTCTCTTTCTTTAATTACTCTGAAAAGACAAGTGCGTTCGTTCTCTTGAATGTACTTGTTTTTTATGACATTTGAAATTTGATTTTATGTCTTGCATCCAAAATTAGTTATTGATTTCGGACTTGGGAACGTGTCAGAAATTTGGGGTTGGTATTCGGTTGTTTAGTCTAATAGTCTAGGATTTCTTATTTCGTCTTTTACGATTTCTTTTAGACTCTGACTTTTGTCTTTAATTGCAAGGCTTGCTTGTTACTAAGGGTGTCTCGGGTATGAGTAAGATCGAATGATCCTCGAATCGTTATGGAAGTTTGGTTTATTAGTAGATATGCATATAGTGCATGTGATTGTGTGTGTGGCTTGGATGTAGGCATATACATGGGCTTACTTGCTACTGTGGATATAAATATATATATAAATTAATAAAAACCGCTTTGTTTATTTATGAAATAGCCTGATTTAATAGTAATGCAGTGCGCACAAAAAAAAAACACGTCCCTTCGCTTTAAAATAAAGAGGGGTATTTTTCGGCTTGCCCCCATCTTTAACAAACTCGTTGGTACTCATGTACGCTGTACAGGGTACGCAGACGATTTTTCATTTTTCGCGCGGTTCCCTCTGCATACGTACAGCCCATCTCCCGCCCAACCAACCGAGGGGGCGCTGCCGCAAAACGTACGGCTCGAATCGCGGGGATAGATCCGAGAGAGTATAAAGAGAAGGAGTAGAGTAATACGAGGAAGAGTGTTGCACAGATAAGGCGTTTAGTATAAAGGATTTAAGATTGTTAGTAGAGGAAAGTGGCAAGATGTCGTAGAGACCATTGTAGTCCGAACATAATACCCTGAACGGATCGTGTTGGGCATATGTCGAGCTACAATGGCTAAGGAGTAGAGGACGAAAGTTTCTGGTCCTTCTACTAGGAACATTAAAATTTAAGCGTGTTAGTAAATGCTGGCTGATTAACTAGAAACATGACACCCAGCATCGTTCTACGGTTTGTTAATGATGGTAAGTTTATTAATAAAAGTCTACAATGATAGGATGGAAGGTCCCAATTAAGTCCCCTAAGTGCGAAGATAAGGAAGTTTTTTTGTACAGATTCTATGTGATCTTGGTGTACTCCGTATTGAGGACTCCAGACACACGATCCATACTCAAGAATGGGACGGACTAGTGAAGTATATAAAGTTTTTGTAAGTACGGGTCATTGAATTCTTTTAACCATCTTTTAATAAAACCAAGCACACCCATAGCTTTATTAACCACGGTGGATATATGGTCTGTAAATTTAAGTTTCAAATCTAATAGGTCACCCAGATCGTTAACCTGAGTTAATCGTTCTAAGGCATTCCCATAGAGAAAGTACGTAGCCTGGTGAGGACTAGATCGATAAAATAACATGCGTTTACATTTCGATCCATTAAGCTTTAGGTTATTTGCTAAACACCAATTTTGAAATTTATCCAAATCGGATTGAAGTCTAGATTGGGCGCTAGTGAATCTATACAGAAGACAAAGCTTAACGTCATCAGCGTACATAAGTAGAAGTGAGTCAGTTAAGGCAAGGGGCAAGTCGTTAATAAATAATTTAAAAAGTAATGGTCCAAAATGGCTTCCTTGGGGCACCCCAGATGTGACGCGGACTAAACGCGAGGTAACATCCTTAAAGAAAACACCAGATATGTAACTCGAAATCCAAATCAGGAGATCAGTTAGGAATCCCAAAAGACTGAGTTTACTTATAAGAAGCGAATGGTTAACAGAGTCAAATGCTTTACTGAAATCAGTGTAAATGACGTTTGTTTGTAAGCCATTCCGGAACCCATCCATGTCAAAAGATGTTAGCTCCTATAAGTTGGTGGTGGAGGAGCGGCGCTTCATAAAGCCATGTTGGCACGGGGATATTATTGAACTACATAGGTGTTGCAAATGTGGAGTGATAAGTTTTTCGAAAAGCTTTGGAATTGCTGACAATTTAGAAATGCCTCTATAATTGGCAGCATCGGATTTTTTTCCTTTTTTAAGAAGAGGAATAATGTAGGAAGTAGGACGTTTTTCCCCACATAAGGGGAAAAGTCGAAGTCTCCAGCAATAGATTAAAGAGTCTAAGGAGCGGTTTGCACAGTCTCTCGGCGCAGTTCTTCAGAACGCATCCTGGTACTCCATCAGGGCCTGGCGAATACACGGCCTTGACTGAACTGAAACTGAATCCGGCAGCGGTGAATATAACTCCTATAACATTCGGCGTTATGCACGATGAAATTGGACCGAGCCACTAAGTATCTTGAATAACTAACTGTACAGCCAGATAATCGATGTTTATTTAAAAGTCTATTCATTACGTTCTTTAAATTTAACAGGTGCTTTGAATAACAAGGCGGATTAGTTAAAGCGGACGGATATTTCCACGGCACGCAAGCGTCGAAGAATATATTTATCATGTAGTGGTTAACCCTAGTATTTTATTAGCTCATCATCACGTTTTACAATCAAAAAATTCAATATACCCATACAATAAAGTTGAAGCAAAATCATTTACAATATACCCAGGAAATAACACATTATCAAACGATAATGCTGTTATTGGACAAATTCCAAATTTGTTGGCTTTTTTTATGGTGAAAAACCGTGCATATTCAGGAAATCGAGGATTAGATCCCTTTAATTTTGAAAACTTTAAAATTCAACGATTTAATCTATTAGTTAATGAAGTACAAGTACCTTCACAGGCACTTGAATTCGATTTCTCGAATTCTAACAATGTACAGAGTTCAAGAGCATATAATTTACTATTTAGAGCATGCGGAATTAAACATTATGATCGGGGTCTGCAAATTTCCAAGGAATTGTTTGACAAAAATAGTTTTATATTAGCATTTGATTTAACTGCTGATTACTCAAATTCAAGTGTTTGTTCTAACTTGATATCGCAAGGAACAATAAGAATAGAAGGGCGATTCTCTGAACCTCTTGCTGAGGCTGTTACATGCATTGTTTATTGTGAATACGATTCTATGATTGATATTGATAAACATCGAAATATTCGTGTACTTCTTTAAAAATGAATACAATACAAATCATGAGCTTGCTTTCAAGCAATCAAGAAACTAAAAAAATATTTAAAGGAGATTTTTAGTTTATCAGCAGATAAACTACCGAAAGAAATTAGTGAATACCCAGCATTAATTGTGGCTAACACTGATTATTCAAACCAACCAGGCATGCATTGAGTTTCATTTTACTTCTATAACAAAAATTCTGCTGAATTTTTTGATTCTTAGAGACAATATCCTCAGACAAAAGAATTTGTTACGTTTTCAAAGAGAAATGCATCAAAATATACTTATACAAACAGCAATTGCAAGGATACTTTTCCAATACTGCGGACATTACTGTATGCTTTTTGCTCTTTACAAAAGCAATCGAAAAACTTTAAAGAGTTTTATCCGGAATTTTAAAACAAAAGACTCTTTTATGGTGTTCCTCGAAAAGCATATCCTCGAATTGCAGTAAAAATAATTTATTATGATGCGAATACATTTTATGCTCTCGAGATGTATAAGATTTTATTGACTTTACAAGACTGATGAACCAAAATAATGAATAGACTCTTTTATACCTCACTCTTTTGATATAAATTGTAAAAATGGTGTACTATGTCTATTCATCTCTTTTCCTTTATATACTAGATGCGTTATTCCATTTTCCTTCAATTTCTTAAATGGTGTTTTGGTTGAAAATTTATTTACATAACTCTTTGGTAAAAATATCCATAGTGCTTTTTCATCCTTTGTAGTTAAATAAATAGCAACTTTAGTTCCATATGTTGTTTTCTTTATCTTACATCCAATGATCTTATACTCAAAATTAATACATAAGTCCTCGATCTTTGTGTAGCCAATAGCAGGCATATGATCATTTAGAGAATCTTAGCAAGACTTTGATACACAGAACTATACATAAGTGATTAGAGTTCTTTTATTGGAGGACAAATTTTTAACATACCATTATATTAAATACTCCTTGGATTCGTTCAAAAAGATTACTTGTAGGTACTGATCCATTTAATCAGTGATCTTGCTCTTTTATACTTTTCAATATTGAAATTACATAATATACTTTTTATATAAATCGGTAAAAAGAGATGACAACATATTTCTTTTATATTTTATTTATGTATATAAGGGTTTGATAACTATTAATGTAATATTGGATAATAATAATGAAAGAGATGGTTATATGATTCTTTCATTTTATTATATCTATGCATGTATAATATTATATACATATTACTTATACATATTACATATACATATTATATACATTTTCTCGCATAAAACCCTATAAAAGGAGTTCTAGTTTATTCTTCATATCAGTTTATAACATAAATATCGAAATGGAAAAATTCGTTTGTGATCTTTGTATAGACAGCCCATCTTTTAAATATCGTTGTGGATTAAAACGCCACATTCTAAAAGTACACAACTTCTGCATTACTAAAGCCCGATCATCATACTATAACTGCTACTTCTGTCTTGAAGTGCAAAAATTCTATGTATTTCAACATTCATCACACTATTTAAATATTGATGTAATATTGATTAATGCTGTATCTTAGATCATTTAATCTCAACTTTAATAAAAATAAAACAAGAATGGAAAGCTAACTTCGGGCGGAGCCGTTATATATAGTTATAGATCCCGGCCGTTCCGACTTATATACTGCCTGCAAAGGAAAGAAGGATGTGTGCAAAGTTTGAAGTCGATAGCTTTAAAACTGAGAGTCTAGTTTGCGTAGAAACAGACAGACAGACGGACATGCTTATATCGACTCAGGAGGTGATCCTGATCAAGAATATATATACTTTATAGGGTCGGAGATGTCTCCTTCACTGCGTTGCACACTTTTGACCAAAATTATAATACCCTCTGCAAGGGTATAAAAACCATAGTTAAATATTTATATAATTTTTTATTTTATTAAGAATTATTTATAGATAATTTTATTCCATATTTTTCATGCATTCAAGTAATAAAAGATCGTCTTCTTCTGACATTAATTTAAAAAAGGAATCTCTTTCTTTAAATATTTCTAAAAAAATATCGTCGTCATCTGGAAATATTAGAGTGCCTCCATTTTCTTCCTGAGTTCAGGAAGATCAGTTAATGTTGCGCCACCGAGACGAACAGAACTTGCTGCGATATAGAGCATGAAGATGGAAACAAATGTGCTTTCTCCGACATATAATAATTGCAAGATTTGACTTTGAATTATTGAAAAAAATATAACTCTTTTTTGCTTTTCAATATTATTATAAGTACAAACTTTATTTTATTGAAGATACACCGACTTTATCATTAGGGAAAGTCTCAAACTGTAAACTTGTTAGTTGGTTCGGGAGTAGGGTTTATATAGGGATCGGATACGTTCCACATTGAGGAAGCCGAGAGGGCTGCTTAGGGATCTTGGCTGATCCATGATTCTCTTTCTTTAATTACTCTGAAAAGACAAGTGCGTTCGTTCTCTTGAATGTACTTGTTTTTTATGACATTTGAAATTTGATTTTATGTCTTGCATCCAAAATTAGTTATTGATTTCGGACTTGGGAACGTGTCAGAAATTTGGGGTTGGTATTCGGTTGTTTAGTCTAATAGTCTAGGATTTCTTATTTCGTCTTTTACGATTTCTTTTAGACTCTGACTTTTGTCTTTAATTGCAAGGCTTGCTTGTTACTAAGGGTGTCTCGGGTATGAGTAAGATCGAATGATCCTCGAATCGTTATGGAAGTTTGGTTTATTAGTAGATATGCATATAGTGCATGTGATTGTGTGTGTGGCTTGGATGTAGGCATATACATGGGCTTACTTGCTACTGTGGATATAAATATATATATAAATTAATAAAAACCGCTTTGTTTATTTATGAAATAGCCTGATTTAATAGTAATGCAGTGCGCACAAAAAAAACACGTCCCTTCGCTTTAAAATAAAGAGGGGTATTTTTCGGCTTGCCCCCATCTTTAACAAACTCGTTGGTACTCATGTACGCTGTACAGGGTACGCAGACGATTTTTCATTTTTCGCGCGGTTCCCTCTGCATACGTACAGCCCATCTCCCGCCCAACCAACCGAGGGGCGCTGCCGCAAAACGTACGGCTCGAATCGCGGGGATAGATCCGAGAGAGTATAAAGAGAAGGAGTAGAGTAATACGAGGAAGAGTGTTGCACAGATAAGGCGTTTAGTATAAAGGATTTAAGATTGTTAGTAGAGGAAAGTGGCAAGATGTCGTAGAGACCATTGTAGTCCGAACATAATACCCTGAACGGATCGTGTTGGGCATATGTCGAGCTACAATGGCTAAGGAGTAGAGGACGAAAGTTTCTGGTCCTTCTACTAGGAACATTAAAATTTAAGCGTGTTAGTAAATGCTGGCTGATTAACTAGAAACATGACACCCAGCATCGTTCTACGGTTTGTTAATGATGGTAAGTTTATTAATAAAAGTCTACAATGATAGGATGGAAGGTCCCAATTAAGTCCCCTAAGTGCGAAGATAAGGAAGTTTTTTTGTACAGATTCTATGTGATCTTGGTGTACTCCGTATTGAGGACTCCAGACACACGATCCATACTCAAGAATGGGACGGACTAGTGAAGTATATAAAGTTTTTGTAAGTACGGGTCATTGAATTCTTTTAACCATCTTTTAATAAAACCAAGCACACCCATAGCTTTATTAACCACGGTGGATATATGGTCTGTAAATTTAAGTTTCAAATCTAATAGGTCACCCAGATCGTTAACCTGAGTTAATCGTTCTAAGGCATTCCCATAGAGAAAGTACGTAGCCTGGTGAGGACTAGATCGATAAAATAACATGCGTTTACATTTCGATCCATTAAGCTTTAGTTTATTTGCTAAACACCAATTTTGAAATTTATCCAAATCGGATTGAAGTCTAGATTGGGCGCTAGTGAATCTATACAGAAGACAAAGCTTAACGTCATCAGCGTACATAAGTAGAAGTGAGTCAGTTAAGGCAAGGGGCAAGTCGTTAATAAATAATTTAAAAAGTAATGGTCCAAAATGGCTTCCTTGGGGCACCCCAGATGTGACGCGGACTAAACGCGAGGTAACATCCTTAAAGAAAACACCAGATAAGTAACTCGAAATCCAAATCAGGAGATCAGTTAGGAATCCCAAAAGACTGAGTTTACTTATAAGAAGCGAATGGTTAACAGAGTCAAATGCTTTACTGAAATCAGTGTAAATGACGTTTGTTTGTAAGCCATTCCGGAACCCATCCATGTCAAAAGATGTTAGCTCCTATAAGTTGGTGGTGGAGGAGCGGCGCTTCATAAAGCCATGTTGGCACGGGGATATTATTGAACTACATAGGTGTTGCAAATGTGGAGTGATAAGTTTTTCGAAAAGCTTTGGAATTGCTGACAATTTAGAAATGCCTCTATAATTGGCAGCATCGGATTTTTTTCCTTTTTTAAGAAGAGGAATAATGTAGGAAGTAGGACGTTTTTCCCCACATAAGGGGAAAAGTCGAAGTCTCCAGCAATAGATTAAAGAGTCTAAGGAGCGGTTTGCACAGTCTCTCGGCGCAGTTCTTCAGAACGCATCCTGGTACTCCATCAGGGCCTGGCGAATACACGGCCTTGACTTAACTGAAACTGAATCCGGCAGCGGTGAATATAACTCCTATAACATTCGGCGTTATGCACGATGAAATTGGACCGAGCCACTAAGTATCTTGAATAACTAACTGTACAGCCAGATAATCGATGTTTATTTAAAAGTCTATTCATTACGTTCTTTAAATTTAACAGGTGCTTTGAATACCAAGGCGGATTAGTTAAAGCGGACGGATATTTCCACGGCACGCAAGCGTCGAAGAATATATTTATCATGTAGTGGTTAACCCTAGTATTTTATTAGCTCATCATCACGTTTTACAATCAAAAAATTCAATATACCCATACAATAAAGTTGAAGCAAAATCATTTACAATATACCCAGGAAATAACACATTATCAAACGATAATGCTGTTATTGGACAAATTCCAAATTTGTTGGCTTTTTTTATGGTGAAAAACCGTGCATATTCAGGAAATCGAGGATTAGATCCCTTTAATTTTGAAAACTTTAAAATTCAACGATTTAATCTATTAGTTAATGAAGTACAAGTACCTTCACAGGCACTTGAATTCGATTTCTCGAATTCTAACAATGTACAGAGTTCAAGAGCATATAATTTACTATTTAGAGCATGCGGAATTAAACATTATGATCGGGGTCTGCAAATTTCCAAGGAATTGTTTGACAAAAATAGTTTTATATTAGCATTTGATTTAACTGCTGATTACTCAAATTCAAGTGTTTGTTCTAACTTGATATCGCAAGGAACAATAAGAATAGAAGGGCGATTCTCTGAACCTCTTGCTGAGGCTGTTACATGCATTGTTTATTGTGAATACGATTCTATGATTGATATTGATAAACATCGAAATATTCGTGTACTTCTTTAAAAATGAATACAATACAAATCATGAGCTTGCTTTCAAGCAATCAAGAAACTAAAAAAATATTTAAAGGAGATTTTTAGTTTATCAGCAGATAAACTACCGAAAGAAATTAGTGAATACCCAGCATTAATTGTGGCTAACACTGATTATTCAAACCAACCAGGCATGCATTGAGTTTCATTTACTTCTATAACAAAAATTCTGCTGAATTTTTTGATTCTTAGAGACAATATCCTCAGACAAAAGAATTTGTTACGTTTTCAAAGAGAAATGCATCAAAATATACTTATACAAACAGCAATTGCAAGGATACTTTTCCAATACTGCGGACATTACTGTATGCTTTTTGCTCTTTACAAAAGCAATCGAAAAACTTTAAAGAGTTTTATCCGGAATTTTAAAACAAAAGACTCTTTTATGGTGTTCCTCGAAAAGCATATCCTCGAATTGCAGTAAAAATAATTTATTATGATGCGAATACATTTTATGCTCTCGAGATGTATAAGATTTTATTGACTTTACAAGACTGATGAATCAAAATAATGAATAGACTCTTTTATACCTCACTCTTTTGATATAAATTGTAAAAATGGTGTACTATGTCTATTCATCTCTTTTCCTTTATATACTAGATGCGTTATTCCATTTTCCTTCAATTTCTTAAATGGTGTTTTGGTTGAAAATTTATTTACATAACTCTTTGGTAAAAATATCCATAGTGCTTTTTCATCCTTTGTAGTTAAATAAATAGCAACTTTAGTTCCATATGTTGTTTTCTTTATCTTACATCCAATGATCTTATACTCAAAATTAATACATAAGTCCTCGATCTTTGTGTAGCCAATAGCAGGCATATGATCATTTAGAGAATCTTAGCAAGACTTTGATACACAGAACTATACATAAGTGATTAGAGTTCTTTTATTGGAGGACAAATTTTTAACATACCATTATATTAAATACTCCTTGGATTCGTTCAAAAAGATTACTTGTAGGTACTGATCCATTTAATCAGTGATCTTGCTCTTTTATACTTTTCAATATTGAAATTACATAATATACTTTTTATATAAATCGGTAAAAAGAGATGACAACATATTTCTTTTATATTTTATTTATGTATATAAGGGTTTGATAACTATTAATGTAATATTGGATAATAATAATGAAAGAGATGGTTATATGATTCTTTCATTTTATTATATCTATGCATGTATAATATTATATACATATTACTTATACATATTACATATACATATTATATACATTTTCTCGCATAAAACCCTATAAAAGGAGTTCTAGTTTATTCTTCATATCAGTTTATAACATAAATATCGAAATGGAAAAATTCGTTTGTGATCTTTGTATAGACAGCCCATCTTTTAAATATCGTTGTGGATTAAAACGCCACATTCTAAAAGTACACAACTTCTGCATTACTAAAGCCCGATCATCATACTATAACTGCTACTTCTGTCTTGAAGTGCAAAAATTCTATGTATTTCAACATTCATCACACTATTTAAATATAGATGTAATATTGATTAATGCTGTATCTTAGATCATTTAATCTCAACTTTAATAAAAATAAAACAAGAATGGAAAGCTAACTTCGGGCGGAGCCGTTATATATAGTTATAGATCCCGGCCGTTCCGACTTATATACTGCCTGCAAAGGAAAGAAGGATGTGTGCAAAGTTTGAAGTCGATAGCTTTAAAACTGAGAGACTAGTTTGCGTAGAAACAGACAGACAGACGGACAGACGGACATGCTTATATCGACTCAGGAGGTGATCCTGATCAAGAATATATATACTTTATAGGGTCGGAGATGTCTCCTTCACTGCGTTGCACACTTTTGACCAAAATTATAATACCCTCTGCAAGGGTATAAAAACCATAGTTAAATATTTATATAATTTTTTATTTTATTAAGAATTATTTATAGATAATTTTATTCCATATTTTTCATGCATTCAAGTAATAAAAGATCGTCTTCTGCTGACATTAATTTAAAAAAGGAATCTCTTTCTTTAAATATTTCTAAAAAAATATCGTCGTCATCTGGAAATATTAGAGTGCCTCCATTTTCTTCCTGAGTTCAGGAAGTTCAGTTAATGTTGCGCCACCGAGACGAACAGAACTTGCTGCGATATAGAGCATGAAGATGGAAACAAATGTGCTTTCTCCGACATATAATAATTGCAAGATTTGACTTTGAATTATTGAAAAAAATATAACTCTTTTTTGCTTTTCAATATTATTATAAGTACAAACTTTATTTTATTGAAGATACACCGACTTTATCATTAGGGAAAGTCTCAAACTGTAAACTTGTTAGTTGGTTCGGGAGTAGGGTTTATATAGGGATCGGATACGTTCCACATTGAGGAAGCCGAGAGGGCTGCTTAGGGATCTTGGCTGATCCATGATTCTCTTTCTTTAATTACTCTGAAAAGACAAGTGCGTTCGTTCTCTTGAATGTACTTGTTTTTTATGACATTTGAAATTTGATTTTATGTCTTGCATCCAAAATTAGTTATTGATTTCGGACTTGGGAACGTGTCAGAAATTTGGGGTTGGTATTCGGTTGTTTAGTCTAATAGTCTAGGATTTCTTATTTCGTCTTTTACGATTTCTTTTAGACTCTGACTTTTGTCTTTAATTGCAAGGCTTGCTTGTTACTAAGGGTGTCTCGGGTATGAGTAAGATCGAATGATCCTCGAATCGTTATGGAAGTTTGGTTTATTAGTAGATATGCATATAGTGCATGTGATTGTGTGTGTGGCTTGGATGTAGGCATATACATGGGCTTACTTGCTACTGTGGATATAAATATATATATAAATTAATAAAAACCGCTTTGTTTATTTATGAAATAGCCTGATTTAATAGTAATGCAGTGCGCACAAAAAAAAACACGTCCCTTTGCTTTAAAATAAAGAGGGGTATTTTTCGGCTTGCCCCCATCTTTAACAAACTCGTTGGTACTCATGTACGCTGTACAGGGTACGCAGACGATTTTTCATTTTTCGCGCGGTTCCCTCTGCATACGTACAGCCCATCTCCCGCCCAACCAACCGAGGGGCGCTGCCGCAAAACGTACGGCTCGAATCGCGGGGATAGATCCGAGAGAGTATAAAGAGAAGGAGTAGAGTAATACGAGGAAGAGTGTTGCACAGATAAGGCGTTTAGTATAAAGGATTTAAGATTGTTAGTAGAGGAAAGTGGCAAGATGTTGTAGAGACCATTGTAGTCCGAACATAATACCCTGAACGGATCGTGTTGGGCATATGTCGAGCTACAATGGCTAAGGAGTAGAGGACGAAAGTTTCTGGTCCTTCTACTAGGAACATTAAAATTTAAGCGTGTTAGTAAATGCTGGCTGTCTACATTACCATTAATAAGATTAACTAGAAACATGACACCCAGCATCGTTCTACGGTTTGTTAATGATGGTAAGTTTATTAATAAAAGTCTACAATGATAGGATGGAAGGTCCCAATTAAGTCCCCTAAGTGCGAAGATAAGGAAGTTTTTTTGTACAGATTCTATGTCTTGGTGTACTCCGTATTGAGGACTCCAGACACACGATCCATACTCAAGAATGGGACGGACTAGTGAAGTATATAAAGTTTTTGTAAGTACGGGTCATTGAATTCTTTTAACCATCTTTTAATAAAACCAAGCATCTAATAGGTCAAATCTAATAGGTCACCCAGATCGTTAACCTGAGTTAATCGTTCTAAGGCATTCCCATAGAGAAAGTACGTAGCCTGGTGAGGACTAGATCGATAAAATAACATGCGTTTACATTTCGATCCATTAAGCTTTAGGTTATTTGCTAAACACCAATTTTGAAATTTATCCAAATCGGATTGAAGTCTAGATTGGGCGCTAGTGAATCTATACTGAAGACAAAGCTTAACGTCATCAGCGTACATAAGTAGAAGTGAGTCAGTTAAGGCAAGGGGCAAGTCGTTAATAAATAATTTAAAAAGTAATGGTCCAAAATGGCTTCCTTGGGGCACCCCAGATGTGACGCGGACTAAACGCGAGGTAACATCCTTAAAGAAAACACCAGATAAGTAACTCGAAATCCAAATCAGGAGATCAGTTAGGAATCCCAAAAGACTGAGTTTACTTATAAGAAGCGAATGGTTAACAGAGTCAAATGCTTTACTGAAATCAGTGTAAATGACGTTTGTTTGTAAGCCATTCCGGAACCCATCCATGACAAAAGATGTTAGCTCCTATAAGTTGGTGGTGGAGGAGCGGCGCTTCATAAAGCCATGTTGGCACGGGGATATTATTGAACTACATAGGTGTTGCAAATGTGGAGTGATAAGTTTTTCGAAAAGCTTTGGAATTGCTGACAATTTAGAAATGCCTCTATAATTGGCAGCATCGGATTTTTCCCTTTTTTATGAAGAGGAATAATGTAGGAAGTAGGAAGTTTTTCCCCACATAAGGGGAAAAGTCGAAGTCTCCAGCAATAGATTAAAGAGTCTAAGGAGCGGTTTGCACAGTCCCTCGGCGCAGTTCTTCAGAACGCATCCTGGTACTCCATCAGGGCCTGGCGAATACACGGGCTTGACTGAACTGAAACTGAATCCGGCAGCGGTGAATATAACTCCTATAACATTCGGCGTTATGCACGATGAAATTGGACCGAGCCACTAAGTATCTTGAATAACTAACTGTACAGCCAGATAATCGATGTTTATTTAAAAGTCTATTCATTACGTTCTTTAAATTTAACAGGTGCTTTGAATACCAAGGCGGATTAGTTAAAGCGGACGGATATTTCCACGGCACGCAAGCGTCGAAGAATATATTTAGGGTATTATAAAATCTCTGTAAGGCAATGTTTATGTCATCGCATGCCAGTAGATCGGACCAATCAAATTCCAAAAGTAATTTATTTAGTTTTATAAAATCAGCCTTACGGAAGAAACGAATTTTATTACATTAGACTTAGGTCAATTAGACTTAAGGCCAATTAAGGTATTGGTTTCGATTGAAATCTCAAGAGTGGGATGATATGGATCCTCAGGGTTAGAAAGGGGCAAAGTTCTGGAAAGAGTAATTCCATCAGGATCAGAAACGAAACACAAGTCCAACAGCCGACCTAAAGAATTTCTAACATGGTTAATTTGCCCGAGTGACATGTCGAACATACCCGCAGGGAAGTCGTGGTGCGAGTTAAGCAGTAAGGACGGAGAATTCTCAACATTAGACCACATGAGTTCTGGTATATTGAAATCCCCCAGAGCTACCCAGAGCTATCGTTGTCGGACAGACGGTCCGAAATAAGACGAATAGCGGAAAAAATGTTGCCAGTATGTAGGCGGTTCCGACGAAGGTGCTATGTAAGAACAGGTAACGTATAAAGAATGACCGGAAAAAATGATTTTAACGCATAGAAATTCTATGGCACCAAACTCTTGTGATTGTACCTCTTCAGAAGCGAAATTGGTGTCTACAGAAATTAAGACTCCTCCTCCCCTTCGCAGTGATCTATCACGTCTAAAAGTGGTGTAATTACTTTGAAAAACTTCGGAGCTTAAGATCTCCTGCTTTAACCAAGTTTCGGTAAAGACTATAATGTGAGATACAAAGGAAGAACTATCAGAATACAGTTTGGGTAGTTTACTACGTAACCCTCTAGTATTCTGATAGGTAAGTGTTAGTGTAGAAATTAGTTTTTTGAAGATGAGGTGGAAGGTTGGTCAGTGGCTCTAACCTGTGGTAGTTTCACTCCCACAGGTTTGGTAATTTTTTTCTTCACCGTACTTGGCTGATGTATCTGGACGAAAATGTTCTCTGGCCAAAAGCTGGCGGAACAAATCGTCTTGAACATTTGCACAGGCACACGTATTTTGAAAGATGATTTTGATAAATTTTGTAATATCTACCACCTTTATGTCGGCTTTTGTTTTGGCTTTGATGTAAGTAAGATACAAAGGAAGAACTATCAGAATACAGTTTGGGTAGTTTACTACGTAACCCTCTAGTATTCTGATAGGTAAGTGGTAGTTTCACTCCCACAGGTTTGGTAATTTTTTTCTTCACCGTTCTTGGCTGATGTATCTGGACGAAAATGTTCTCTGGCCAAAAGCTGGCGGAACAAATCGTCTTGAACATTTGCACAGGCACACGTATTTTGAAAGATGATTTTGATAAATTTTGTAATAAATACCACCTTTATGTCGGCTTTTGTTTTGGCTTTGATGTAAGCCGAGATATCAATATCCGAAGTATCAGGGGCAAGCCGTGAAACAAATATATGTTTCGATGGCTTGATTTCCCTGTTCGGTGACTCTTAAAGGGGTTTGTATTATTGGGTCTGGTTGTATCACTTGAAGCGATGCCACAGAGGATATATCGGACAATTGCTCATTTACCCCGAGATATTCGGAAGCCGAATTTTTCCCAGGTCCGGCCCTTGGAGTGGCCAGCGATATATGCGGCTGCATGATTGTTGGCTGAGTGGGCTGATGATTATCAGGATTATGATTACATCACTAAAAGCGGATTTCTTACGCTTAGGAGACTCATTTAATAGTTGTAGACTACTAAACTGTGTATCGAGCGCACAGAGTTGTTCATTGATTTTACGAAAACCACTAACCAATTCGTTAAATCCACTTTTAGTCTGTCTCATGAACGATCTAATTTCGCCCTGAACAACACGACAACCGTCACAGCAAAAGTGGAGCCCAGACCTACGTGAAAAGGCATCCGAAACTGAGGCCGTGAACCCGGCACATTTTGCGTGTAAAACGTTTTCACAAAGCCAGCAGTGGATGGTAGGCTGGGATGAGGAGATTGCCTTATTACAAGACTTTAATGCACAGACAAGTTTAAATTCCATGGTTTTTATTAATATATATAAATTTATTCATATTTTTTTGATTATATTATTGACGTACCTTGAGCCACTGTGCCAGGGAAACGACAAAGGGGGATTGAAGAGAGCGATTAGTGCGGGTTAGTAAACAGTAAAGAATAGAGATAAGAATCTCTATTGAGCGACGATAGAAGCAACACCGTAAAAGATGAAGAAGCAGAGCAGAGCTATGTTTGGATTAAAATTAATAAAGTTATTATTTACCTCCAAATATACCACTCCACACACGAAGCGATACGGATATTTGTAATGCAAAGGATTGTTTATTATAAATATTAATAAATATAGATAAACACCGGAGTTTTACGTTTTGAGATCAAATATTAAATAGAAACGCAGTGCGCACAAAAAAAAACACGTCCGTTCGCTTTAAGATAAGAGAAAGAAGTGATTTTAAGCAGATGTTAAGCAGAATCTGCACATACAATCTGCAATACAAGTCTTCGTCTGACGAATGCATACATTATACTATGTCTTAGCAAAATTATATTTTCCCAATGATTTAATACTTAATGGTTTAAAATAAAAACATCTATATTTTCATCGTGCTACGTCATCTCTCCAGGCTACGTACTATCTCTATGGGATTGCCTTATAAAAATTAACTCAGGTTAATGATCTTGCTGTTCTATTAGACGTAAAAATCCTCAGATTTCCTTGATGGAAAATAAAGCTAAATGTGTTATCGTCCCCAATATGGGGTTCATGAAGGCCTTTTTCGCCTTCTTTTGTATGATAGCAGACTCCTACTAATACGCTCACCCTCCTTAACAAATCGTAGAACAATGCTGGATGTCGTATTCCTAAACAACCTTATTAATGATGATGTAGATAGCCAGCATTTATAAACACGTTTACATTTCAACGGTCCGAATATAAAGTAGACTAGAAACTTTAGTCCTCTATTCCTTAGCCATTGTAATTCGACATATGCACAGGTCCATATGAACATGGTCCTCGTTGGGTTTTATGTTCCAATTACCCTCTATCGCATTATTCACTTTTTTTTCTTGAACGTATGCAGTAGGAACCGCGAGACGTAGAATTTCTTTGCATTAAAATCATCTTCTCCGGTCAATCTTTATACTGGCAACACTGGTCCGCTATTCGATTCGTTTCTAATCTTCTGTCTAATTGCGACCAGCTGGTAGCTCTGGGTGACGTTAATATCCCAAGGCAATTTTAGGCAAACTCTAACTTGGTTGTCGGAATCTCCAAAGGCGATCCCCCAACTCAACAATCCCAGTTTCTAAGTAAATTTCCTCTGCTTCGCTATAGAGGTATAGCCTAGAGCGAGGAGGATTAAGCTCCCCGATTCAAGCATCATGCCCACACTCTTGTTGGCGGGTTCCCTTTTTTTCTTTTGATTCTCCTAGCCCCAATCCTTTGCTTTTGCTTTGCAAGGTCGCGGGTGCCTTCTAAGGACCGCTTTATTCTGCGCCGTCCTCCACTACTTGTACCTTCACTGTCGATCGCCCAGCCCCGCTGCCCCTCTAAGGACAGCTACATTTTCAGGGCATTTCTCCCCCACCGCACTTTCTAGACACGGCCATGCAGCCACTGCGTCTCTTACTTCTGCACCTCCTTGGCGTCTTCTATTGCCCTCGGTAGTGTTATTTCCGCGGGTATGTCAAAGTCATGTATGATGCCTTTCTTGATTTCTCTATCCTGTATCTAGTCTGAATCGACCTCTCTTCTCGAATCATCTAACCCCCAATTCTTCCTGGAATTGTTGTCACTGTGCTGTAATGAAATAGGGATATTTAATATAGTTGGTATCGACATATTTACAATTTTTCCTTCCTTTTTTATGAAATTCCATCGTGGAATTTTTACCTTCTTTTGTATTTCTTTTGTTTTCATGAACTAATCTATTTAATTTATTATGCCCCTGCAGACGGTATTATAATTTATAATACAATATTATATAATTTATGTACAAAAGTGTACGACGCAGTGAAGGAGACGTCTCTGACCCTACAATAAATATATATTATTGATCAGGATCGCCTCCAGAGTCGATATAAACATGTCCGTCTGTTTCTAAAAAAACTAGCCTCTCACTTTTAAAGCTATCGACTTCGAACTTTGCACACATCCTTCTTTCCTTATGCAGTAGTATATAAGTATAAGTATAAGTAAAAGTATACGTTAAGCTGCAATATGACTGATTGCTCGGAAATGCCAAAACGTTGGTGTTTTGTAAGTTAGAAGGATTGGACTTTCTATGGATTCTTCTTTGAGCAAATGAATCTACCAAATTGCATATGGATCAGCCGAGTATATTCTATATCTACCGTATAACTGAACGATCGGAAAGGCGACAACCTTGCTATTTTTGAAGATGCTTGGGGCTATTTCCAACATTTGTGTAATTCTTATAAGAATCGGCCAACTGTTTACGATACGAAATATATCCAATAATATAAGCTGATCCAAATAATATAAGCCAATAATATTCGGCTCCGCCTGAAGTTAGCTCTTCTTTCTTGTTATACCGCTATAACAACGCTAACGCTATTAATTTTTTTTAATAGCGGCCGAATAAATACACGAATTTTCGATTCAATTTCAATTCTTATTTCGAGGGTTCAATTTTAACCCCAAAAACCAGCCGCTCAACTCAAACGCCGAAATACACGTAGGGCAGCGGTTGGTAGAGCATCCTCGGGCTAAGTGCTTAGACTTGAGGCAAACAAAGCAGAGGGAAAGACGCCGGACCTCATTGGAGTGAGTGCAATACCAGCACCACTGACACCATCCAACAGTGTAGAGTGCGCAGAAACTCTAATGGAGCGCTTGGCAACCTCTACCTGGATGTCAACATGCATGTCCGTGGCCAGCTGCGAGAATTTCCAATATAGATCGCTTCCGATCTCACTATAGTTGAGCTCCTCCAGTTCCTCCTGCAGCATAGAGAATCGCTCGCGCAGACGCTTCTCCATGGACTCGAGGGTCAGAATGGTTGAGTCGTCGGACCGCATCGCTTCCTTGACCTTCTGATGCAGGACCTCCATTTCCGGACACGTAACCTCGGCTCGCCTCCGAAGCATCCACTCCCTGCTTGAAACGGCAGATCCAGTAGCTTCAGCTCCAATCACGAGCAATCACGAGCAATCACGCAAAATTGTATAAACAAGAAAACCAACAGTTTCCGCGGCACTTATTAGCGCTGATCACAACAACCAAATACAGGATGTGATCACGTCGGGGTCACCAAAGTTAACGCTATTAATGTTTTTTAATAGCGGCCGAATAAATACACGAATTTTCGATTCAACTTCAATTTTTATTTCGAGGGTTCCATTTAACCCCAAAACCAGCCGCTCAAATCAAATGCCGAAATAGCATGGCGGGGGAGACGCACACAGGCAGAAGATGAGTTAGTGTGCAGCAGTTTTACAAAAAAATCAAAGAATGCAAAGAAATACAAAGAAAGAAGGATATGTGCAAAGTTTGAAGTCGATAGCTTTTAAACTGAGAGACTAGCTTGCGTAGAAATAGACAGATGGAGGGACGGACAAACGGACAGGCTTGTATCGACTCAGGTGGTGATCCTGATCAAGAATGTATGTACTTTATATGGTCGGAGAATTCTGCATAGAAAGTCCCATCCTTCTAACTTAAAAAACAACAAAGTTATGGCATTTCCGATCAATCAGTTATATGGCAGCTATAGGATATAGTTGACCGATCCCGGCCGTTCCGACTTATATACTGCCTGCAAAGGAAAGAAGAATGTGTGCAAAGTTTGAAGTCGATAGCGTTAACACTGAGTGACTAGTTTGCGTAGAAACAGACAAACGGACATGCTTATATCGACTCATGAGGTGATCCTGATCAAGAATATATACCTTATAGATCGGAGACGTCTCCTTCACTGCGTTGCACACTTTTGACCAAAATTATAATCCCCTCTACAAGGGTATAAAAACCTCGCTTTTTTAAAGGTGATTGGGGCTGTTTCCAACATTTTAATTGCTCTTATCCATAATTAGAAAGTTTTTTTGATAGTGAAATTCTTATAAGAATCGGCCCAGTATTTACTTGCAGTTAACTGCAAGTGTGTAAGTTAAGAACCAGCTCCCGGCATAAGCTAGGCAGACAATTTTACATTTGATTGTTCAATTTTTATATCTTTGTGTCATTTTACATTTTTTTGTATCACTTTTTACTCTATATATAATATTATACCAATGTTTCTCACGTATGACAACCCTAATATTGTACCACCCTTATGGTGTCCGAGAGCTGAGCCAGCAAAGTGCCCCATTAATGGCCGTGCCTTTATGCTGTTGGTGACCAGCGATCGTACGATTGTAGAAATTTTGTGCTTGGTCAGAGAAGATGCCACGAGCATCCGGCCATACGTTTTATTTGTTGTCAACTTAAGTTCAGTTCACTTTGTATTCCCAATAAATAAAGATTCAAAGCTCGCTAAAGGAAACTCCGGCAATCGCCGTTCACGATTTATTAATTTTATACCCCATCTGAGTCTCAAGGCCAGCGGGTGGAAAGAGGGCAGTTACCCTCTCATCCTAAGAACCTATTTCAACAAGTTGATGCCACGGGCCATCCGGCCACCTTCTACATTCATTGCAACCACCGTCTACCAACCCCCCGCCACGGACATATTGCCAGCCGACAAACAAAATACATAATTTATATTAACTTCGGCTAGCTTTCTTTTCTTGTTTTAATTAATTTCTTTTTCTCGGTATATTTCGAATTTATTTTAAAATTTTTAAGATTACAATAATAATAATATTATCCTAAGATTCTAGTTTGTTTATTACATTTGAAGTGGAATCCACTGTTTTTGTATCTATTGACCCAATTTCGAATATGGGATGTACATTTGGGAAATTTCCATCAGTGCGTGATGGAATCTACATATGTTTGTTCTGGGCTTTGATTCAGAGGAGCCCAAACGTTATGGTGCAAGTAACACTATGCATGCAGTAATAAAAATTGTGTTTTGTCGGCCTGTGTTTTTTTTAAATGTGTATTTTTCTAAAAATTGTATTATTATACACATATGAAAACTAGATTTCGGTATTATTCGTACACTTAGATCAGTGGTGGACAAACTCTGACTTTTCATAACTAGCAAATAAAAGGTCAGAAATACTGCTTCAGCGCTGTCGGTACATGTAAAGGATAGGCTTTCTCTTTAGCTTTCGTAAGATGACCGAAGCTTTCCCTTTGCTCTGAAACAACAAAACAACAATAGTGGAGCTCTTGAGCTCGGCTCGAACCCGGTACCCTTCACACATCAGCCGAAAACACTACCGTTGGGCTATCCCTGACAAGTCTTTACGAGAAAAATTTTCTTCAGTTCATTTCTTGCCTTTTGCCCTTGCCTTTTGTTGCTTAAAAATTATATTTTTAGCTGTTTCATATTTCCCCTCAGCTCCCTTGCACTAAGTGTTATTGATAACCAATTCAATTCAATTTCGATTTTCAATTCCGAGTTCCGGTATATATTCAAGAACGTCTCAGTCGTGTTTAAATAATCTTGCTTAAAAAAAACTCTTCACGAACTCTCATCAGACCAATCTTGGCTATTTTATACCAATGATATATGCCACTGAGAATACCACAACGCTTCCGTTTACTTGCCCACGTAACTAATATAAATAACTTCAAAGCCAACCTTGAACAGCTGAGCGACAGTAGTTTTCAAATGCTAGAGGCACAGCTAATATTAATAATGCCATCAGCCATTTCATGACCATACTAAATTAAGCCGTACCTGGTAAACAGTTAAACCAACAACGAGAACATTGCCGCTTCTATACAGAATAATGGCATTGATCAGCTTACAACTTAGGTTCAGAAAAGAATTGGCGAGAACAGGGTATGTTTGCATACAACTCTTATTCAATAGACTGTCTAACCATTTACACTAGATCCTTGCCCGTAGAAAACCGAATAAAATAGACAATTTTCTACAAATGCGAAGTTCTGCCGACCCCAAATTCAGAATTTAGAAACTTGACTGGGGCTAGAGCCGCACAATCCTTTTTAGGGCCGTCTTACAACCATGAGAAACGCTTTAAACCTACCGGAAAGCCTTCGTCTATCAGCCTACTCCCATCTCTAGGAAAAAAGGGAGAGGCTGTTCCTAATCAGGCAACCCACTTTTGAAAACGTAACCAGTGTGATCCTGAAATTTCCGTTAGGTTTCCGCCTATAGCACGGTACTCCTGAGTAACTACATCAAGAATTAAAATTTGACCTTGACTCCCTGGAACACAAGAAATTCGCAGTGGTAGGATTTGTTAAAGTACATCAGGCTTTTGACCGAGTATTGCACCCTGGGCTTCTATACAAATCATAGAGACGAAAGAGATTTATCAGGTTGTTAAAAGTTTTTTGGAAGATCGCCCTTCCACATCTCTGCCGAGGGGTATAAATTACGACGGGCTAAACCAATCACTGCTGGTGTCCCCCAGGGAAGTGTTCTTGGCCCTACCAACCCTACTACCTTTATTGCATGTCCTTTGCTTTCACTAAGCGGTATGATCCCCCAAGGTATGATCGGTATGATCTCTCAATGGCGGCAGGCGACTTACGTGGCGTAGGCATATCGAATGTAAAAAGGTGCACCTAAAACTAAAATATGGCCTCCACTGGATTATTAATTCTTGATCGGCTCTATCCCTGCATTTGAGATCGTGCTCTACAATTCAGTTCAAAGGCCAATTGGGACGTATGGCTCGCAGCTGCGAGGGAACGGGAGCACAATTAACAACCTTGAGATCTATCACTGGGGCACCATGGTATGTTCGCAAAAAAAAAATTCACAGGGACCGGGGCATCGCAGTAAAAGACGAAATCAAGAAGCAAAAAGTGTGCAACAATTAAGTGGCAACTTAGGGATAGACCCGCCCACACGCACAGACCTCGCCTGCGACGCAACGACCTCCCAACTCATGATTTTTTTTTTAAGGGCCGTCTTACTCTGTATTAGTATATGTGACTGTTAGTTAATATAAACATATAAGATTTTATACACTATTTGTTAGTCTTACAAAGAGAAGAATCAAGAAATAAAAGCAAGTTCAAATAAAAAGACAAGAATGGAAAGCTAACTTCGGGCGGAGCCGAAGTTGATATACCCTTGCACATATGTGGCAGCTTATATTATTAGATATATATCGGATCTTATATAGTTGGCCGATCCTAATGAAATTTGGCAGATCGAATTAATTTGCCCAAAATGGAATGCATAGAAAGTCCCATCCTTCTAACTTCAAAAACAACAAAGTTATGGCATTTCCGATCAATCAGATATATGGCAGCTATAGGATATAGTTATATACTGCCGACTGCCGTTCCTACTTATATACTGCCTGCAAAGGAAAGAAGGATGTGTGCAAAGATTGAAGTAGACAGCTTTAAAACTGAGAGACTAGTTTGCGTAGAAACAAACAGACGGACATGCATATATCGACTCAGGAGGTGATCCTGATTAAGATTATATAAACTTTATAGGGTCGGAGATGTCTCGTCATGAGAGTCAATATACCAGCATTTCCTATAAAAGCGATAAAGGAACCAACACCGTCCAAAAATCGATCAATTATCGCAGCTATATATCTTGCAATAAATGCTGCAATCACAACTCCACCGTAGAATGGATTTCCGTCTTTGATTGCTAGATACGTGGTTGATCCAATGTTTCCAAGTAATGAAAAATCCTTGAGAGTCTCCGTGGCACTATCCCAATCGTCTCCTATTTTCCCCAACATATCGTAGAGCAGTGGTATAAGCGATAGCCCGTGCACTAATGCCACAGCTGATTGGTCGGATATAAGGTAGAACTCTATGTTTGCCAACGGTAATGGAATAACTTCTAGTATACTAGCAGAAATAATAAAAGCACGTCCGCATTCCTCAGTGTCTTCCGAAAATGTGCGCACAAGTCCCAAAAGTCCATGCACAAAACTAAAAGATGCCGCCGTATAGCCAAATGGATTGTCTGCTGGAGTCAATGAATACAGTCCATAGCAACTGGCAGAGATTAGCAGTAAATTTGAGATGACTCCAATAAGTTTCATTATACCCTTGCAGAGGGTATTATAATTTTGGTCAAAAGAGTGCAACGCAGTGAAGGAGACATCTCCGACCCTATAAAGTTTATATATTCTAGATCAGGATCACCTCCTGAGTCGATATAAGCATGTCCGTCTGTCTGTCTGTTTCTACGCAAACTAGTCTCTCAGTTTTAAAGCTATCGACTTCAAACTTTGCACACATCCTTCTTTCCTTTGCAGGCAGTATATAAGTCGGAACAGCCGGGATCGGTCAACTATATCCTATAGCTGCCATATAACTGATTGATCGGAAATGCCATACCTTCGTTGTTTTTTAAGTTAGAAGGATGGGACTTGCTGTGGACTCCTCTTTTAACAGACTTATTTGATCTGCCAAATTTCATAAGGATCGGCCGACTATATCCTATAGCTGCCATATAACTGATTGATCGGAAGTGCCATAACTTCGTTGTTTTTTAAGTTAGAAGGATGGGACTTGCTGTGGACTCCTCTTTTAACAGGCTTATTTGATCTGCCAAATTTCATAAGGATCGGCCGACTATATCCTATAGCTGCCATATAACTGATTGATCGGAAATGCCATATCTCTGTTGTTTTTTAAGTTAGAAGACTGGGACTTTGTATGGATTCTACTTTCGGCAAACTAATTTGATCTGCCGAGTTTAATAAGGATCGGCCGACTATATAAGATCCGATATATATCTAATAATATAAGCTGCCACATATCTGCAAGGGTATATCAACTTCGGCTCCGCCCGAAGTTAGCTTTCCATTCTTGTTTTTAAATTAGGCCGAACGAAAATACTTAAAATTTTGAGTATCGTTTGCTTGAAATTTAAGTCTGGAATGTTTATATTTGATAAATTCACTGAATCAACAATTTGAAAAGTTTTTCATGACATTCTTATTTAGTAATTGCAAATTTTTTTATCAAAAGTATAAATGGGTTGACTAAGGGTTCCTCTAATTGCTAACCCGGCTCTACAGCACACGTACAAAACACCTCATACCCAACCGGGCAAGGGGCGCTGCCACACAACGTACGACAAATCGTGAGGATAGATCTGATAGAAGATAACAGTATTGAACATTTCGAGGATAAATATTTATTGTTTGATAAGATAAGGCGTGAAGAATGGACTATTTCCAAGCGCCTGCTTCGCCTGCCTTCTGCTGTCTACGTAAAGGCCACCTCCGACCAACCGAGAGAGGACTATTTGTCCGAAACTAATACCCTAATGGGATCGTGTTGGGCATGTGTTGAATTACAATGGCTAAGGAGTAGAGGACTGGCTAGTTGATGCTGGCTGTCTACATTGCCATTGCCCAGCATTGTTCTACGGTTTGTAAGTTTTTAGCGCTTCCCTTATGGCAATCACTTTGGCTTGAAATACGCTGCAGTGATTTGGAGGTCTAAAAGAGGTTATAATGCCTAGTTGCTCGGAGTATATTCCCCCTTCTACTCTGTTGTTTAGTTTGCAGCCATCAGTATAGAAGCATATTGCGTTCTCTGGGCCTGGGATTTGGTCTCTCCATTCCTCTCTGTACGGAATGAGGGCTTGGAAAGGTGTTTGTGGATACTCCCTTGAAATGCAGTAGTCTGTACTACTGGGAATGAGAGGGTCGTTCCGCAGAATGGTGGAGTGACCTTTATTAAGGTGGCTCCATTGCTGGGTTTGTCTTAGCCTGATTGCCGATACTTTCGCTTGTTCTATTCCAGCTACAATTTTCCGCTTATGGGATCGCAGAGCGTTTGAGGGTATTTACCTATAAAACAGGATTGCGACGCCGTCTGCGTACGCCACTATCCTGCAGCATCCCTCTTCCATTTTCCATAGAATCGAGTTGACTGCTATGTTCCATAGGAGAGGGTATAAGACTCCGCCTTGCGGTCAATGGAAAAAACAAGCAAAACACATGAAAAACAAGAAAGGAAAGCAAACATCGGGTGGAGCCAAAGTTGATATACCCTAGCAGTTAAGTGGCAGCTTACATTATATTTATGGTCGGTTTACATCTTTACATCGGTAAAGATTTAGCAAAATGGAATGCATAGAAAGACACATGCTTCTTACTTAAAACACAACAAATTATGGCTTTTGCGATCAATCAGTTATATGACAGTTGTAGGATATAGTCGGCCGATCCTTATAAAACTTGGCAGATCGAATTAATTTGCCGAAAGTAGAATCTATAGCAAGGCACATTCTTCTATCACCCAAAACAACAAAGTTATGGCATTTCCGATCAATCAGTTATATGGCAGCTATACGATATAGTTGACCGATCCCGGCCGTTTCAACTTATATACTGCCTACAAAAGACAAAGGGATATGTGCAAAGTTTGAAGTCGATAGCTTTAAAACTGAGAGACTAGCTTGCGTAGAAACAGACAGACGGGCAGACGGACTTGCTTATATCGACTCAGGAGGTGATCCTGATCAAGAATACATATACTTTATAGGGTCGGAGAAGTCTCCTTCACTGCGTTGCACACTTTTGACCAAAATTATAATACCCTCTGCAAGGGTATAACAAGAATGGAAAGCTAACTTCGGGCGGAGCCGAAGTTAATATACCCTTGCAAATATGTGGCAGCTTTATATTATTAGATATATATCGGATCTTATATAGTTGGCCGATCATTATGAAATTTGGCATTTTTCTGATTGAATGTGCTAGGAGTCGCGCCAGAGAGCCTCCGGGACAACTAATGCGACGTTTTAACCATTCAGCTATTGTCCAAGTCGCAATACCACTGTATAAATTACCCTTGGTGTTTCGTAAATACCAGGTGTTTTTATAAGAAAACTTAATAAAAAAAAAAGTTAATGAGTAAAAAAACAAAATAACAAAAATAGTTGAATTCTCGAACTCAGCCCCTTACACATTAGCCGAGAACTCTACCGTTGGGCTATCCTTGACAAGGTTTGACGCGAAAATTTTCTAAAGTTCAGTTGTTGCTCCGTGCTACTCTAAAAATCTTCCAAAAGCATGAGCGTTCTTTGGAGCTCGTGTCGATTGAAAAGCGCTCTTAGTGGTCAAGACAAGAAACTGCAAATTGTTTATCGATATTTTTTTCGGAGTGCGGTCGCCGCTAGACAAAGCGCCATCAGCTGTTTGTGAATTGTTTGGGAATATTTTTTTCTGAGTGCGGTCGCGGCCAGTTCTTGATAAAAAAACTTTTTATTTAAATTAAACAAATGAAATGCATTATTTCTATTTATTATTTTGTTTTTTATGTTCGCAAACTACATCGGCAACCGAATAGTTTATATATTGCTATGAATATGCACCTAAGCTTAACAGCCAGCACCATGGGTAGCTCTACTTAACGAACTATATCTTGAGTAAGCGACTTTTCCCAAATATGAACGATATATCAAAAGTTTCGTTATCTCAAGGGCTGACTCTACATGCAATATGAAAAAGATCGTAATAGCCAATAAAAAAAAATTTGCTTTTAACTTAAAAAACAACAGAGATATGGCATTTCCGATCAATCAGTTATATGGCAGCTATAGGATATAGTCGGCCGATCATTAAGAAATTGGGCAGATCGAATAAATCTACCAAAAGAGGAGTCCACAGCAAGTCCCATCTTTCAACCTTTAAAAACAACAAAGATATGACATTTCCGATCAATCAGTTATATGGCAGCTATAGGATACAGTCGGCCGATCCTTATGAATCCGATCCTTATGAGCCGATCCTTATCCAGATCGAATAAGTCTGCCAAAAGAAGAGTCCACAGCAAGTCTCATCTTTCTAACTTTAAAAACAACAAAGTTATGGCATTTCCGATCAATCAGTTATATGGCAGCTATAGGATATAGTTGACCGCTCCCGGCCGTTCCGACTTATATACTGCCTGCAAAGGAACGAAGGATGTGTGCAAAGTTTGAAGTCGATAGCTTTAATACTGAGAGACAAGTTTGCGTAGAAACAGACAGACAGACAGACAGACGGACAGACGGACATGCTTATATCGACTCAGGAGGTGATCCTGATCAAGAATATATATACTTTATAGGGTCGGAGATGTCTCCTTCACTGCGTTGCACACTTTTGACCAAAATTATAATACCCTCTGCAAGGGTATAAAAAGTGACAGTGACACAATACATATATATGTATAAATAAACAAAATACAAGAGATGCTCGCGACGGATAAAGTGAACAAAAATAATTTAAATTCCGCGTCGCGAAACCAAACATTCATCGCCAATGAGCTGCAGCTGAAAGGATTCGTCATCCCCATGCCCTGCACCTGCTTCGACTGTACCAGGAAAGTGGACGCAGGATTAAAGGATCCTGTAGAATAAACATAGAATTTATGTGAATTTTTTGAAGTATAGTGTAAGGTAGCATAGGGAGGAGCGGGAGCGCAAGAAAAGCTCACTTGTGCTCTTGTGAATTCGCCCCGCTTCGCCGTACTAGATAAGCTAGGCTTAAGCAATTTTGTTAATATATTCGAATTGATACAGTGAAATCGAGTGCATGCATTTTTTCGCCTATCGTAGTGTTTTGCTTTGATAATTTACAGCCACCCTTGTTTTTCGGTTAAAATAGTTAACGAGATAAAATAATCTCACTGAACATTTTGGCGCCCCCCGGGTGGACTCAAATTATTTAATTAAAAAAGCAAAAACAAAAAAAAGTGACAGTGACACAAAATAAATAATATAAACAAAATAAAAAAGTTGCTCGCGACGGTGAAAGTGAAGTTTAAAAACAATTTAAATTCCGCGTCGCGAAACTAAATTCATCGCCAACGAGCTGGTCGAGGAAGGATTCGTCGTTCCCATGCCCTGCACCTGCATCGATTGTACCAGGAAAGTGGCCGCAGGATTAAAGGATCCAAAAGCAGAACCACAGGTATTTGTGCAAAAAATTGAATGTAGAGAAAAGACAAATTAAAATCCGTCTTGTGCTGGAATATTGGACCCTCCTTTCAATTCTTGGCGCATATGTACGTAAATTAAAAATAGTAGAGCAAAAACAAATGATAAAGTGTATAAAAGTTCTAAAAAATTTCATTTTTTTTTTTTTTTTTTTTTTCCTATTGCTCCGCTTGGGAGCTTAGGGCATCCACAAGTGCATTCATCCACCGGACCCTATTCTGCCAAATCCCAGGTGACAGAGAGAACGCGCGGCGTAGTGCTGCTCGGCGCTGGGCTAAGCTTGGGGCGTCCCATTCTTCTTCTTCTTTGCGGGTTTCACTCCAAAGCCATCCTTATGCTGTCTCGCTCTGACCAATCCATCCATTTCCATTTCTTTTATCTGCTGCTGGAGAGCGGAGGGTCGTCATCGGGTTGGGGGGTGATTGTTTTTTCTGATCTTGTGTTTGTTTCTTAATCTTATTTTTCGGTCGATCCGGTGATTAGCCGAGTGCAACCTATCTCAGAAGTGGGGTGGCTGCCACCTAACGACATCTGGGAATGCCGGTTTTCGGTTTTCGTGCATATAATTAGAAATAGTAAGAATCCGATAAGAACTTTCACTATTTACATCATATGCGCGAGCGCCGAAAACTTGAACCGAATTATAATATATGTCTGCTATATAAATGTACTGCCGGTGGACAAATAAAAAAACATATATATATATTATTCGCCAATATTATTTGCAATCACTGTCGCCCCCCTACCCCTCGTTTTTGATTATACAAATTGGCCAATAAATATTAAAGTGCAGCCAAAAATTATTTTAAATATTACATATAAAATAAATGTGGATAAATATTTGGTGTACATACAAATAGATGCAGCGGTAATATTTCGTTTTTCGCTTCTCACCGTTATTGGCTGTTGTATGTACGTATATGCAATTTTTGGCGCATATTATTTAACGGAACGCCAAGTGACGCGCTACCCTACAATTAGGTTGGGTAAATTGTTTTCGGTGTACCAACTATTTTTTTGGATACTCTGTGCCTCGACTATCAAATTATTCGACTATCAATTAATTAATCAATTTCGATTTTTGGTTAAAATTAATAAATTATTTTATTATATTAAAAAAAAAATAAAATAAAAATAAATAAATAAGATTAATAAATTCTTTTCGTTTTCGCCTTTATCGAAATTAAATTAAAATTTATTTAATTTAATTAATTAACAATAAAAATATTTTAATAAATAACTTAACAAATATTTTAATAAAAAATATTAAATATTGAAAATTGGATCGATTTCGCTTCCTTATTGAAAAATAAATAATTTTATAAAATGGAGAGTAACAAACCGAAACTTAATTCCACGACTCTTATTGATTTAAAAAGAAGATTAAATGTTAAAGTTAAAAGCATTTGCCGGTTGGAGGAACGTTTGGAAGCTGGATCACTTCCTCTAGACAAAACCGAGCTAGAGTGCAGGCTTCATGTTTTAGATGAGGCAATTTCTAAAGCAAATGAGTTGCAAGACCAGATCGAGCAATTGGATGAATTGGATGATTTCGGAGCCGAGTTGGAAGAGTTAGCCATGACAACCAAGGCAAGGATTATGTCCTTATTTAATGCATTAACGGCAGCTGAAGACTCCCGTCCAGCTACTGCAATTTCTGCAGCCCCAACTCGAGCTCGACTTCCCAGTTTAGCATTACCAAAATTCAGTGGGAATTATTCGGAATTCAAAAATTTATTAAGTCTTTTCGAGACATTAGTTGACAAAGATGTGAACATTCCTGTTATAGGAAAATTTAATCATTTAATTTCTTGCCTCTCTGGTGAAGCCTTAGGAACTATCAAGGCATTCCAGGTCACCGAGAGTAATTATGACAAAGCTATAGCTAGTCTAAAAAGAGATTATGATAACGAATGTCTCATCTTTGCGAACCAAATCAGTCAACTGTTCAGCCTTCCGAAAATTTCCCAGCCGTCTGCGTCGTCGTTGAGGGGTCTCATCGACACTGTGTCATCACTTTATGGATCACTATTATCCATAGGAGATGATACTAAAATTGCAAACTTAATGATTATACATTTAGTTTTGAGTAGAGTGGATCCAGTGACCAAGCAAAAATGGGAAGAGTCACTGGATTATGAGGAATTGCCGCTGTGGTCCGATTTCGAAAAAATATTAAATCGTAGGTACCAGCACCTGTCCGCTGAAGAGACTGGAAAACCAAAACAGGAAAAAAATAAACCCATTTAAGTTGCCCCAAGCAACTTAATAGAAGATCGTTGGCTTGTTCCTCTGCCAACGCCAAACCAGCTTGCAGTTATTGTAACGCTCAAGACCATTATTTGGCCCAGTGCTCTCCGTTCGCTCGCCTTGCTGTAATGCAAAGGTTTGAGTTTGTTAAGTCAGCCTCCCTCTGTTTAAATTGTCTGCGAAAGGGTCACACGGTAGCGAAGTGCAAATCGATCAGGTGTCAAATCTGTGCAAGATCGCACCATAAACTTCTGCACCGATTTACAGTGACTGAAAATAACTTAGCGTTACCACCACCTACAGAAAATCCTCCTCCAGCGTTAACGAATGATGGCCCTTCTACTTCACATGCTTTGCATGCGTCGTCTTTAGAAAGGGTTTTGTTAGCAACGTCGATCGTAAGCGTTCGAACAAAAAATTGGTCCGAGCATTACTTGACTCAGGGTCACAAATGAATTTCATTACTGAAGATCTTGCTCAACGCTTACAGATCCGTAGGGAGGAATCGTGCATCAACTAGCTTGGAATTGGTCAAACTAATTCACAAGTAAAGAAAAGATACACACCGTGGTGAAGTCGAGAATCAATGGTAGTGAGTTTCCGTTCGATTTTTGGGTTTTGAAAACAATTTCAGGCTATCACCCTGACCAGTCAGTGAACGTGAAAGATTGGACCCTACCAAAGAACTTGCCATTAGCAGACCCATATTTTTATAAACCTCAGCGGATAGATATGCTAATTGGAGCTGAGTCATTTTTCGAGCTTTTGTCCGTTGGTCAAATAAAGCAAGGTCCGAACCATCCCATACTTCAAAAAACTCTCCTTGGGTGGATAGTATCGGGAAAATATATGGCAAATTCCTCAACACCGCAACAGCCGGTCTCTAGCCTGAATTGCCAAGAAGAGACATTAGAGTCAATAGACAATAATTTGAAAAAATTCTGGTCGTTGGAAGAAGTTCCATCTTCTAAAAAGATGTTGTCGCCAGAACAAGAGCTATGTGAGGAACACTATCGGAAGACTACAAGAATACTGCCTTCAGGTCGATTGGAAGTTAGACTTCCATTTAAGTCGGATTCAAGCGTTTTGGGCAACTCAGTCGAGATAGCCAAACGCCGTTTTTTGTCGCTCGGGTGAAGATTATCTCGAGATCCGAACTTAAAGAAAATGTATTTGGAATTTATGGAAAATACGAATCCCTAGGCCATATGTCCCCTGCAAGCAGTGATGTTCTTGCTTCTCCACACTACGTTATACCCCACCAGTGTGTCTTACGGCCTCAAAGTACAACGACCAAACTACGAGTAGTTTTTGATGCGTCCTGTAAGACATCCACACAGAAGTGTTTGAATGAGTTGTTGATGGTGGGTCCAACAATTCAGGAAGAGCTTTACTCAACACTTCTCAGGTTTCGGCTAAACAAATTCGCTCTGGTAGCCGACATAAAAAATATGTATCGTCAAGTAATGGTAAATGAAGCAGATCGACGATACCAGTTGATAGTGTAGAGAAAAGAGCCATCTGAGTCCTTGAAATTGTGCAAGCTCAACACCGGTACTTATGGCACTGCGCCAGCCCCATTCCTGGCCATAAGGTGATTGAAGAGGTTGAGTGAATCCGCGAAAAAATACATTCCCACGAGCTGCTAAAGTTATTGGGTCTGACTTTTACGTTGACGACATGTTAACAGGTGCTGGTTGCGTAGAGGAGCTAAAGACAATTAAGTCTGAAGTAACTCAGGTTCTTCAAAACGCTGGGTTTGAATTGAGTAAGTGGTTTTCAAACTCGCCTGAAGTTACTGCATCCGAGAGTACGGTTAAGCCAATAACACTTTCGGACTCAGAGCTGACAAAAACACTAGGAATCGTTTGGGTTCCTAAAGATGACGTGTTTAAATTCGAAATTGATATGTCAGTCATGGGTCAAAGGGCGACTAAGCGGAATATTCTGTGGGTGACTTAAAAGCTCTTCGACCCCCTTGGCTTATTAAGCCCAATCCTTATTAAAGGAAAGATTCTGTTACAGGAACTTTGGTTTAATAAGCTAGATTGGGATGAGTCGATTCCACTGCATTTGGAAACCGCGTGGAACAAAATTCAGCTTGCCTTGTCACAGCTAGAAGATATCTCAATACCGAGATTTGTGATGAGTGAGCCGATGTCACCAATTGAAATTCATGCCTTTTCTGACGCATTGATGAGAGCCTGCGTCTATGTTCGTTGCAAATCTGCAGAAGGTATTAAAGTCTCATTGTTGACTGCAAAGTCCAAAGTAGCGCCGCTCAAGACAAAGACGCTCCCCCGTCTTGAGTTATGTGCCACTCACCTTCTCGCAGACCTCTGCCGCAAAATAAAACCTCTTATCAAAGCACCGATCGAACGAAGTGTATATTGGTCAGATTCAGAAGTTTGTCTTCATTAGATTCGTTCCCATCCATCGCCGTTGTCAACGTTCGAATCAAATAGAGTTGCTGAGATTCTAGAGTGGTCAGAGGATAGCACGTGGCGGTATGTACCAACTAAACAGAACCCGGCAGATATTGTGTCTAGAGGTGGAGACGTAAAGGAAACGGCAGAATCGATCTGGTTTACAGGTCCATCGATTTTAACGGAGCCGGAAGATAAGTGGCCAACGAGTCCCCGGTTTGATCTGTCACCAGAGATTTTGCAGATGGAAGCAAAGAAGAATGCGGTCGGACTGACCGCAGTGGTCTCCACCTCATATTTGTTGGAAGTGATAGAAGGATTTTCCTCTCACTTAAAACTGCTGCGAGTGGTCGTTTACATGGTCCGCTTTATAAAAAAGTGTAAATAATTAGTATTTACTTCTGATAGTGTACAACAACGGGCCACCATACAAGTCCTACATTGCCCTGTTTGATTGTTTTGCGTCCAAAGCAGTACATTTAGAAGTAGTTGCCGATTTGTCAAATAATTCCTTTTTATTGGCATTTCAAAGGTTCGTTGGGCGCCGAGGATGTCTGCAGATCGTACACTGCGACAACGCGACGAACTTCGTAGGAGCGAGTCGCCACTTCGCAGCACTGCGGCACCAAATAGAAGACGAAGCGGACGAGCTGCGGCAATACTCATCAAGAAAAGGATGCGTATTTGTATTCATACCGCCGCGGCCTCCGCTCATGGGCGGACTATGGGAGGCAGGTGTGAAGTCTGCAAAGCACCTACTCCTAACAAGCGGTGGGCAGCGCGAAGTTGACCGCAGAGGAGCTGCAGACCGTCCTCATTGGAGTCGAGGCCGTCTTAAACTCGAGGACCCTGGGCGCCTCATCAAATCCCATTTATGAAAACAATACCTTTCATTTGGTATATAACTCATTCAGATTGAATGCACACAAAAAATTTTTAATTCTTTGGCTGTATATAGTGTCTTCACACGCCTGCTACAAGCAGGGCATGCATGTCGCCACCTAGCGGACTGTTATTATTTTTAGGAGTATGATTAATTAATCCCATTTTCCACTGCAAAATGTAAGTATTACGGAGTGAAAACATTGAAATCAATACAAATAATAATTAAAAAATTTGTTTAAATGAACGGCGCCCGCCTCCTCGATTCTCATAGGTAAGACACCTAAGCATGCCAGTTGCCTAAAGAAATATTTTAAAAATGTAAACAAACAAGAAAGTGAAAAGACAAAAATAAAAAGAATCAACAACAAAATGAAAAAATTCAGCAACAAGACATTAACTACATGGAAAACAACAGCAACAAGACGTTAAGAATTCGAAAAACAGCAACATGATATGAACAGCTTGGTAACAAAAGCAACAAGGAAAAATACAACAAACACATTAACAATGAAACAACAATAACATGAAAAACAAAAGGAACATTAACACAAAAAACATGAACAAGAAAAACATGAATAAAACCAGAAAGGAGAGCTAACTTTTGAGCCGAAGTTGATATACCCTTGCAGATAAGTCGAAGCTTATATTATTAAACACATATCGGATCTGTAGCGTGAAACGGTAGTAGTGATCGGACGATCAGGACTCTATACTGGCGGGGAACGTTTTATTATCCGGCTCTAGCTCGTCGGCTTTGGGGGTGGTTGTCTTGCGTATATAGAATCCAACACTAGCTACACATTATTATTAATAAGATTAGAATTTAGCGTGCTGCGACAAAAAAATATTTATAGAAGAAAGTTAAAAAAAAAATTCCTAGAACTATACAATAACCGGAAGAACGAATGGACCAATTTCAGCATAAAATCATTATTTGTTAGAAAGAAAAGAAATAGGTGAGAAATTAAAGTTGGCGAAACACTGATGTGTTCGCGTCATGCCCTACCCAACCTACGATCATCTCCGCTCGAGCATAGCTCTGATTATCCCTTTACCCCTTAAGACCGTAGAAACAACAGCTTGGTTCTATTAAAGTTTAGTTATTCATTTTTATTATTTTCTTTTTAACGTTATAAAAGTTCATAATTTACTTGGGACATTTTCTTTTTAGCTCGAATGAATTGTATTGAATAAAAAAAAAAATTGTATATAAAAAAATAAGATATTCGATATTCGAAGATATTCGAATTATACATACAAATTATGTCTACAGGTAGCAAATAAAATGAAATAAATTTCTTATCCAAAACGGCGGCAAAGAGTGGCAGCAAGCCTTACAGGCGACTTTTCGAAAGTTAAAGTTAAGTTAAATTTTGTGAATATAATCGTACAAAATTTCACTATTTTTTCTTTGTAGGTACTTTTTCCTGTTTATTTCCAAAGGGTGTTTTTTTTTTAAGATTATTTGTTCATTTTTTTTTTTGAACTAATGGATCAAGGGATTTCAGTAAAAATTTCAGTGTATAATAAAAAAGCTCACTAGGTTACGACTAATCTTTACTTTTGTTAAAGCTTTCTTCCCAAGCTCTTGAGTTGCGGATGATTCCTCTCGTCCTCTTCCGACAAACTGGCCCGCGGAGTAGATTCCACGATGGAACCAATTGGGTGCTCCGTGGGACACTGGCCAAATTTCTAGGCCGGCTTAGGGCCTGAGATGCCCGGGATGCTGAGGAGATTGTAACTCCACGGGGTTGCTCCGCGGAACAAGGCCGGTGCCTAAATGATAACTCCAATATATCAATATCCCTTGGTCTGGGGACGGATGACTGGTTGATGGCGGTTCCTCTAAATAAAAGTGTGCCCAAACAAAATAAGATAAATTAAAATCGGTCTTCTTCAGCGAGTGGTAAAATCCACTTGTTCGGACCATAGACTTACTATTGCAGGTCTTGCTGCGCCGGAGGTTCGATTGAAAAGAACTTTAGCAACCAGACCGGAAACCTAGTCCAACTAGACAATGCACCATGTCGACTAAATTGCAGCTTTCCAGAGCAAGCCTGGTAAAACTTAAAGATGCTATTTAGGAGGTGGTATCCCTGACTTACCTAATCGGTAATTTAGCGATATGTACCTTATGGCGCCACAAAAATTAATTTAAAAAAAAAAACAAAAAAAATCCACAACAAAAATTGTCTGTTATATTTTTTTTTTTTTTTTTTTTTTTTGAGGCTGCAGTCGTACGTAGCGTGGAAAGTACGTACATCTTTTCCTTGAAGGTCTTCCAGTTCATAATACACGTTACCGATCTTTCTTCGAATCCGAGATTTTAGAAAAATTGGACCGAATTTGGCGTTATACTCGGTTTGAAAGCAGCTTTGCTTAAAGTTGCGGCGATATACCCCTTGGCCTTCTGTACATTTGCTCACATGCTTGCTTGCAAACTATCTCGAAAGAATCCGACCTATCGAATCTTAGCGAACGATCATTCAAACGATTTAAACGACGAAGCAAAGAATAGGTCGAACCAGAGGTGACCATATGCTACCCAAAAGCCATATTGTATGGACTTGTTCCAGTCCAGAGTGTATGGAGCACCTCAATGCGCAGCTTATCCTGTTCAGAACTTCATCCCAGTCCTTCTGATAAGGGCGTAGATGGCGGATATGTCCGATCTATTAACGCGATCCGAGGCGTAAGCCTGCGGAGAATAAACGGCAGTCAAAGTATTATTTATGCGATATTGTTGCATTAAACCTTGGAATACTTTTGAACGAAATTGGGAACCATTGTCCGACACCACCGTTTCAGGAGGCCAGGACAGAAATAGACTCGCCTAATCCGCTCGATAGTTTTGTGTACGCCTCCATGTGAGGCCAAGAGCAGTCATGAACTAGTGACAGGCCTTGAAGCACTAATTCCCTGGGAATCCAGAGTTTCCATGCAAACTCATCATGCATCGGTTCTCCGGTTAAGTGTTCTGCTTTACGATACAAAAAACCTACTTCCACTTTAAGATCCGGAAAATTTTGTTTGTTTTTTTCCACATTCTTCATCAGATTGATATAGTCCTCTACTTTAAATGATTCAGAATTCAGATCAATAATATGTTCTTCCCTCAAAGCTACGGCGGCAACTGCCTCTTCGTTCACGCGAGACAAAACGTCGGCGACAACGTTTAGAGAACCCTTGCGATGCTCGATCTTAAAAACGTACCTCTGTAGCGCTAACAACCATCGAGCTAAACGGGTACTCAAATCGTGATCAAATCGATAGCAGCTAAACATTCTTGTTCAGTGAATGTGTAGTTTTTCTGAGCTTTGTTCAATTTCTTTGAAACATAAGCGATCGGTCGCACGTCCCAATTTTGGGTTTTGTGTGAGGTTTAAATTCTCAACAAAAGAAATAGTATTCTTATATACAGGTATTTTTTGTTTTTTTAAATCCAAAAATATATAGAAAAGGAAAACTCATGGATCGCCCGGCGCAGGTGTGCTGGAAACAGATTTTGGGGCTTTTCCCATAATTTGGGGATATAAATAAGAACACAGATAAATTTCTTTTTTATATATTTTTTCATTATATTAACCACTGGCACTAACTTCTGGACCAAATTACATTTGGGCCAACTGTTACATTTTTTTTAAAGCTTCTTCTTGTAGCTGTTTTTTCTTTCCCCACGACAAAATTTGCCACTATGCACTCAGGCCAAATTAAAGAAAAATTAAAAATTTCGAAAGGCCTTTTAGCTTTTGCCGCACGTCTTCACATTTCGTTTTATATATATATATGTCGAATCTTGATCGTTGTTGTTGTTATCTTCCATTGTGGCGCAACGAGTTTCAGCCTTGTACACACTCCAAGTTCTAATACGCAACTCCCTGCGTCTCATTCTCTACCTACTGTGCATACTACCGAACCTCGATCGACGACAGCGACACAACGCTGTCGCCTCGCTACAACGATACTTTTTTAAAGCGACAACATCCAAGAAACGGTCGCCTGCCAACGGTTGCCTGGCAACCACACACTCACAGCGCAAGAGGCTGATGCAATATTATCCCTCTGGTGAAATACCCGAAAATGCGTATTCGCACCCACACACATACATTCCCAATTACGCAGTTTCAATGCGCCGACACATACATTCCCAACTACGCAGTTTCAATGCGCCGACACGGCCATCCTGACCCTAACACGCCTGGCAACCACACACTCACAGCGCAAGAGGCTGATGCAATATTATCCCTCTGGTGAAATACCCGAAAATGCGTATTCGCACCCACACACATACATTCCCAACTACGCAGTTTCAATGCGCCGACACATACATTCCCAACTACGCAGTTTCAATGCGCCGACACGGCCATCCTGACCCTAACACGACCTCGTGTAAAATAGCAGCATTCGAATTTTCTTACTTTTTTTTTTTTTTATACCCTTGCAGAGGGTATTATAATTTTGGTCAAAAGTGTGCAACGCAGTGAAGGAGACATCTCCGACCCTATAAAGTATATATATTCTTGATCAGGATCACCTCCTGAGTCGATATAAGCATGTCCGTCTGTCCGTCTGTCCGTCTGTCTGTCTGTTTCTACGCAAACTAGTCTCTCAGTTTTAAAGCTATCGACTTCAAACTTTGCACACATCCTTCTTTCCTTTGCAGGCAGTATATAAGTCGGAACGGCCGGGATCGGTCAACTATATCCTATAGCTGCCATATAACTGATTGATCGGAAATGCCATAACTTTGTTTTTAAAGTTAGAAGGATGGGACTTGCTGCGAACTCCTCTTTTAGCAGACTTATACGATCTGCCAAATTTCATAAGGATCGGCCGACTATATCCTATAGCTGCCATATAACTGATTGATCGGAAATGCCATAACTTCGTTGTTTTTTAAGTTAGATGGATGGGACTTGCTGTGGACTCATCTTTTAGCAGACTTATTCTATCTGCCAAATTTCATAAGGATCGGCCGACTATATCCTATAGCTGCCATATAACTGATTGATCGGAAATGCCATATCTCTGTTGTTTTTTAAGTTAGAAGACTGGGACTTTGTATGGATTCTACTTTCGGCAAACTAATTTGATCTGCCGAGTTTAATAAGGATCGGCCGACTATATAAGATCCGATATATATCTAATAATATAAGCTGCCACATATCTGCAAGGGTATATCAACTTCGGCTCCGCCCGAAGTTAGCTTTCCATTCTTGTTTTATTATCAGACTGGACATTAAATAGTTTCATAACAAAATCCAATTTTCTTATCTTAACTCCTAACAAAATATCATATTGAAAGTTCTCAAAACAGTATTCAGTTCCATAACTATAACTTTTTTTCATCAATTCAATTCAATTTTTCTTTCTTTCTTTTCATTTCTTTGTTTTTCTTCTTCTTTTATATAATCCATTCTTCTTCTCTATTCACTATTATAGTCGCATAATCAAATACCCCACACGCCATGATCAAAACAAACAATATGTTTTGCACTTGTGCTTGCATTATATTTTATGGACTCAGTACTCTGCCATTTTCATTGGCCAGCAGTACAACTTTGCTCACCCTTATTGGTGTACTTCATTTTCTTCGTATTGAATACTCTCAGTATTTTCATTATCGCTCCTTTCTTCAATACTCTCAATATTTTCATTTTCGCTCCTTTCTTCAATACTCTCAATATTTTCATTTTCACTCTCTTCTGTAGCGGTTACATTTCTTTCATCTAAATTATTATAATCATCGTACACATTTAGCTCTTCGGGCACTTGCCCCTCTGATAATTTTCTTAAATCCTCATGTGCATATTTATAATTCCTTTTATTATTCCTTTTATTTTAAAGACTTTAAAATGTACCTGTCACCTTCTAGAACTTTTACTATTTCAAAAGGCCCCCTAAATTTTGGACTTAGCTTGGTCTGGTGTCTTTCTTCGCTCTTAAGTAATACGAAATCTCCAATTTTGTGCCTTTTTATTTTTGCCTTATTTCTATCAAATCGTTCTTTATCATAAGCTGCACTGGCTAATACATTCTTTGCAGCTTGCGCTCTTACGTTTGGCAAATCAATAACATTTTCTATATCACTAGGTGGAAGTAATCCCAATGGGCGTGCTACCTTTCCCAATAACATTTCTAAAGGACTTGCTTTCGTAGTGCGATTGGTTGTACAATTGATTGCCAACTGCACCTCTCCCAACACATCCTGCCAAGACTGTGTTCCCGTTTCAACCGCCGTTAACATATTCTTCAACGTGCTCATAGTTCGCTCCACTTGGCCATTAGCTCGACTTGCACCAGTGGCTATCAAATGCAAGTTTATTTTTTGATCTGAACAAAATTGACTGAACTTTGCGCCTGTAAAACACCTTCCCTGGTCAGCTATTATTCGGTTTGGTACTCCAAACAATGAAACGGCAGATTGAACGGCCCTTATACAACTCTCACTGTATAATTTAAGACTATGACTAAGATAGACATATTTGGTAAACGCGTCTATCTGAACAATAACATACTCCTTCTGATCACTCTTGCCACTTAATTTTCCTGTGATATCGATGTGGATAGTGTGCCAAGGAATAGTGACTTTTGGTATTGGATGTAATTCCGCCTGTATTTTTCCTGAAGTGGATTTTGACATTTTACAAGTGATGCAGTTGTCGACAAATTTTTTTACGTATTTTGACATATTGTCAAACCAGTAGAAATCGTAAGTTTTATCTAATGTCTTTTCGAAACCTAAATGCATTATGGACTCATGCACTTGATTTATGACAGACCATCTGAAAGCTCGTGGCACCACTGGTAAGCAACGTGTTCTCCCATTTCTTTGAATCTTTCGATGAAGAACTTCTGCCCTTAATTCATAGGTTTTCGCAATATCTTCAGGCAGAGAAGAGTTTTTAAGATGTTTAACAATTTCGATTATGTCCAAATCTCGGCGTTGTTCGGCAATAAGCCAGTTGCTTGAAATTTCAGCTAAATTTACTCTTTTCTCTTTGACTATTTTTGCAGTTGTAGTAGACTTATTTGAAAGGGGATTTCTCGATAAAAAGTCAACGTGTGCCATCCTTTTCCCTTCTCTATACTGAATATCGAATGTGAACGACTGCAAATAACCCCACCAACGCTGTGATCTGGGGGTTAAATCTCGTTTATTTCTCGACGCCTTAAGCGAGTTGCAGTCAGTATAAACTACAAAGTTCCTGCCTAGCAAATAATGTCGAAAATGCTTAATGGCGTTCACGACAGCTAAGGTTTCCAACTCGTACGAGTGATATCTTGATTCTGCCGGTGAAGTAGTTTTGCTATAGTATTCTATTACCTGGGGTTTGTTATTAATTTTGTGTAATAAAATTGCACCGTAGCCCCTGCAACTGGCGTCTGTGTGCAATTCGATTGGATAAGAAGGGTCAAAAATAACAAGGACTGGTTTGTCGGTAAGAGTGGCAATGACCTTTTTCCGTATCTGTTCATGCTCTGTTTTCCAAATAAATTTGTTTTTATCTAAAGTTAAGAAATACAACGGTTTCATTAATTGTGAAAATCCCTTAATAAACTGTCGGAAATAGGATGCTAGCCCAATGAATTGTCTAAGTGAAGTGACTGACTGTGGAGGCGGAAGAGCAGTCAACGCTACAACTTTCTGTGGGTTTGGACGAATCTCACCCGCACTTATATTGTAACCCAAATATTGAACCGATGTTTTCATGAATGAGCACTTAGTAAGATTGAATGAAAACCCAGCCTTTGTCAAAACATCTAGAACGATCTGTAATCTTTCTAGCGCCTCGCATTTTGTTGAGCCGGCTATCATGATATCATCCATATAGACGATGACAAAGGAATTTGCTAGATCCCCTAGCGCCTGTATTACTAATCGTTGAAAAACAGAAGGTGCGTTTTTGAGCCCAAATGGCATGGACAGGAACTCGTATTGACCATCCGGAGTCACAAACGCCGTGTACTCGATAGAATCTGAATGCAAAGGAATTTGGTAATATCCGCTGGCCATGTCTAGACATGTAAAGTAATTAACTCCCCCAAGCCTATTGATTTGATCTTGTATAAGTGGTAAAGGGTATTTATCAGCAACCGTATTTGAATTCAGCTCTCTAAAGTCAACACAAAGTCTGTCCGTACCATTTTTTTCTTCACTAATAATATAGGGCTTGCATAAGGTGAGCAGCTTGGCCTAATTATATTGCATTTTAGCAGTTCATTAATTTTGTCCCTAACCAAATCTCGCTCGCATGGACTTAAACGATATGGCCTTCTCTGTACGGTTTTTGTTGGATCAATCAACCTAATTTTCATTTCGCCAATTCTGACTTTAGTACTTGGGATCCCAGTTATAAATGAATTTGAGTACTTTGCCAACAGTGAATGTAGTTTTATTTTATCTTGTCCCTCAAGCTCAGTATCAATATAGGCTGGCTCATTGCCGGTACACAAATTAACTACTTTGGTCTTTGAGATCCTAAATTGGTTTGATGAAATGACAATATCAAGACCCTGATTTAATATCTCACGGCCAATTACAATGTCGTTTTGCATATCATCATCGCCTATTACGTGAAACAAAATTTCAATACAATAATCGTCAATTTTTACATTGCTTACTATTTGTACAGTACTACATATTCCATTGCTACCGATACCTTTTAACATAACAATATTATTGAATCTTTTACCAGAAAATTTGGTACTTAGCTTTACTTTTATCAACGAGCATTCCGATCCTGAATCGAAGGTGATTTCAAAAATTTGGCCTCTATGGTTTAGGCATCCCTTTGGTACTGCAACACTGCACTGTTCCACTCGCTTCTCCCGATTGAATGTCTTGTTCCTATCAGCTTCCTTCTTTGTACATTGGGTGGATATGTGACCCAATTCTCCGCACTTGTAGCAAGTTAAATTTGATTTTCCACGGTGATGAACATCATGCCTGCCATGTTGGGTTTTATCAGTCGCGAATTGATTCTGTTGTTTCCTGAATCTACATTCAAACATTTTATGGCCCACTTTGCCGCAGAAATGGCACTCTATTGGTGATTGTTTTTGCCGTTTAAAATAAGTTTCAGACTCATGCTCCGTAGCGCCGCTTTTCCTTTTAATAAAAGTGAATGCTTTTAATTCGGACTGTAGATCGCCTCTGGTTCGAACATTTGATGTGAAACTTAAACGCTGCAATCGGTGATCGAAGCTTGCCAGCAGCGCAAGGGTCACAGACACAGCGATCTCTTCGTTATCCATTTGGCGCCATTTCGTCGTTAATTCGGTAACCATGCGACTTGCATGAACGGCCAGACTCTCGCCATCAGTCGGTCGATTTGATAGCATATTAAGAAACATAGCGGCTGGTGTTTCTATAGTGTCGAAGCGTTGTATAAACAATTCTTTAAACTCAGGCCAAGTAATTTCAGCATAGCACACTTGCGAAAGCCATTGCGAAGCACTTCCTTCTAAAGCCGAACTCAAAGCCATAACCAACGCACTGCTTCTCAATGTGTTTTCTTGTAAAATTATTTCCACCGTTGTGCACCACGATGATGCGTTGGCGCCTGGTTTGTCTGGGTTGAATTTGGGTAGTTGCACAGTTTTGTTATGCTCTGCATCAGGCACAGTTGTTTTTATGGCTCTCACTAGTTCAATTAAATTTTTATTTTGCAATTCCATCAGGGTACGCCATGGTCCATCTAGTGTTGAAGGCTGGTGGCCAGATCCCACTTCTGATGTCGAATCTCGATCGTTGTTGTTGTTATCTTCCATTGTGGCGCAACGAGTTTCAGCCTTGTACACACTCCAAGTTCTAATACGCAACTCCCTGCGTCTCATTCTCTACCTACTGTGCATACTACCGAACCTCGATCGACGACAGCGACACAACGCTGTCGCCTCGCTACAACGATACTTTTTTAAAGCGACAACATCCAAGAAACGGTCGCCTGCCAACGGTTGCCTGGCAACCACACACTCACAGCGCAAGAGGCTGATGCAATATTATCCCTCTGGTGAAATACCCGAAAATGCGTATTCGCACCCACACACATACATTCCCAACTACGCAGTTTCAATGCGCCGACACATACATTCCCAACTACGCAGTTTCAATGCGCCGACATATACAAATTCGTAGTTTATTAGTAGTTATAAATTTTTTTTTCGTATTTGCTTATTGTTTTCAATAAAATTCCTTTAGCACTAATTATTTCTCATTATAATTTAGTGATTAGTTAATATTTTTTTTTTTCCACTTGTCAGTTGTCCTTGTAATTCACTTACGAAAATATTTCGTTTATAAACGTTTTTATACCATTTTTGTTCATTTCTTTTTTTTCACGATACATCTTTGTATTTTTATTTATTTAATTTACTTTTAATTTTATTTATTTATTTTATTTGCTTTTTACACATTTTTTTATATTTTTTCATATTTTTCGGTGTCCACATTTTGCAGCTAATTTTCATTTGATAAAAACTATTTTTTTATCTTGAGTTGCGGATTCCTCTCCTCCTCTTCCGACAAACTGGCCCGCGGAGTAGATTCCACGATGGAACCAATTGGGTGCTCCGTGGGACACTGGCCAAATTTCTAGGCCGGCTTAGGGCCTGAGATGCCCGGGATGCTGAGGAGATTGTAACTCCACGGGGTTGCTCCGCGGAACAAGGCCGGTGCCTAAATGATAACTCCAATATATCAATATCCCTTGGTCTGGGGACGGATGACTGGTTGATGGCGGTTCCTCTAAATAAAAGTGTGCCCAAACAAAATAAGATAAATTAAAATCGGTCTTCTTCAGCGAGTGGTAAAATCGACTTGTTCGGACCATAGACTTACTATTGCAGGTCTTGCTGCGCCGGAGGTTCGATTGAAAAGAACTTTAGCAACCAGACCGGAAACTTAGTCCAACTAGACAATGCACCATGTCGACTAAATTGCAGCTTTCCAGAGCAAGCCTGGTAAAACTTAAAGATGCTATTTAGGAGGTGGTATCCCTGACTTACCTAATCGGTAATTTAGCGATATGTACCTTATGGCGCCACAAAAATTAATTTAAAAAAAAAAAAAAAAAAAATCCACAACAAAAATTGTCTGTTATATTTTTTTTTTTTTTTTTGAGGCTGCAGTCGTACGTCTTCCAGTTCATAATACACGTTACCGATCTTTCTTCGAATCCGAGATTTTAGAAAAATTGGACCGAATTTGGCGTTATACTCGGTTTGAAAGCAGCTTTGCTTAAAGTAGCGTCGATATACCCCTTGGCTTTCAGCATACGCGACATTATGAGTACGGAGATCATAGCGTTTCTTGTTTTTCTCGTGCCTTCTGTACATTTGCTCACTTGCTTGCTTGTGAACTATCTCGAAAGAATCCGACCTATCGAATCTTAGCGAACGATCATTCAAACGATTTAAACGACGAAGCAAAGAATAGGTCGAACCAGAGGTGACCATATGCTACCCAAAAGCCATATTGTATGGACTTGTTCCAGTCCAGAGTTGTCCGACATTGTGCGACACCACCGTTTCAGAAGACCAGGCCAGGCCAGAAATAGTATCGCCTAATCCGCTCGATAGTTTTGTGTACGCCTCCATGGAATCCAGAGTTTCCATGCAAACTCATAATGCATCGGTTTTCCGGTTAAGTGTTCTGCTTTACGATACAAATAACCTCCTTTCACTTTAAGATCCGGAAAATGTTGTTTCTTTTTTCCACATTCTTCATCAGATTGATATAGTCCTCTACTTTAAATGATTCAGAATTCAGATCAATAATAAGTCCTTCCCTCAAAGCTACGGCGGCCGTTGTCGGGGACAACGTTTAGAGAACCCTTGCGATGCTCGATTTCAAAAACGTACCTCTGTAGCGCTAACAACCATCGAGCTAAAAGGGTACTCAAATCGTGATCAAATCGATAGCAGCTAAACATTCTGTTCAGTGAATGTGTAGTTTTTCTGAGCTTTGTTCAATTTCTTTGAAACAAAAGCGATCGGTCGCTCGTTGCCTTCGTCGGAAACCTGTACCAATGAGGCTCCTACGCCTGTTTTGCTAGCAACACAGTGTATAGCGAACGGCTTCGCAAAGTCTGGACTACATAAAACAGGGGCTTCACTAAGACACTCCTTTAGCTTCTCAAACGCTTTTTAAGCCTCTTTGGTCAAGATGAACTTTCTTTTCGTCGTCATCAAGTCTGTCAAAGGAGCAGATAGCGACGCAAAATTTGGCACGAATTTCCGGTACCATCCACACATTCCCATAAAGCTTATCAAATTCTTTAAGCTTTTTAGGTAATAGCCGACACTTTTTCTGTGTCTGTACGGATTCCACCATCGCCTATTATATGACCTAGATAGTGCACCCGCCGCACGCAGAAATGACTTTTGCCAATGTTGATTGTCAAGCCTGCACGCCTAATGTGTAAAGCTAATTCTCAGAGGACTTCGAGGTAACTTCATTCTTCATGTGAGCGGGCACTACCTCCATTAAACGGGACATGGTGCTCGTAGCGTTGCATAAGCCAAACGGCATGACCTTAGATTGGAATAATGGTCTGCCTGGAACCGTGAACGCCGTCTTATCGCGCGACTGAGCATCCATAGGAACTTGCCAAAAGGCATCCTTCAGATTTAAACTAGTTATAAATTCTGCCTTTGTAATCGACTCAATATTCCAATTATTTGGGGAAGAGAATACGCGTCCTTTTCAGTGAAACTATTGACTTTCCGGCAGTCTAAGCATATTCTAATTTTCCCTTGCTTACTTCGATTCTTCTATTACTCCCAATTGCAAAATTTTGCTGATTTCTGTATACATTGCCTTAAAATTTAATTATTTATTGCCTTTATAACTGCGGGAGACACAGGGAAATGGCGCTGTTTGATGGATTTTGCCATTCCTACACTAATAGTGTGGGTTATTAAATTGGTCCTGCCTAATCCTTCCTTGAGTAAAAGAGGGAAAACAATTTACGGTTTTTGCCAATTTCGCTTTTTCGTCTTTCGATAATTCGTGTCTTCCGATAATCCACCTCGTCTTGGAGGACTACTTTAGCCGACTCTATCTCCGATATTTTTAATTATTTGGAATAATTAAATTTGTGTGGAAAGAATATCGTATAACTTCCAAAAATCTATGCCAAGATACAGATCTTGTTTGAGTGAGGGTACGATCGTATTCTCGTCTATTGCATTCTTGCCGTATTCTACGTCGAGGCTTAGAACTCCAACTACATTATGAGATTTTCCGCCTTCTGTTGCATCGCTGCCTTTTATGGCTCGGTATTCCCTACTTTTTATCACGTCATTAGCTAATTCTCCTCCTATACAACTTATTGAAGCTCCCGAATCTAATAATCCGTATACAACGCGATTGAGTAAGCGAATAGGTAGAAACGGTCGTGGATCTCTAGGTTCGGCCGGTATTGAATTAATATGTTTCAATCTGTCTTGGCATTTTTTTACATTCTGCCAAAACGCCTTTAACCTTCGTGAATTTCGCTTAGATATATTAGCTATCTTTTGCATTTTTTGATTGTGACGTCCCTTAATTTTGAAATTTTACTGTGAAGCAGAGAGTTATCTGGGACTTTTTGATCGTCTGGGGAAGAGAGAGGTACTCTTTGAAGAGTGACCTCTATTGGTCGGTCATCTTTGAAGAGTGACCTCTATTGGTCGGTCATTGTTGATTGATTTCGACTGGCATATGAAGTCTTCTGTCTGTATTGCGACTTCGATATGCCTGGCGACCTTCGATATGCGATATAAATGTTTTTTGAACATTTACTGCAACTTGGCTTATACGTCTTTCTGAGAGAAAATCCTGGTTTGGCAGTTCGCTTTCGCAGTTCCAGCATATTAAGGAAAAGGCTTTGATATCTGTCTCACCCTCAGATTCCTTTTCTTGGGGAACTGCCATTTCATCTCTAAACTCAGCAACTTCACGCTTAAAAGGAGAGACTCTAGAATAGCCCCTACATCGTTTGACATCAGCGAGAAATGGTTTGCGGCACTTACAAATTTCCCTTAATTCCGACACAGTCTTTATGTTAATATTTAGTATCTGTTTGGTCATTAAGCCTTTTTAATGACCTTTTCCCTTTTTTCCAAATAACACAAAAAGGGGAAATTGTTTATTTTTACAACGTTATAAATTTTTGTTTATTCGCATATGGTAGGGAGTGAGAAAGCTCCGATTATATGATGCGTGTGCACTGATATGAAGAGTACGAGTGAGCCCGCCTTAGAACATAGGCAGGGCGAAAGCTCATTAACTTAATGCTAAAGATAAAGCGGCCGAGAAGAGTCGGCTTGCGACCAACAATAGCGATAGATAAATAAGAAAAATATAAATGAGAAACTATAATTGTTATATTAGTTGTATATTAGTGATAGCTGTGGCTGCTGCCTGACCCGACAGTATCTCATGCCGAATTTCCGTGCGAAGAATACTTTTGAGTACTCGAACAAGTTTATTTTGCATCCAGGGCTGTTCTAATTGATCGATTAGCCTCGATATGGTGTCGTAGAAAGTATCAAATGATTCGTTTGATTTTTGTTTGGTCATTCTAATTATTTCTTCTATATCATTATCATCTCTACTGAGTCTAAATGGAAGCCGTAAGACTGTACAAAAATCCTCCCAACAAATTTCCCCGTACGCCTTGTTGTACCGCCAATAAAACTCGTTAGCCTTGCCTTCGAATAGAACACTAGTGTTCCTACACAACACAGTAAAGTTTCCGTCCAGCATTTGCCTTGTGAGGGCTTCGACCCTATAAATAAAATTGTCAACAGACATACTTTCTCCAGAAAATTTAATTTTCCAGCCATTGAGAATATGAACCACTTTATCCGGTCGAGTTAGTAGTTCAGATGCAACCCTACGTTGGAAAGCAGGAGAACGTGGGGTCTCGACTGTACCAAATATTCTTGGGACCTATTCTTGAGAAAATGCCGCGCTTCTGGTATTTTCCAAAGCCGGGCTCGCAGTGACCGACACTCGACTCACGCTTTCTGAGATTGCATTCTGGATTAATTCAGACATCTTCTCAGAGAGGGTGGCTAACATCCTCCGCTCTATGGCTAATAAAGTGACTGATTTGGGTGTGATAATGCCTGAATTCGTATTATTTTTGCTAGAACTACGTCCCGAAGTAGAAGAAATTCATACTGACATGTAGTTGTATTAGAGTCTGATGAACTAATGTCCACTTGACATATAGGACACAAAGATTTTCGGGCACTTCCGACTCTCTTATTCGGCGATCGATCTAACCCCATCATGCTCATTAAATTATCAAAATTTAACACCTTTATTAAAAAAAATTATATAAAGGGAACCCTTAGTTTGTTATTCTCGTGTCCAAGGATGAAAAAAAATGTTTCTTAAATTTCTCAAAAGGTATATAGAGCTTGGAAGAAATTGTTCAATTTGACTTAAACTTATTCAAAAGATTATTCTTCTTACACTCGTATTCCAGCATAAACAAATTTTCATCCAGCCACAAGAATTTATTAGATTCAGAAGATATGAAGTTAGGATACGGCACCTCTCGCACGTCATTCCAGTATTTTCCTATTTTTCATCACTTCCCTTGAAGGCCAGTTTGAGTAGATCAGTGATTGGTTATTGCGACTGTGTTCCTGTTTTCCTGCGACTGAAAACCCCAGGCACTTTTGCTATAGGTAAGAAATTTTCGCTTTACGGTCTAACAGCGGTCAGTCTCGAATACTGATATTCTTTCGGCTTGAATTCCTCTGGAAAGAATGGACAGCTAACTTCTGGCGGAGCCGAAGTTGATATACCCTTGCAGATATGTGGCATCTTATTTTATTAGATATATATCGGATCTTGTATAGTTGGCCGATCCATAAAAAATTTGGCAGATCGAATTAATTTGCCCAAAGTGGAATGCATAGAAAGTCCCATCCTTCTTACTTAAAAAACAAAAAAGTTATGGAATTTCCGATCAATCAGTTATATGACAACTATATGATAAAGTCGGCCGATCCTTATGAAGCTTAAGAAACTTATCCGATCCCGGTCTTTCCGACTTATTTACTGCTTGCAAAGAAAATAAGGATGTGTGCAAAGTTTTAAGTCGATAGCTTTAAAACTGAGAGACTTGTTTGCGTAGAAACAGACAGACGGACATGCTTATATCGACTCAGGAGGTGATCCTGATCAAGAATATATATACTTTATAGGGTCGGAGATGTCTCCTTCACTGCTTTGCACACTTTTGACCAAAATTATAATACCCTCTGCAAGGGTATAACAACAAAGTTATGGCATTTGCGATCATTCGATTATTCGTTTATGGCAGCTATAGGATATAGTTGACCGATCCCGGCCGTTCCGACTTATATACTGCCTGCAAAGAAAACAAGAATGGAAAGCTAACTTCGGGCGGAGTCGAAGTTGATATACCCTTGCAGATATGTGGCAGCTTATCAGTTATATGGCAACTATAGGATATAGTTGATTGATCCCGGCCGTTCCGACTTATATACTGCCTGCAAAGAAAACAAGAATGGAAAGCTAACTTCCATTCCAAGAATGGAATGGAATGCCCACACGCCAAGACAGGTGGCAAGAAGGTGAAAGCAGCGGGGAAAGGGGCTTGCGCGGCCGTGCGCGGATGCAGGAGAAAGCGGATAAAACGTGGAACGTAACGGTTTCGGACGGGCCAGCACAACGGCCGTGCCCGGATGCAGGAGAAGCGGATACAACGTGGAACGTAACGGTTCCGGACGGGCCTGCGCGACGGCTGTGCGCGGATGTAGCAGAAAGAAAGGTGGGGGCGGGGAACATAGCGGCCGCGGTGGCCGAGGTGTTTAGAAAGTACGGAGGGAGAGAAATGCAGTTGGAGTGGCCAAAAGAGGAGTGCGGGGGAAGCACCGGTAAAAGAGCCAATGCCCGGCACAATAACAATGCGGGCCGGTGGTCAAAGGGGGAGCGCGTGGGAATGCCGGCCGGTGGCCAAAGGGGGAAAAGGGGGTGAGAACGGGAGCCGCCGGTGCGACTCATTGGAAAGTGGGATTAACGGCGGGAATAGAAAGCTGAAGAATTAACGGCAGGAAGAAAGAGTTGCAAGGATTAACGGGGGCCTCTGGAGTAAATCGGGACCGAGTCTTCTAGGGAAGCTGGAAGAGTTGAGTGAAAGACCCCCCGTGGGTAAGTCTAACATTCAAGCGAGAAAGTTTCCTTGGTGGAATTAGGAGTGGGTAAGTCCGACAGTCTCAAGTGCGAGAATTAAAGTGAGTGCGCAAGGATCTATGATCGTTGGCTCAAGGGCCCTCTGTGGGTAAGTCCGGCGGCTGTTCGCGAGTCATCGGACGAGGATAAATCGAGGAGCAAGTAGGAAAAGGATCCAGGATCCGCGGCGGAACTGAAGCCCAAGGGTAAACAGAGTCGGGTTGGGCTACTCTCGGACACGACAGGTATCCTGGTGTGATAGCAAGAGCGTCGGATCGGTCTGGCGTACGCCTTACCCATTCCTGCCCGTTGTGACCAGGTGTGATCCTGTAAAGCGAGGGATAGCCAGCTCGGGAACTCAAGCCCAGCAATAAAACCAAACAGGGACGTCCCGGTCAAGTTAAGAGACTACTGATCCAGGCGCTGGAGCGTATGCACAGCGTAGTGCCTGGAGTCAAAGGAGGCGCGACGCCAAACCTCTGGTCATCCATAGATTCTGCGGTGCGTATGCACGCCAGTGTTTGGAGGCGAGTGGCAGACGCAACCGGGGCCGTGTCCTGTGGGGTAGGTAGGCCCTTCGTGCCCTGATCCGGCCGCCAGGAGCAGCGTCGACGACGGGAGCAACGACGACGACCAAAGCAGCGGCGACACACAGGAGAGGGACGTCGGGAGCAGTACCACCGGCAGGAGAGGGGCAACATAGGCCCGGCAACTGGAGCACGTGAGTCCGAACGAAGGAAACCGTGAACCGAACCGGCGCCAGGCACCGAGACCACACGTCCTGGTGGGCGAAAGCTTTGGGGGGGCGTGTGTATTGGCACCAACCCGGAACGGTGACCGGTGACCGAAGGGAGGACGAGCGGTCTATCGGCCGAGCCGAGCAGCCGGTGAGATTCACCCCGTTGTAAACTTTGTTTCCAACCTTTGCAAATATTGTACAAATAAAGGGAACATTTGTGAAACGAAGCACCCTGTGTTATTTCTGGGCTCGGGCAGTCACGTCGAATCGTCGAAATTCGGTGGAACTATCCATAAACCTTTTTGAGCTAGCCGCGGCATTTGTTGCGAACAACGATCAGCATAAACAGTTCGTTACACCTGACGCCCAAACTACGTGACTGCTTTCGAGGCTAGAAGTAACGCAAGCTTCAAGATGGGAAAGAAGAATTGGATATACGCGCTTCGCAAGGAGGAATTGAGCGAAGTGTCTAGAGAGCTAGGTCTCCCAGCAGAAGGAATGGTTGAAAACATGAGGGCACTAGTTGCAAAGTGGGTCGACGAGACTAGGGACGACGAGGTGTTGGCGTTCACGCGTGGATTTGAGGAAAAGGACACACAGAGGTCCACGCCGAGACAAAGAGCAGTGAGTGAGTCAGAAAAGCTTATTTAAAGTCTGGCGGTACCAGAGATGAAAAGCATAAGGAGCATGGAGCCACAAGTGCGGAAGCCGGTCCCGGTGCAGGTGGACTACTCAAAAGTGGCCAGACAAGTCCGGGAGTGGTCATTCCGATTCGACGGAACTACTCCAGAATAGAGCGCAGAGATGGTTCATAATGAACGATGAGGAATGGCCAACTTGGAAAGCGTTCAGAAGGAGCTTCGAGTTCTTTTTTCTGCCAAAAGGTTATTTTGAAAAATGGGCAGGCCAGGTTCGGCAGCGGAAACAGCAACGAGGAGAACCTTTCAAGGAATATATGGTGGACCTTCAGACTCTAATGAAGCCACTAGGGCAATCCACGAAGGAGGTGATAGAAAGGCTGGTGGAGAACTGCATACCACGCATGAAAATGTTTATGAGGCCATATGCATGCGCGTCGCTCGAAGAAGTAATGGGCCTAGCCGAGGAGTTCGAGGAGTTAGCCTAAGAAGAAGAGGCGTTTAACAGTCAAGCCTCTATTGAACCACGCTGGGATCACAAACAGCCAGCGATGGAAAATAAATGGCAGAGGGATGAACCGCATAAGGACCCGCCAGATGCAGAGATGGCAGGCAGAAGGACAAAGCTCACCCATCGTTATGGTAAAAAAAAAGGGTCAATGGAGAATGTGCGTGGACTTCCAACAAATAAACGCAAAATCGGTAAAGGATGCGTACCCGATGCCACGAATAAACTTCATACTGAAGCAACTGAGGGAAGTAAAATTTTTCAGCAGCCTCGACCTTAACGACGGCTAGTGGCAAATCCCACTGGAGCATGGAAGCAGAAAGTACGCGGCCTTTGCGGTACCAGGAAAAGGTCTGTACCAGTGGAAGGTGATGCCGTTCGGGTTACATTCAGCCTCGGCCACTTTCCAAAGGGCTTTGAACCAGGTCATAGGCCCGGATATGGCGCCGCACGCATTTGCATATCAAGATGACATCATCGTGATCGGACGCACAAGGGAGGAGCATATGGCGAACTTGAAAGAAGTATTCCGAAGACTGAAGGCGGCAAACTTACGGATAAACACGGACAAGTGCCATTTCTTCAGGGAAGAGCTACTATACCTGGGCCATCAGATCACAAGTCAGGGAATTGGCATGGATCCCGGAAAGGTTGCGGCGATTACGGAATTGAAACCACCAACAAACGTGAAGGGGGTACGTCAGTTCATTGGGTTGGCGTCGTGGTATCGGTGATTCGTCCTGGACTTCGCAGGGGTCGCGTTAAACACCATTAAACGATCTCCTATGAAAAGGGACAGAGTGGGAATGGACGGCCAGACATCAAGAGGCGTTTGAGAAGTTAAAGTCACGATTGACAGAGGATCGAGTGCTGGCATGCCCGGATTTCTCAAAGAAATTTGTGCTGCAAACAGACGCTAGCGACTACGGCGTGGGTGCAGTGCTGACGCAGGACACGGATGAGGGCGAGCGAGTGGTCGCTTACGCCAGTCGAACGCTGATAGGAGCGGAAAAGAATTACTCGGCGACTGAAAGAATGCCTAGCCAATAATAATAATAGAGCTGCAACAATACGACTATGTTATCAGCTACAGCAAAGGTAAGCTGAATGTGGTTGCCGATGCACTATCCCGCCAGCCGATGATGGAAAAGATGAGGAGTGCCACAACAAGCGAAGACGTCGAATGCATATGGTTATGCTTATGCGCACTGAAGAGGAAAATAGAAGAAAACCCACAGAAATATCCAGAATAAATAGAAGAGGCAGGCCTGATTTACCTAACATGTTCCACACAGAGCCGGAAGCGAAAATGTGGCATCATGGAAGTTGTGTGTGCCGATTAATATGAGAAAGCAGGTGCTAAGGGAGAACCACGACGCACCGACATTGGGACATCTAGGCGGAAGAACAACAATTGCGCGAATAGTAGCAAGGTACTTCTGGCCAGGGATGCAAAGGGACATAAGGAAGTATGTCAGACAGTGCGAAACGTGCATGCGGTACAAACCAAATCAAATGCAGGCTGCAGGGAAAATGCTGACACAGATCCCAGAGGAACCATGGGCAACGGTATGTGCGGATTTCTTAGGACCATTGCCGAGGTCCAAGCATGGAAACACCATGCTGTTGGTTTTGATTGATCGATTCTCAAAATGGACGGAGATGCGGTTCCAATGCGGAAAGCAACCACTGAGGCGCTGCTGAAGGCAATCCGCGAAGGGATTATCGCTAGGTACGGGGTGCCAAAGGTGATGATAACGGATAATGGGGTCCAGTTCACCAGTAGGAGTTTCAAAAAATTTCTCGAGGAGCTCGGAGTTCGGCATCAATTTACCGCACCATACACGCCGCAGGAAAATCCGACGGAAAGGGCGAACCGAACGGTCAAGACAATGATCGCCCAGTTTGCAGGCGAGGACCAGAGGATATGGGACGAGCACTGGCCTGAGTTGATGCTGGCAGTGAACTCAAGCGGGTCCGACTCCACGGAATACTCTCCATGCTTCGTAACCCAAGGCAGAGAGCCGAGAATGCCGAAGGCGTTATACGATAAAGAGGCATTGGGGACGAGAGGATCACAAACCACGCCCTCAGAGAATGCAAAGAAGCTACAAGAAGTGTTTGAGCTGGTGCGAAGGAACATGGAGAGAGCGGCGCAGGAGCAAGCTAGGCACTACAATCTACAAGGAAAACAAAACAAAAAAATAGAAACCTAAAGGAAATAGGGACCAACAAAAAGGGGAGAGTATGTGCAAAACGAAAGAAAGGAATGAGGTGGATAGGAAAAACGGGATTATGGAACTGGACATAGGAGCCGCAAGAACGGAACTACTCCAGGCGGCCGAAATTTATGCCTATAAAAAGGCGGGGATGGGCACCGGCCGGCCTTCTTTTTCTTTTTTGCAACGGAGATGGATTTAACACGCAGCGCAACACCGGTAATATCATCGGACGAGAGCGACGTGGAGCTCGTCGGTATGCCCGAATGGGACATCCGGCGGCTCCGGGCCACGAGGAGGGTCTTGACGGCCAAGACGGGTAGAGGACCTGGAGGACTTTGGATCCTCCAAGCGAAGACCTGGCAGCGCTTCTCCACAGGCGATGGAGGAGCCGGGAGAGGCAGGAGATGGAGGCAGTGGCAGACAATGGAGACAATGGCTTGGGTTCGAGTCAAGTTGGCCACGGTGATGCCAAGGAGGCGGAGGAGCGGTGGAGATCGGAGGTGTCGCAGCGTCGCGCAGCGATGCTGAGGAGAGTGGCGCGCCGGAGATGCCAGCGGAACAGGGCCACCCGGCGGATCCGTTGGGCCAAGAAGGAGATCGACGCGCGGATCAGGAGGATGACGGGGCCACGAGTGTGGCCGAGTCGGAAGTGGTAGCCGGCAAGACCACCCACCCCGCACCCCCAGAAGAAAGAGATGGACCCGGAGCCGTGGACTCGGCAGGAGGCGGGGGGGAGTTCCCGAAAGAGGCTTGGCCGCCGGAGCTGCGACTCAAAGTGGAAGAGGAAAAGAGGCGACGACGGAAGAGACAGACCGGTGGATTGTGGTGTGGCAGGTCGGCGGCGAGTGTTTTCGGGTGCGCGGGGGCTCGAACGGGGCTCGCGTCACCCGCAAATAGCGGGCAAAAACAAAAAAAAGAAAACAGGAGATAATAATAAATAATAACAAAAAAACAAGAATGGAAAGCTAACTTCGGGCGGAGCCGAAGTTGATATACCATTGCAGATATGTGGCAGCTTATATTATTAGATATATATCGGATCTTATATACTCGGCCGATCCTTATAAAACTCGGCATATCAAATTAGTTTGCCGAAAGTAGAATCCATACAAATTCCCAGTCTTCTAACTTAAAAAACAACAGAGATATGGCATTTCCGATCAATCAGTTATATGGCAGCTATAGGATAAAGTCGGCCGATCCTTATGAAATTTGGCAGATCAAATAAGTCTGCTAAAAGAGGAGTCCACAGCAAGTCCCAACCTTATAACTTTAAAAAACAACGAAGTTATGGCATTTCCGATCAATCAGTTATATGACAGCTATAGGATAAAGTTGACCGATCCCGGCCGTTCCGACTTATATACTGCCTGCAAAGGAAAGAAGGATGTGTGCAAAGTTTGAAGTCGATAGCTTTAAAACTGAGAGACAAGTTTGCGTAGAAAGAGACAGACAGACGGACAGACGGACATGCTTATATCGACTCAGGAGGTGATCCTGATCAAGAATATATATACTTTATAGGGTCGGAGATGTCTCCTTCACTGCGTTGCACACTTTTGACTAAAATTATAATACCCTCTGCAAGGGTATAAAAAGGAAAATAAAAAAAAATAGAATGGAAAGCTAATTTCGGGCGGAACCGAAGTTGATATACCCTTGCAGATATATGGCAGCTTATATTTATATAGATATATATCGGATCTTATATAGTTGGCCGATCCATATGAAATTTGGCAGATCGAATTAGTTTGCCCAACGTGGAATGCATAGAAAGTCCCATCCTTCTTACTTAAAAAAACAACAAAGTTATGGCATTTCCGATCAATCAGTTATATGGCAGCTATGGGATATATTTTACCGATCCCGGCCGTTGCGACTTAAATACTGCCTGCAAAGGAAAGAAGGATATGTGCAAAGTTTGAAGTCGATAACTTTTAAACTGAGAGACTAGTTTGGGAAGAAACAGACAGACGGACATGCTTATATCACCTCAGGAGGTGATCCTGATCAAGAATATGTATACTTTATAGTGTCTGAGATGTCTCCCTCTGCAAGGGTTTAATAAGCCAGCAGGATCTTCTGATAGAGAAAATAATGGTATTGAGGTAATGGTAGCACCAATGTGACATATCAGAGCTCACAGCTCCTAAAACTCAAGGACGGAGGACAAATCCCGGTACAAAATACGCCGAAATCAATTGCACAAAATCTTAGTTGCAGCAGCCCCTTCAGCTCATTTATGGTGCCAACAAAATTGGTTGCGTTCCGACCATTTTTGTTATTTTGGCGGGTGCTTATAAGTCGTTTAAATGCTTGCAAAAAACAGTTTTAAGTAGATCCTTTACAAGCACCAAAAGCTATGGTGGCAATAAAAATTAAGATACTTTCGTAGCTGTTGGGACTTGTGCCAGCATCAATTATTATAATTATTGCTAAATAGTTTCTCTCGGTGTAACTAGCCGCAGTGGTCCGCTAATTGCCCGTTAACAGTAGTTCTGTATTCTTTGATTCTCCCAGCTTCGCATGCGCTTTGTTGTTCTTTTGTAGCGCATGCACTTTGGGAGCTTATGTAGAGCTTCTGCGTAAGCTCTTATGGCTCTTGTATTTCGGCATTTGATTGGAGCGGCTTGTTTGGGGTTAAATTGAACCCCGGAATTAAAATTTAAATTATATTGATAAATCGTGTGTTTAGTTCGGCCGCTACGAAAAAGCTGGTAGCGTTACATTTGGTGACCCCTACGTGATCGCGCCCCGGTTTGATTTGATTTTGATTTTGTGATCATTAAAGTGCAACGGAAAACTTGTGGCTGTTGTTTCCATTGCCTTGCACTTGCACTTTGCACCTTGCACCTAAGAAATATTGAAGAAAACTAATTTTTAAGGAGTTTCCCAAATAGAACATTTTTTTCTAGTTTTTTCACTGAAATAATCCAGTCCACGTATGCCGTATTTTTTCTTTTAAAATTTTGAAAAAAATTTGGGAATGTTTGTTATTAGAATTTGAACAACATTTGTCAATTTGTCAAGGTTACCAATCAATGCAGCTAACTTCACATGCTATACTTGGTTAGAAAGGTTTTTTATATATCTTTTTTACTTTTTTTAAGATCACATGTCCGAATCGTAAGGAAAAATATCTACACTGAAAAGAAAACTCTAAAACCCGTTCAAACATTTGTTTTTAAAATTGACTGTAACGATCCTATTTATATTAAATGTGGGGATAGCCATTGATATACCTCAATTTTTGATACGTCGTTCATATCTAGGAAAAGTCGCTTACTCAAGAAATACATATATAATTAGATAAGTAGAGCTATCGATGGTGCTTGCTTTGAAGCTAAGGTACATATTCTGTTGCCGATTTGCTTTTTGAAGTTTGTGCACATACAAACTAAAAAAGTAAAAAGCGATAAATCCATTTAATATATTTAATTTCAATTTGTTAAGAACTGGCCCCTTCCAAAGACAATACTTCCAAAGAATTTTATTTTAGTTTTTTCACTGCTGATGGCGCTTTACAATGGCCGCTACCGAACTCCGAAAAAAATATCACAAACAAATTGCTTCTTTTTTTACCCAAACAGGCGCTTTCAGTCGATATGAGCGCCAGACAGAGCTTTTAAAGTTACGAATAATGAATATTGATTACAAATTTTTAGCAATCGACATATTCCCTCCACAATAGTGATACGGTATCACTCGAAAGTTATTTCAAAATCAAAATAACTATATTTCGATATAAAAAATTGTTATATTTTTTTCAAAAATCCCCTTACTGAACCCTCCCCAGTGGTGCTGACTGGAAATGACAGGCAGATCAAATACGTCTGCTAAAAGAGGAGTCCACAGCAAGTCCCATCCTTATAACTTTAAAAACAACAGAGATATAGGCAGATCGAATATATCTGCCAAAAGAGGAGTCCACAGCAAGTCCCATCCTTCTAACTTTAAAAACAACAAAGTTATGGCATTTCCGATCAATCAGATCAATATCGATATGGCAGCTATAGGATATAGTTGACCGATCCCGGCCGTTCCGACTTATATACTGCCTGCAAAGGAAAGAAGGATGTGACCAAAGTTTGAAGTCGATAGCTTTAAAACTGAGAGACTAGTTTGCGTAGAAACAGACAGACAGACGGACAGACGGACATGCTTATATCGACTCAGGAGGTGATCCTGATCAAGAATATATATACTTTATAGGGTCGGAGATGTCTCCTTCACTGCGTTGCACACTTTTGACCAAAATTATAATACCCTCTGCAAGGGTATAAAAAGAATGGAAAGCTAACTTCGGGCGGAGCCGAAGTTGAAATACCCTTGCAGATATGTGGCAGCGTATATTATTAGATATATATCGGATCTTATATTGTCGCCCGATCCTTATAAAACTCGGCATATCAAATTAGTTTGCCGAAAGTAGAATCTATACAAAGTCCCAGCCTTCTAACTTAAAAAACAACAGAGATATGGCATTTCCGATCAATCAGTTATATGGCAGCTATAGGATATAGTCGGCCGTTCCGTATTATATACTGCCTGCAAAGGAAAGAAGGATATGTGCAAAGTTTGAAGTCGATAACTTTTAAACTGAGAGACTAGTTTGGGAAGAAACAGACAGACGGACATGCTTATATCACCTCAGGAGGTGATCCTGATCAAGAATATGTATACTTTATAGTGTCTGAGATGTCTCCCTCTGCAAGGGTTTAATAAGCCAGCAGGATCTTCTGATAGAGAAAATAATGGTATTGAGGTAATGGTAGCACCAATGTGACATATCAGAGCTCACAGCTCCTAAAACTCAAGGACGGAGGACAAATCCCGGTACAAAATACGCCGAAATCAATTGCACAAAATCTTAGTTGCAGCAGCCCCTTCAGCTCATTTATGGTGCCAACAAAATTGGTTGCGTTCCGACCATTTTTGTTATTTTGGCGGGTGCTTATAAGTCGTTTAAATGCTTGCAAAAAACAGTTTTAAGTAGATCCTTTACAAGCACCAAAAGCTATGGTGGCAATAAAAATTAAGATACTTTCGTAGCTGTTGGGACTTGTGCCAGCATCAATTATTATAATTATTGCTAAATAGTTTCTCTCGGTGTAACTAGCCGCAGTGGTCCGCTAATTGCCCGTTAACAGTAGTTCTGTATTCTTTGATTCTCCCAGCTTCGCATGCGCTTTGTTGTTCTTTTGTAGCGCATGCACTTTGGGAGCTTATGTAGAGCTTCTGCGTAAGCTCTTATGGCTCTTGTATTTCGGCATTTGATTGGAGCGGCTTGTTTGGGGTTAAATTGAACCCCGGAATTAAAATTTAAATTATATTGATAAATCGTGTGTTTAGTTCGGCCGCTACGAAAAAGCTGGTAGCGTTACATTTGGTGACCCCTACGTGATCGCGCCCCGGTTTGATTTGATTTTGATTTTGTGATCATTAAAGTGCAACGGAAAACTTGTGGCTGTTGTTTCCATTGCCTTGCACTTGCACTTTGCACCTTGCACCTAAGAAATATTGAAGAAAACTAATTTTTAAGGAGTTTCCCAAATAGAACATTTTTTTCTAGTTTTTTCACTGAAATAATCCAGTCCACGTATGCCGTATTTTTTCTTTTAAAATTTTGAAAAAATTTGGGAATGTTTGTTATTAGAATTTGAACAACATTTGTCAATTTGTCAAGGTTACCAATCAATGCAGCTAACTTCACATGCTATACTTGGTTAGAAAGGTTTTTTATATATCTTTTTTACTTTTTTTAAGATCACATGTCCGAATCGTAAGGAAAAATATCTACACTGAAAAGAAAACTCTAAAACCCGTTCAAACATTTGTTTTTAAAATTGACTGTAACGATCCTATTTATATTAAATGTGGGGATAGCCATTGATATACCTCAATTTTTGATACGTCGTTCATATCTAGGAAAAGTCGCTTACTCAAGAAATACATATATAATTAGATAAGTAGAGCTATCGATGGTGCTTGCTTTGAAGCTAAGGTACATATTCTGTTGCCGATTTGCTTTTTGAAGTTTGTGCACATACAAACTAAAAAAGTAAAAAGCGATAAATCCATTTAATATATTTAATTTCAATTTGTTAAGAACTGGCCCCTTCCAAAGACAATACTTCCAAAGAATTTTATTTTAGTTTTTTCACTGCTGATGGCGCTTTACAATGGCCGCTACCGAACTCCGAAAAAAATATCACAAACAAATTGCTTCTTTTTTTACCCAAACAGGCGCTTTCAGTCGATATGAGCGCCAGACAGAGCTTTTAAAGTTACGAATAATGAATATTGATTACAAATTTTTAGCAATCGACATATTCCCTCCACAATAGTGATACGGTATCACTCGAAAGTTATTTCAAAATCAAAATAACTATATTTCGATATAAAAAATTGTTATATTTTTTTCAAAAATCCCCTTACTGAACCCTCCCCAGTGGTGCTGACTGGAAATGACAGGCAGATCAAATACGTCTGCTAAAAGAGGAGTCCACAGCAAGTCCCATCCTTATAACTTTAAAAACAACAGAGATATAGGCAGATCGAATATATCTGCCAAAAGAGGAGTCCACAGCAAGTCCCATCCTTCTAACTTTAAAAACAACAAAGTTATGGCATTTCCGATCAATCAGATCAATATCGATATGGCAGCTATAGGATATAGTTGACCGATCCCGGCCGTTCCGACTTATATACTGCCTGCAAAGGAAAGAAGGATGTGACCAAAGTTTGAAGTCGATAGCTTTAAAACTGAGAGACTAGTTTGCGTAGAAACAGACAGACAGACGGACAGACGGACATGCTTATATCGACTCAGGAGGTGATCCTGATCAAGAATATATATACTTTATAGGGTCGGAGATGTCTCCTTCACTGCGTTGCACACTTTTGACCAAAATTATAATACCCTCTGCAAGGGTATAAAAAGAATGGAAAGCTAACTTCGGGCGGAGCCGAAGTTGAAATACCCTTGCAGATATGTGGCAGCGTATATTATTAGATATATATCGGATCTTATATTGTCGCCCGATCCTTATAAAACTCGGCATATCAAATTAGTTTGCCGAAAGTAGAATCTATACAAAGTCCCAGCCTTCTAACTTAAAAAACAACAGAGATATGGCATTTCCGATCAATCAGTTATATGGCAGCTATAGGATATAGACGGCCGTTCCGTATTATATACTGCCTGCAAAGGAAAGAAGGATGCGTGCAAAGTTTTAAGTCGATAGCTTTAAAACTGAGAGACTAGTTTGCGTAGAAACAGACAGACGAACATGCTTATATCGACTCTGGAGGTGATTCTGATCAAGTTTAGCAGTATACTGGATAGGGTCGGAGATGTCTCCTTCACTGCATTTCACACATTTACCAAAATTATAATACCCTCTGCAAGGGTATAAAAATGGGAAAAATTTATTAATATCGTTAAAAACAAAGCCGAATAGAAGAGGCATAATGAAGGGGAACGACCTGTCCGTTTCCCGAAGAAGGGGGAGGTGGATAAGTTTATCCACGCAGAAACAAAAAAAAAAGGAGTCAAAACAAACACACGGAGAGTAAAAGAAAAAATATAGAAAATATAGTGGAACGTAACGGTTCCAGACGGGCCAGCGCGACGGCCGTGCGGGGATGCAGGAGAAAGCGGATACAACGTGGAACGTAACGGTTCCGGACGGGCCTGCGCGACGGCTGTGCGCGGATGTAGGAGAAAGAAAGGTGAGGGCGGGGAACATAGCGGCCGCGGTGGCCGAGGTGTTTAGAAAGTACGGAAGGAGAGAAATGCAGTTGGAGTGGCCAAAAGAGGAGTGCGGGGGAAGCACCGGTAAAAGAGCCAATGCCCGGCACAATAACATATATATCGGTCAAAGGGGGAGCGCGGGGGAAGCGCCGGTAAAAGAGCCGATGCCCGGCATAATAACAATGCGGGCCGGTGGCCAAAGGGGGAAAAGGGGGTGAGAACTGGAGCCGCCGGTGCGACTCATTGGAAAGTGGGATTAACGGCGGGAATAGAAAGCTGAAGAATTAACGGCAGGAAGAAAGAGTTGCAAGGATTAACGGGCGCCTCTGGAGTAAATCGGGACCGAGTCTTCTAGGGAAGTTGGAAGAGTTGAGTGAAAGACCCCCCGTGGGTAAGTCTAACATTCAAGCGAGAAAGTTTCCTTGGAGGAATTAGGAATGGGTAAGTCCGACAGTCTCAAGTGCGAGAATTAAAGTGAGTGCGCAAGGATCTATGATCGTTGGCTCAAGGGCCCTCTGTGGGTAAGTCCGGCGGCTGTACGCGAGTCATCGGACGAGGATAAATCGAGGAGCAAGTAGGAAAAGGATCCAGGATCCGCGGCGGAACTGAAGCCCAAGGGTAAACAAAGTCGTGTTGGGCTACTCTCGGACACGACAGGTATCCTGGTGTTATAGCAAGAGCGTCGGATCGGTCTGGCGTACGCCTTACCCATTCCTGCCCGTTGTGACCAGTTGTGATCCTGTAAAGCGAGGGATAGCCAGCTCGGGAACTCAAGCCCAGCAATAAAACCAAACAGGGACGTCCCGGTCAAGTCAAGAGACTACTGATCCAGGCGCTGGAGCGTATGCACAGCGTAGTGCCTGGAGTCAAAGGAGGCGCGACGCCAAACCTCTGGTCATCCATAGATTCTGCGGTGCGTATGCACGCCAGTGTTTGGAGGCGAATGGCAGACGCAACCGGGGGCGTGTCCTGTGGGGTAGGTAGGCCCTTCGTGCCCTGATCCGGCCGCCAGGAGCAGCGTCGACGACGGGAGCAACGACGACGACCAAAGCAGCGGCGACACACAGGAGAGGGACGTCGGGAGCAGTACCACCGGCAGGAGAGGGGCAGCATAGGCCCGGCAACTGGAGCACGTGAGTCCGAACGAAGGAAACCGTGAACCGAACCGGCGCCAGGCACCGAGACCACACGTCCTGCTGGCGAAAGCCCGGAACGATGACCGGTGACCGAAGGGAAGGACGAGCGGTCTATCGGCCGAGCCGAGCAGCCGGTGAGATTCACCCCTTTGTAAACTTTGTTTCCAACCTTTGCAAATATGGTACAAATAAAGGGAACATTTGTGAAACGAAGCACCCGAAGTGTTATTTCTGGGCAGTCACGTCGAATCGTCGAAATTCGGTGGAACGATCCATAAACTCTTTGAGCTAGCCGCGGCATTTGTTGCGAGCACCGATCAGCAAGAACAGTTCGATACAGCCTTTTGACCAAAATTATAATACCCTCTGTCAAGGAATAACGATCAATCCGATCATTTCCGATCAGTCGTTTATATGGCAGCTATAGGATATAGTTGACCGATCCCGGCCGATCCGACTTATATACTGCCTGCAAAGAAAACAAGAATGGAAAGCTAACTTGGGGCGGAGCCGAAGTTGATATTCCCTTGCAGATATGTGGCAGCTTATATTATTACATATATATCGGATCTTATATAGTTGGCCGATCATATGAAACGGACAGACGGACCCACGCACATGCTTATATCGTCTCAGGAGGTGATCCTGATCAAGAATATATAACCTTTATAGGGTCGGAGATGTCTCCTCCACTGCGTTGCACACTTTTGACCAAATTATAATACCCTCTGCAAGGGTATAAAAATATGAATAACAATGACTTTTGAAAACATGAGATACTATAAGTGATTATAAATTTGACCCCCGTAAGTTAGATCTGTATTGGTTTTTATTTTGGGTTTACCAAATATTTATTATCTTTTATATTCTCGATCAGCTGATTGTCAGCCGTGATTGAGTGACGACGTGCCTTGGCTCGCGGAATCAAAGTTTCGTTCTGGCTGCAGTCGTGTTGCCACGCAATGAGCTCATTGAGCAACGATTAAAAGAACGAGCGTTGAAGCTCAGTGAACCAAAGAAACGGCTTCTACTCTTATTTTTCAACCCGCGATACCGAAATTGGAAAATCGGTGACTAAGAGCAACCCGGCTCTACTGACCGCTGAAAGCCAAAGGGCACGGTCTTGCTCACCCGCTCTGCTCACTCCGAGTCATGGAGTTCACAGAGTAAAACCCCCTCTCCAATGGCGGAAACAAATTTCGCTCCAACAACAAGCAGTGCTACATTTTCTGCAACCTCTGCAACTCAAAATACCGTGACGTCAACGACTACAGCGAGTACAAAAACAAGAACTTCGGAAAGCGGCCCCGGCCACACAGACTCGAATGAATCGCTACGTTCAAATTAGGCGCAAGGGCAAGGGCCTATAGGTGGTAGTAAAAGGAATCGAACCCGATGTTACCGCCGCGGAAATAAAAACCGCCCTTAAAGAAAAAGGCTTCACCTCCAAGAATTTTATTAACATTCTAAATAAAGATAAAAAGCCACAACCCCTCTTCAAGGTCGAGCTCGAGCCAGATAGCAAGTCGCTGAAGAAGAACTGTAACGAATAACCTAGAGCAGCTGTTGGTCCTGACTGAGCGTTGCACGCATTTGTAATCCGGCTGTGTCTCGCCGGCAAGTGTAGTGGTGTTCGGTGAGCTGCAGTCTAGGGGTGCTCATTGAATCCTAATTTGAAGTATGCGTGCGAGATAGGTTAGCCATTCTGGCCGGAAAAAAAGAGAGATAAGCTAGCAGCTAAATGGAGAGGGTCAAGAGACAAGAACCTCAGGTTCCTGAAGAACCTGATAGCAAACAATCATACACCCCAAGGTCGCGTTGGGGTGTTTTTGGCCCACCCTACCATGGCCTATACTCCGTATTCCTACATTTGCTAGGCCCCTTTTTATAAGCTTCTACGGCGGCGTCTCGATCAGCATGGAGAACAGGGCTTGTTAAGCTATTAATAGTTTTTAATAGCGGCCGAATAAACACACGATTCTTCTGTTTTAATTTCAATTTTTATTTCGAGGGTTCAATTTAACCCAAAACCCAGCTGCTCAAAACAAATGCCGAAAACCAAGTTAAAAAAGCTTGCGCAGAAGCTTTACACAAACTCCCAAAGTGCATGCGAAAAGGGTGATAACAAATGCTGCAGATAAATACATTACAATTATGCCAAATTTTTTCTTCTGGTGGCTGCTTGGCCCAACATCCTCCCCCCATTGAAGGGTGACCCTTCAATAACAATTTTGGAAGGGGCAGCAGTCACATCATTGCAATGATTATCTTGTCACGTAGCTCTAAGAATACACTTCACATCTTCCAGTATAGGGTTTCCAGTCTCCTCTCTATCACAGGACGCCGACGATTCCCGTGATAGTCCACCGCATCCAGAAATCACCCAGCCAAATCGAGTATTCTGAGCAATGGGGAGCCCGTGACCTAACTGGATTTGGCCAGCTGACAACAAGTCAAAGAATAAGCTGGCCCCAATCAGCAGGTCCACTCGCTGCGTTCGGTGGAAGTTAGGGTCAGCCAGATCCATGTTTCCAGGAATCTTCCACCTCGAATCGTCTATGTTGAGGTTGGGCTGATAGTCCGTAATGTGAGAAGCTACAAAAGCCTCAATTTACACAGAGTATTTGCTATGGCAGGACTTCACCCACACACTTACAGAGACTCCATCCGTCTTAAATTCAACGCCGCCGAGGCCGGCTACCGTAGTTGCACATTCAGAGCGTCAAAGCTGAAGTTGACTTGCCAGCCGCGACGAGATGAGATTCACTTGTGAACCGGAATCCAATAGTACACGGCAAGGCAGGAAGGCTCCTGATTGACCACGTACATTGACGGTTGGCAAGAGTACTGGCTCAGCATTGCGATACTGGGTCACGACAGTGCTGATTGAGCGGGATGGTGGGCTCGCGACGGAAACTGCATTGATGGGAGCTGAGATTCGTGTATGTGAAGAATTGGTAGAACTGGAAAACTTCCCGCGATGGTGCAACAGCAAATGATGACGGCGATTGCACGCTGCGCAGCGGGAAGCTGGGCAGCGGGAAGCTGAGCATCCACGACGAAATGGCCATCCTCTAGGCACACAAAACAGCGAGTTAGCCACCGCACTTCGTCATATCGTTCCTCGATTGGCAAAGCAATGAACCTAGGACAAGCTGGCAAGGGGTGAGCCACAACACCGCACAGGTTGCACAAAGCAGGACTAGTAGCAACCATGCACGAAGAGCGATCCACATCGGCTCGTCCGGTTTGCTAGTGGCTGCGTAGGCAACGAAAACTCCACGCTTTCCAGCGTCCGGCACCTTTGCTCCAAGAATTGAGCCATAGATTCCCAAGTTTGTAGGCTGACATCACGGCTTCCTGCGAGAGAGTCTTCCCACTTGTCCCTTGTGGCAGGATCCAGCTTTTGGAAGATGATCTGGATGAGGAGGCATCCTTGAATTTCGGCTGGTGTTCCGGAGCTCATGAGGGCCCGCATATGATCATTGAAAACATTAGCTTCAGTTATTTCCAACGCTCTCACAGTCTCCAAGGCTGACACCCGCAGTCATGAAATAAGCCACCTTAGCTTCTCCATCTTGGTCAAGTGAGGATGGCTGTCGATCGTCGTCTTAAACAGGGCGCAGAAATCAGGCCACTCGGCGTAGCCGCCGCTAAATGTGGGCATCGGCAACGGGGGCAATAAGGGAGCAGGTCTGTATGGAGGGGGTGAAATACCAGCACCACTAGTGTCATCCATCAGTGTAGAGTGCGCAGCAACTCTAATGGAGCGCTTGGCAACCTCTACCTGGATGTCAACATGCACGTCCGTGGCCAGCTGCGAGAATTTCCAATATAGATCGCTTCCGATCTCACTATAGTTGAGCTCCTCCAGTTCCTCCTGCAGCGTAATGAATCGCTCGCGCAGGCGCTTTTCCATTGACTCGAGGGTCAGAATGAATGAGTCGTCAGACCGCACCGCAGTCTTGACCTTCTGATGCAGGACACGTAACCTCTGCTCACTTCCGCAGCATCCTCTCCCTGCTTGAAACGGCAGATCCAGTTGCTTCAGCTCCAGACTCCATTATGCGAACACGTGAAATTTTATGAAAAGAAAACCAACAGTTTTCGCGGCACTTATTAACGCTGATCACAACAACCAAATGCGGGATGTAATCACGTCGGGGTCACCAAATATTACGCTATTAATAGTTTTTAATAGCGGCCGAATAAACAAACGATTCTTCTGTTTTAATTTCAATTTTTATTTCGAGGGTTCAATTTAACCCAAAACCCAACTGCTCGAAACAAATGCCGAAAACCAAGTGACAAAAGCTTGCGCAGAAGCTTTACACAAGCTCCCAAAGTGCATGCGCTACAAAGAACAACAAAGCGCATGCGAAACTGGGAGACAGACAAGAAAAGGATGATAAATACATTACAATTATGCAAATGTTTTCTTCTGGTGGCTGCTTGGCCCAACAGGGATAATTATTCCTTCATTATAAAATATGGTTTATTAATATTTAAAGTTACGAATTTGGTGTATATTGACAATTAGCTCTAATAAACTCGTACCGATCGTTTCATCAGGTTTAGCGAGTCGTTGCTTGTTGTCGGTTCTGGCTCTCTCTCTCTTGTGCTCTCATCGATCTCATTGCTCTTTCAGGGAGTTATGAGGGTTGATGCGGTTCGCGGGATGAGAGCGGAGTCAGTCGAACACCAGTAGCGATCCGAAGCGGATCTATTAAAAACGAATAAAGAAACAATAAAAAGCAAAGTGTTGGTGTTCTACTTCAGGGGACATTTGTTATATCCCTACAAAATCAGAAGTGGGCCGATCTCGTGCCAAATAAACAATTAAAAACAATTAAGTAAAACGAAAATGGACGTTAGTAACGCATCAATTGCGCAATTAAAAAAGTGGTTAAGTGTGTTACGGCTACCAACAACGGGAACAAAGCGCGAATTAATATTGCGTTTGAATAAAATGTCAACGAAATCGCGTAATTATCTGGAATCAATTAGTAATCAAGACGAAGACGGCGATGGAAGCAACGGTGAAGACGAATATGAAGAAGATCTGGAATTAGAGAACAACGAAGATGACAACGATAATGGCGATGAAGAAGGAGTCAAAAACAACGACAAAGCCGGAGGCGAAGGAAACGACAAACACGGAGGTGAAACTAAAGAAAAAGATGGCGATAAAAATGAGAGCAAAGTTGGCGGCGATCGAAGCGAAAAAGACGGAGGCAAAAGGAACAGCAAAGATGGAGACGAGAGCAGCAGCAAAGACGGCGGCGAAAACAACAACGACGATGGCGGCGAGGGAGAAGACAAAAATGAAAATTATGCACGCAATGACAAGAATGAAGCCGGCAGCAGCGGCGCAAAAGCAGGCGCCAGTGAAGAGGTGAAGAAAGGCAACGTTGCGGAGTCGAAGCTAATGGAATTTCACAACTCAAGCATCGACATTTCGTTGGGTATGGCAACACAGGTTGTGAGTGAGTTTTCGGGTGAAACTTGCGCACGAAAATGGATTACGCAAATGATTAATATTGCAACCATTTATGGAATTAGTGGACAATATGTTAAGATGTTGATGATTAGTAAAATCAAAGGAAAAGCAAACGTGTGGCTGCATGCAAACCCTGAACGCATCATGCTACCGTTGGAGGAGTTAACCGCTGAGCTAATTTCAATGTTTTCGGATAAAGTCTCGAAGTTAGAGGCAAGGCGTCAATTCGAGAACCGTAAATGGAGTTCCGATGAAAGTTTTGGAAGTTACGTTGACGATAAAGTGATGCTTGGTCAGAGCATCAACATAGATGCAGAAGAGATGATAAGTCGCATCATTGAAGGAATTCCTAATCAAGGGCTGCGTAATCAAGCACATATTCAGTGCTTCGAAAATGTTGCACATATCAAACGTGCATTTGCGGAGGTGAAGTTGCCTAATTCTTATGGTGACAAAAAGGAGGCAGCAGTGAACAAGGACGAGAAGTACAGCAAGGACACGCGTTGCTATAATTGCAATGCTAAAGGACATTGGGCGCAGGAGTGCAGGATGCCAAGACGGGAGAAAGGATCGTGCTATGCATGTGGCGAAAGGGGACATTTTGTGGCGAAGTGCCTGAAAAACAAAATTAAGAACGAGGTCAAGAACAATTTTGTAAGATATTTTAAAATTTTCTTTAGGAATAATACTAATACCAGTTTAATTACAGAATGCCTCATAGATACAGGTAGCCCAAATTCGTTTATTAAAATTTCTAAAGTACCCGAAAATGTCTGTAAATTGCCAGTTTTAAGTTCATATCATGGAATAAATGAAAGTTTTTTGGAAACTTATGGCAGAATATTATGTTATATAAAAAAAAACTCAATAAAGTGCATTTTCATTTAGTTGTTGTTGCAAACAAATCTATGAGTCATGATGTAGTCCAGGGAAGGGATTTTATGGAAGCATGTGATCTAAATCTGAACCTTGACACCTTGAAGTTGGTTACGGTAGAAAATGTAGAGAATGTTAATAACAGTTATGATGTTAGTGATGAAGAGCAAATAGTTAGTGATGTTGATGTTGAACAGAAAAGAATTAGTGATGTTAATAAGATTAGTGATGAAAGTCGGATAACAAGCAAAGAGGTAATAGTTAGTAATAAACAAAAGATTAGAAATGCAGTTAGGTTAAAAGAAGCAACGAAAGATGACAATGTAAGATGACAAATGTAGTGGAAAAGGAACTGATGAATATTAATATTGGAGATGAATCTGTAGAATACAAAATTGGTGAACAAGTGGATTATAAGGTTAGACAGCAATTTATTAAAATTATAGAACATTTTTATGTTAATAAACAAAGACCAAAGGAACCAGAGGTTAAGTGTGAAATAAAGCTGAGGTTGGATGACTCGAAACCTTTTAGTATTTCTCCGAGACGGTTAGCGTATACAGAGAGAGAAAAGTTACAGAGCATATTAGACGAGTACTTAAAAGAGGGAATTATTAGGCCGAGCGAATCAGAATATGCATCTCCAATAGTGTTGGTTAAGAAAAAAACAGGTGATTTACGATTATGTGTGGATTACAGGAAGCTTAATAAGACAATTATTAAAGATAATTATCCATTACCCTTAATTGATGATTTATTGGACACATTAGTAAATAAGACTATATTTTCGAAATTAGACCTTAAACATGGATACTTTCATGTGTTTGTTGAGAATGAATCAATTAAATATACTTCATTTATGACGCCGCTAGGGCAATTCGAATTCATGCGAATGCCAATGGGCCTAAAAAACGCACCGGCGGTGTTTCAAAGATTTGTCAATAAAATTTTTGCAGACATGATAAGAGAAGGAAAAGTGGTTATATACATGGACGATATTATGATCGCATGTAAAGAAATTGAAGAGCATTTGAGTGTACTTAAAGAAGTTTTTGAAAGATTAGCAAGAAACAAATTAGAACTAAGAATGGATAAATGCGAGTTTCTACAAGCGAGTGTTCAATACTTAGGCTTTTTGGTGTCGAGTAAAGGAATACAAGCAAATGATAAAGGAATTGATGCCATCCGAGATTTTCCAGTCCCCAACAAAGTGCATGGAGTTAGAAGCTTTTTAGGATTGTGTTCATATTTTAGAAGATTCATAAAGGATTTTTCGAGGATTGCAAAACAATTATATGATTAGTTGAAAAAAAATTGCGAATTCGTGTTTGAAGAAAGAGAGTTAGATTGTTTTGAAATGCTAAAAAAGAAGCTCATAGAAGCACCGGTACTAGGTTTATATTATTATAAGGATGAGGTAGAACTACATACAGACATGGTTTTGGTGCGGTATTATTACAGAGGAAAGAGGATAAGAAATTGCATCCTATATTTTATTTTTCGAAAGCTACAACGAAAGATGAAGCAAAATATCATAGCTTTGAGCTTGAAACGTTAGCCATTATTTATGCTCTACGAACGTTAACGTTGACGTTAAACAGAATAGAACTTAACCCTCGTATTGCGAGGTGGGCGTTAGAGTTACTTGAGTATGACTTTAAGTTAGTTCATAAGTCGGGAAGCTTATGCAACATGTAGATGCTTTAAGTAGGAATACTAACATATGTGTAGTAGAAACGGTGAGTTTTGAAGACAATTTAGTTATATGTCAAGCGAAAGATGAAAAGTTATAGAAAATTAGAATGAGGTTAGAAAAAGAAAATGACAAAATGTTTGAGATGAGAAATGGAGTTATTTTTTAGGAAAGCAAATGATGGAAAATTGTTGTTTTATGTTCCAGAAGAAATGGAAGACAAGATACTGTATAAATATCACAATGAGTTAGGTCACTTAGGTAGAGATAAGGTTATGGATGCAATTGTTAGGACGTATTGGTTTGCAAACATGAAAGAGAAAGTTGTTAGACATATTGATAATTGTTTGAGGTGTGTAGCGTTTTCAGCAAAGTCAGGAAAAGAAGAAGGATTTTTACACAGCATTCCAAAAGGGAATGTACCATTCGAGATCATACATTTTGATCATTTCGGGCCAGTGGATAAGGGAAGGGAAGCTTTTTGTTGTCATAGACGGGTTTACAAAATATGTTAGGTTATATGCAACAAAAACAACAAACACAAAGGAAGTTATTATAGCATTGAAAGATTATTTTAGATCGTATAGTAGACCGACTTGCATCGTTTCGGATAGGGGCAGTTGTTTTACATCTGAGGATTTGCAGAAATTTCTCGAAGATTATAATGTTAAGCACGTAAAAATAGCAACAGGGTCACCTCAAGCTAATGGTCAGGTGGAAAGAATTAATCGAATAATAGGACCAATGATAGCGAAATTGGCAGATTCAGAAAAGGGATTGCATTGGGATACAGTTATTGAAGATGTTGAGTTTTCGTTAAACAATACAAAGCAGAGAAGCATTGCGCAAATGCCGAGCAAAATGTTATTTGGAATCGCACAAAAAGGAAAAATTATAAATGAATTAAAGCAAAAGCTAGAAGAATTAGATAATACTGATAATGTTAGGAATTTAGACGAAATTAGGAAAAAAGGAACAGAGTGTCAAACAAAGTTGCAGAAAGACAATGAAAGAAATTACAATGAGAAAAAGAAAGCGAGTTCAGAATACAAGGTAGGTGACTATATCGTGGTTAAGAATTTTGATTGTACTATTGGTGTTGCAAGAAAGTTAATACCCAAACATAAGGGTCCATTCGTAATAGACAAAGTTTTAGGATATGATAGGTATTTAATTAAAGATGTTGAAGGTTTTCAATTGTCACGTATTCCATATCAAGGTGTTTGGAGTAGTCAGAACATTAAACATTGGATAGGTAAACGAAGATAAAACTCAAATATTATGTAAACTGTTGTAAATAAATAACTAATAGTATCTAAGTCAAATAGATGTAAGAATCAATTGTAAAATATCACAAGATCAGGGGATCTTTAAATGTCAGGACGGCCGAATTGTAGCAGGATTGCTACATAATGTATATATATTAACTATAAGTGTTGTATAACTGTAAACTGTTGTTAGTGTAAGTCGGTGTCATTGCTTGTTGTCGGTTCTGGCTCTCTCTCTCTTGTGCTCTCATCGATCTCATTGCTCTTTCAGGGAGTTATGAGGGTTGATGCGGTTCGCGGGATGAGAGCGGAGTCAGTCGAACACCAGTAGCGATCCGAAGCGGATCTATTAAAAACGAATAAAGAAACAATAAAAAGCAAAGTGTTGGTGTTCTACTTCAGGGGACATTTGTTATATTCCTACATTATGGAGCTTGTTTACTTCGAATGCATACATTTTGTTTTGAGACTTCGATATCAAATATCATTTTTCTGTTTTTTTTAAATGGCATGTTAAGATGCAAGGGATTGTGCTGAACAGCTGATATATATAAACATAAGGTTTTGTTGTTGTGCTAGCACACACCTAAAACCGTATTTAGCGTTAAAATCGCTCACCTGCTGATCCACCGATGAAAGCGCTTCCATATGTGATGCAAATGTAACTCAGGTATAAGGAGAGAGCACAAAAACAAATCTTATTGCTATCTTGCTTATCACTACCATATGCACTCGCCGTTTACATTCTTATGAGCAGCTCTTCTTCTGCCAATTCTCTTCTACGTTAATATATGTAGGTTAATTCTCTTGTTGACAAATTCACAATTTAAGCTCTTCTCTAAATGATGCTGTGTTATTTACACGATCTTATAATATAATTAATTTTCTTATTATTCTGCATCAGAGCTTCCCCTTTTACTTAACCTTGCAAGATTTCTACACAATTTTTGGCAGATAAATTCAATTATTTTACAATAGGATTTTGCTAAAATTTCGGTTTCTATTTCTTGGTATTCAAGTTTTTTTTTCTACAGCATTTTGTTTTCTTTGTCTTCTTTATATTTCATTTTTTTATGTCTCACTGCGAGAAATTTTTAGCACTTTAATTCTACATAATTCTATTTATTAGAGGTTTAAATAACCTTCCTGCATAGAAATAGTTATAAATTGCACACTTAATGCACTGTGAGAAAATTTTTAATATTTTATGTTTAATCTTGTAAAATTAAAATGTTACATAGTAATTATATTTCGGACTTGCTTCCTTTTCCTTCTTTTTTTTTTAACCACTAATTTAATTTAAATGTTCTCGATGCTGCTGACGGCTCCTGATGGGCTACGCTGATACTCCTGAACCCACTTTGTCCACGTTTCCCTTTTCCCTGTGTATTGAGGTAAGGGAACCAGCTCTTGTAGCGGCGTTCGAACGCCTAGCTGGGCTTTAAAACACCGCCGATTTTGTGGGCAGGCTCTAATTTTTTTGCAGGCCGCCCAGATGAACCATAAGGTGGTTTAATAGATGCCACTTTTACTCCTGGGTAAAATGCACGCACATTATATTTAAGATCTTATACTTATGATTTTAATTGTAAAAATAAACTTCAGCCTCCTTATTTGCTACACCTTTCCTATGGAGGGTCAGATCGAAAAAAAAGAAATCCACGAGGGGTATCATGGGTGCTCGGCAGGTTATATCCGTTTTCCTATATATATATATGAAATCGATAGTAGGCCTACCAATATTGACTCCCAGTGGATGGCTTGTAATCCCGAACTGGAAATGCTAGCGCAGTCAATCCATTCCCCTCTAGATGGCGTACTCAAAAATCCCATATTTTCAAACATAGCCGTTACAGAACAAAGTCCACCCAATCTACAAGCTGCAATATATTTTGCATCGGAGAATCACTGTTGAAGAGCCACATAAACGCAACGGTCAAGTACAATGCACTAAATGCCAAGAGTATGGACACACTAGGTCATACTGCACACTTCGCTTGCGCACCTAAGCGGGAGTGCCTGACTCCCCGCCTGCGCACATAGACGGGAGCGCCTTATTCCCTGCCTGCGCCGTAAGCGGGAGGGCCCTTTTCCCTGCCTGCGCACCTAGGCGGAAGGGCCTTATTCCCCGCCTGCGCACCTAGGCGGGAGGGCCTTATTCCCTGCCTGCGCACATAAGCGGGATGGCCTGATTCCCCGCCTGCGTCCTAAGCTTTAAAACTGAGAGACTAGTTTGCGTAGAAACAGACAGACAGACATGCTTATATCGACTCATGAGGTGATCCTGATCAAGAATATATATACTTTATAGGGTCGGAGATGTCTCCTTCACTGCATTGCACACTTTTGGACAAAATTATAATACCCTCTGCAAGGGTATAACAACAAAGTTATGGCATTTCCGATCAATCGTTTATATGGCAGCTATAGGATATAGTTGACCGATCCCGGCCGTTCCGACTTATATACAGCCTGCAAAGAAAACAAGAATGGAAAGCTAACTTTAGGCGGAGTCGAAGTTGATATACCCTTGCAGATATGTGGCAGCTTAAATTATTACATATATATCGAATCTTATATAGTTGGCCGATCATATGAAACGGACCGACGGACATGCTTATATCGACTCAGGAGGTGATCCTGATCAATAATATACATCCTTTATAGGGTTCTGGTCGGAAAAAAAGAGAGATAAGCTAGACACAGCTAAATGGAGAGGGTCAAGAGACAAGTGAAGAACCTGATAGCAAACAATCATACACCCAGAGGTCGCGTTGGGGTGTTTTTGGCACACCCTACCATGGCCTATACTTCCGTATTCCTACATTTGCTAGGCCCCTTTTTATAAGCTTCTACGGAGGCTTCACGATCAGCATGGAGACCAGGGTTAATTATTTCTTCATTATAAAATATGGTTTATTAATATTTAAAGTTACAAACTTGCTTAAGGTAATTGTATGTGAAAATCGTGATTAAAAAGAGCAGTACCACCGGCATTAGAGGGGCAGCATAGGCCCGGCAACTGGAGCACATGAGTCCGAACGAAGGAAACCGTGAACCGAAACGGCGCCTGGCACCGAGACCACACGTCCTGCTGGGCGAAAGCTTTGGGGGGGCGTGTGTATTGGCACCAACCCGGAACGATGACCGGTGACCTAAGGGAGGACGAGCGGTCTATCGGCCGAGCCGAACAGCCGGTGAGATTCACCCCTTTGTAAACTTTGTTTCCAACCTTTGCAAATATGGTACAAATAAAGGGAAAATTTGTGAAACGAAGCACCCGAAGTGTTATTTCTGGGCAGTCACGTCGAATCGTCGAAATTTGGTGGAACGATCCATAAACTCTTTGAGCTAGCCGCGGCATTTGTTGCGAGCACCGATCAGCAAGAACAGTTCGATACAGCCTTTTGACCAAAATTATAATACCCTCTGTCAGGGTATAACAACAAAGTTATGGCATTTCCGATCAATCGTTTATTCGTTTATGGCAGCTATAGGATATAGTTGACCGATCCCGGCCGATCCGACTTATATACTGCCAGCAAAGAAAACAATAATGGAAAGCTAACTTCGGGCGGAGCCGAAGTTGATCTTCCCTTGCAGATATGTGGCAGCTTATATTATTAGATATATATCGGATCTTGTATAGTTGGCCAATCCATACAAAATTTGGCAGATCGAATGTATTTGCCCAAAGTGGAATGCATAGAAAGTCCCATCCTTCTTACTTAAAAAACAACAAAGTTATGGAATTTCCGATCAATCAGTTATATGATAGCTATAGGATATAGTCGGCCAATCCTTATGAAACTTAGCAGATCGAATAAGTTTGCCAAAAGTGGAATCCATGGAAACATGCGCACATAAGCGGGATGGTCTGATTACCCGCCTGCGCCCTTGGCGGACGAGCCTCAATCCCCGCCATCACCCCTGGTGGGTGGGCCTCAATCCCCGTCAGCGCCCCTGGCGGGACGGCCTTTGTTAGCGCCAACAAGAACAAGAGAAGCTAACATATGATTTGCGGGACACCGAATTCGAGAATACTATTTTCATGCCATCTCTAATCGTCACAGTCACAGAAGATTTTTTAAAGCTCGTAAAATTTGCGATTAAATAAATATTAAAATTTCCAAAAAGCGTGCTATAAACCCTTGTTTAACTTTACTACATCCTGGGCTGCATCATCCTTTAAAAAATCTAAAAAAACGCTCAAGACATTTTTCGGACGTCCCGATCAGATACTAGACAGATTAATAGAAAAGGCGAGAAAAATCTCTATCAATAAGGAACGATTTGGCACTCTCATAGATTACGCCTTAGCAGTACGGAATATTTGTGCCACCATGGAGGCTTGTCAGCTAAATGACCACCTAAACAATCCTTTGCTGTTGAGAGAGTTAAAAGATAAATTGCCCAGCCATTACAAACTGACTTGGGCTATGCACCCAAAAGACCCAAGCGCTGCATTGATCAAGTCCTTCAGCGACTGGCTTTATACAATCGCCGAAGCAGCATTTACAGTGACACCATCAATTTACTCCAGGTCCAGCAACGTACACACCCACGTTCAGTATAGCATGAATGCCCAAGATAGCTCGGAGTACAATCCACCAACTTACATCGCTTCGCAAAAGGAAGTCACCCATTGCATCGCCTGCAACAGCACACTCCATCCTATCGCTGAGTGCGAGGTATTCCAAAAGCTCCCTTACGAAAAGAAACAGGAAATGGTAAGGGAATACAAGCTTTGCTTCAAATGCTTGAAGAGCCATGGACGCAGATGCTTTTCAACTAAGCTGTGTGAGATCGGAGGATGCGAATCAAGGCATCACCCTCTGCTGCACAAAGGCCGTGCGAATCCTAACATCGTTTCTTCACACCGAACTAATCCACCCGGAGGAGAACAATATTTTCGTATCGTCCCGATTAAAATGTACACTGCCAAATCCTATATTGATACATTTGCATTTCTAGATGAAGGCTCATCGGTCACACTTATAGACGAAAATCTATTCAAAAGATTAAACATCCACGGTACTCTGGACCCGATATACATGCAGTGGACGAATCAAACGACAATGAGGGAGAACGAACCCGTTTGCTTCAACATAAGAGTCTCTAGCACAGACACCAACAGAACATATTGGCTAAACAACATGCACACAGTGAAAAATTTAGGATTACCTAAATTTAGGATATTAAACACCCTAAACATTGAACAGTTTTCAAACTGAAAACGTCTTTACCGTGCCACAGCGACTTTCATCATGTATGTAATGAATAAGGACGAGGACGAGCCAAAGGACGAGCCCGCTTATTGGGTTAATCATCTACCTAGACGATTGGGGCATAATTCGCACCAAAAGGAAGGTCACAAACTATAAACCCCAACGACGACCAAATAGTACTACCAAAACGCCACTCGGTTACGCATCTCCTCGTCAAGCACTTTCACGAGAGCAACCACCATTTGCTGCATGAGGAAACTATAAACATAATCAGGAGTCAGTTCTTTATACCCCAGTTACGCGTGGTATACAAGTCTGTTCGAAAAGAGTGCCAGAAATGTAAAAACGATGCAGCAGCCCCAATAGCGCCGCAAATGGCCCCATTGCCTGCAGCCAGGATCGCCAGCTTTCAAAGACCCTTCACTTATACTGGAGTGGACTTCTTTGGTCCTATTGCAGTCAACGTAGGCCGACACAAGGAGAAAAGGTGGGGTGTGATATTTACATGCCTTACTATACGCGCCGTACATATAGAGATAGCGTATAGCCTCGATACAAGCTCATGTGTAATGTGCCTCTCAAACTTTATGGCCCGACTAGGAACACCAAGAAAAATATATTCGGATAATGGAACTAATTTCAAGGCAACTGAGAAAGATGTTAAGGAAGAGCTGAAGAATGTGGACTTCTATAACCTAACCGTCAAGTACGACAAGATTAAATGGAACTTCAATCCTCTAGGCGCTCCACACATAGGAGGAGCTTGGAAGCGCTTAATACGATCAATTAAAGTTGTATTGAAAAGCATCTCTCGTAATTACAGCTTTAACGATGAAAGCCTAAGAAACACCCTGACGAATGCTAAGTACGTGATCAACTCCCGTCCCGTAACATTCGTATCCTTGGTCGCAAAAGATGATGATGCCCTCACTCCAAATCATTTATTGTTAGGGTCTGCAGACGGATATAAGCCAGTCGTCACCAAGGTCTCGGATGCCAGGCAACGGTGGCACCAGGCCAATGAGGTTGCAGATCTTTTCTGGAAACCCTGAGTCAAGGAGTATATTCCCATAATAACTCTTCGCTCCAAGTGGTTCCCAAAACGGCCACCATTAGCAATCGGAGATGTTGTCGTACTCGTGGTTGAGAGCCTTCCCAGGAACCTTTGGCCAAAGGGACGTATAATCGCTGTAGCCACAGCCAAGGAAGGACAGGTACGTTCGGCTACAGTGAAGACCCACTACGGAACTCTTTTGCGGCCAGCAACCAAAATAGATGTGTTGGACGTGAAGAACGGATAAACCCCTGCAGGCGTTTATGGGGGGGAGAATGTTAGCGCCAACAAGAACAAGAGAAGCTAACATATGATTTGCGGGCGGTAGCTGAACACCGAATTCGAGAATACTATTTTCATGCCATCTCTAATCGTCACAGTCACAGAAGAAGTCGAAAGCGACGAACAAGATTTTTAAAAGCTCGTAAAATTTGCGATTAAATAAATATTAAAATTTCCAAAAAGGGTGCTATAAACCCTTGTTTAACTTTACTACATCCTGGGCTGCAACAGCCTTATTCCCCGCCTATGCGGCAGGGCCTTATTCCCTGCCTGCGCACATAAGCGGGATGGCCTTATTCCCCGCCTGCGTCCTAACCTTGACAACTGCGAGACTAGTTTGTGTAGAAACAGACAGACAGACATGCTTATATCGACTCATGAGGGGATCCTGATCAAGAATATATATACTTTATAGGGTCAGAGATGTCTCCTTCACTGCGTTGCACAATTTTGACCAAAATTATAATACCCTCTGCCAGGGTATAACAACAAAGTTATGGCATTTCCGATCATTCGTTTATTCGTTTATGGCAGCTATAGAATATAGTTGACCGATCCCGGCCGATCCGACTTATATACTGCCTGCAAAGAAAACAAGAATGGAAAGCTAACTTCAGGCGGAGCCGAAGTTGATATACCCTTGCAGATATGTGGCAGCTTAAATTATTACATATATATCGGATCTTATATAGTTGGCCGATCATATGAAACGGACAGACGGACCCACGCACATGCTTATATCGACTCAGGAGGTGATCCTGATCAAGAATATATATCCTATATAGGGTCGGAGATGTCTCTTTTGACCATGTCTCTTTTGATGCACACTTTTGACCAAAAGTATAGTACCCTCTGCAAGGGTTAAAAATATGAATAACAACATGACTTTTGAAAATATGAGATACTATAAGTGATTATAAATTTGACCCCCGTAAGTTAGATCTGTATTGGTTTTTATTTTGGGTTTACCAAATATTTATTATCTTTTATATTCTCGATCAGCTGATTGTCAGCCGTGATTGAATGACGACGTGCCTTTGCTCGAGGAATCAAAGTTTCGTTCTGGCTGCAGTCGTGTTGCCACGCAATGAGCTCATTGAGCAACGATTAAAAGAACGAGCGTTGAAGCTCAGTGAACCAAAGAAACGGCTTCTACTCTTATTTTTCAACCCGCGATACCGAAATGGGAAAATCGGCGACTAAGAGCAACCCGGCTCTACTGACCGCTGAAAGCCAAAGGGCACGGTCTTGCTCACCCGCTCTGCTCACTCCGAGTCATGGAGTTCACAGAGTAAAACCCCCCTCCAGTGGCGGGAACAAATTTCGCTCCAACAACAAGCAGTGCTACATTTTCTGCAACCTCTGCAACTCAAAATACCGTGACGTCAACGACTACAGCGAGTACAAAAACAAGAACTTCGGAAAGCGGCCCCGGCCACACAGACTCGAATGAATCGCTACGTTCAAATTAGGCGCAAGGGCAAGGGCCTATAGGTGGTAGTAAAAGGAATCGAACCCGATGTTACCGCCGCGGAAATAAAAACCGCCCTTAAAGAAAAAGGCTTCACCTCCAAGAATTTTATTAACATTCTAAATAAAGATAAAAAGCCACAACCCCTCTTCAAGGTCGAGCTCGAGCCAGATAGCAAGTCGCTGAAGAAGAACTGTAACGAATAACCTAGAGCAGCTGTTGGTCCTGACTGAGCGTTGCACGCATTTGTAATGCGGCTGTGTCTCGCCGGCAAGTGTAGTGGTGTTCGGTGAGCTGCAGTCTAGGGGTGCTCATTGAATCCTAATTTGAAGTATGCGTGCGAGATAGGTTAGCCATTCTGGCCGGAAAAAAAGAGAGATAAGCTAGCAGCTAAATGGAGAGGGTCAAGAGACAAGAACCTCAGGTTCCTGAAGAACCTGATAGCAAACAATCATACACCCCCAGGTCGCGTTGGGGTGTTTTTGGCCCACCCTACCATAGCCTATACTCCGTATTCCTACATTTGCTTCTTTTTAGAAGCTTCTACGGCGGCTTCTCTATCAGCATGGAGAACAGGGATAATTATTCCTTCATTATAAAATATGGTTTATTAATATTTAAAGTTACAAACTTGCTTAAGGTAATTGTATGTGAAAATCGCGATTAAAATTCTAAGAGTTTTCTTACTCATAATTATAGATATTACGAATTTGGCGTATATTGATAATTAGCTCTAATAAACTCGTTCCGATCGTTTCATCAGGTTTAGCGAGTTAATAATGATTTCCAAAATAAATTTACGTTAACGAACTTAGAATATAATGTTTGAAAAGAATTGAGAATCGAGGAACAGAGAATTGCAATATTATTTATATTTCAAATGAAATGTAATATAGAGCTTTTTTACTTCGAATGCATACATTTTGTTTTGAGACTTCGATATCAAATATCATTTTCTATTTTTTTTTTCAAATGGCATGTTAAGATAAGGGATTCTGCTGAATAGCTGATATATATAAACAAAAGGTTTTGTTGTTGTGCTAGCACTCACCTAAAAGCGTATTTAGCGTTAAAATCTCTCACCTGCTGATCCACCGATGAAAGCGCTTCCATGAGTGATGCAACTGTAACTTAGGTATAAGGAGAGAGCACAAACACAAATCTTATTGCTATCTTGTTTATCACTACCATATGCACTCGCCGTTTACATATTTATGAGCTGCTCTTCTTCTGCCAATTCTCTTTTACGCTAATATATGTAGGTTAATTCCCTTGTAATTCACAAATTAAGCTCTTCTCTAAATGATGGTGTGTTATTTACACGATCTTATAATATAATTCATTTTCTTATTATTCTGCATCAGAGCTTTCCCTTTTACTTGACCTTGCAAGATTTCTACACAATTTTTGGCAGATACATTCAAGTATTTTACAATAGGATTTCGCTAAAATTTTATTACACTTTGGTTCATATTTCTTGGTATTCAAGTTAATTTAATCTCATTTTTCATTTTTTTTCTACAGCATTTTTTTTCTTGACTCCCAGTGGGTGACTCGTAATCCCCAACTGGTAATGCTAGCGCAGTCAATCCATTCCCCGCTAGATGGCTCACTCAAAAATCCCTTATTTTTAAACCTAGCCGTTACAATCAAGGCATACGTACTACCTGATGTCACCATATGCTGGCCAAACCCCATGTAATAGGGTGACGTACCAATTGCCGAATGGGTTGCTGACCTTAAAGCACAGCAAATGCTGCTTAAATTGGCGTCCCAATCTTTTTGGCTGACATCTACATAAGATCGAATCGCGATAATTATTGATCGGTCAACGCCTTCTGACGCATTTGCTTGTGGCGAATGAATAGCAGTAAGCTTGTGGGTAATACTATGTTCCCTCAAAAGCTTTTGAAACGGTTCTGATCTAAACTGTGAATCGTTATCAGACACAATTGTTCCTGAAACGCCACACAGGTGAAACAACTCTTCTTTTAAGTACTTAATTACGACTGCTGCTTCCAGCTTCTTAACGGCTTTGACAAATACAAACTTATAATACTGCTTAACTTATATAATGATGCTGCAAACTAATATAAAAATAGAAATACTCCCGCTCCTTGAACGAGAATACGGACCCGGAAATCGGAAAACGGAAATCGATATAAATCCGTTAAAAGAATCTTTTAGACTCTGGAGCCTTACCCATCGGAGGTCTTAAAGGACTGTTTGGTGCCTTAGAGGTCTTACACGATTCACACCCGCCAATGTACGCTTTAACGTCCCCCACCAGTCCGGGCCAGTAATAATAGCGTCTTACTCGCTCAAGCGTCTTGTGAACTTCGCCGTGCGATGCCAGTGGATGATCATGCGCGTTCTTTAACACATCCCGTGCGCGTAGCTTTACGGGTACCCACAGCTTCCAAATGTATACGTCGTGGTGTGACTCACCTGTTGCATGTTCTGAACGCCTATATACTAAACCGTCCACAACCTTTAAGTCAGGAAATTTCGAGCTATTAGCTCTAAGACTGTCTATGAGACTCGTATATTCGGGACTTCGAAAATGTTCAGAGGTGGTGTCTACTAACAACCCATGAGAGGCATCTAAACTTTCCAATTCTTCCTCATTTACCCTCGAAAGTGCATCCGGAACGACATTCAGTGACCCTTTACGATGCTCAATCGAGAAGCTAAACGCCTGTAACTTGAGGGCCCATATCGCTAAACGGGAATGCAGATCCGTTTGACTCATCAACCACTTGAGTGATGCGTGATCGGTTACGACGGTAAAGTCATGGCCTTCTAAGTAAGGACGAAAGCGTTTAACACTTATTATTGCCGCAAGACATTCTTGTTCTGTTACAGAGTAATTCCGCTGGGCTTTATTAAGCTTTTTAGACATCTAAGCGATTGGGTACTCGTCTTCTTCTTTTGTCTTTTGGACCAAACCGCCGAATGCCATTCTTCCCTTATCCGTCATGCTGAACTTCCTCTTCGTTTTCAACAAATCGGTCAGGGGGTAGGAAACTGCCGCAAATTGTCAATAAATGTTCTGTACCAGCCAGCCACCCCCAAAAAGCTTCTCAGACTCTTAAGAGATTTCGGTAGTGGAAACCTTTCTATTGCAGCCACTTTATCTGGGTCTGTGCGAATAACACCTTCCCCAATCACGTGCCCCAAATACTTGACCTGTTGCACGCAAAAATTACTCTTCTTCACGTTAATAGTCAGACCAGATGTTCAAATACAATCTGCAACTGTTTTGAGTATTCTCATATGTGCTTCAAAACTCTAAGAAACTATAAGAAGATCATCGAGATAATCGAAGACCTCGTTCCGTAGGAAAGCTGAGATAGCCTTATCCATGAGTCATGATATGGTTTGGCCTGCATTACAGAGTCCAAACGGCATCACCTTGAAATGGTAAAGTGGGCGACCAGGGATCATGGAGGCCGTCTTATCCCTAGATGCTTTATCTAATGTTATCTGCCAAAATGCGTCCTTAAGATATAAACTGCTAATAAATACAGATTTGGGCAACCGACTGCATAAAGTAATCCCTCTACGGCTGGCGAAACCGGAATATGTCTCTGTTTAATGGGCTTCGCATCTCCAACATCAATTTGGTGCGACAGCAGGTTTGTTTTGCCTAACCCCGAGACGTCAAATGACGGAAACTTTTCTACTACCTTCTGCAGAATTTCTCTTTGCTCTTTAGATAGATTATGAGCGCTCAGCTCTGATATTTGAACATCTGGAGGTAATAGATCGAAAAGGTTCCAGAAGTCAATGCCTACATAAAGGTCCTGCGTTAATGAAGGGAATATATATAAAACAATATGCTTTCTCTGACCTTAAAAGTCGATTCCTGTTTTTATCCGCCCGACAATGTTTTGCTTACTGCCATCTGCAGTCGAAACATTACTAAATACTCTACGAACGGGCATTCCATTTCCTAAAATATCTTGTGCAAATCGTCCGCCAATGCAACTCATCGCTGCTTCCTCATCGTATCCATCAGCTCCTTAACTTCCTTGTCAAGGACTTTAACTGTTGCATATGGCCGAGGGTCGACACAACTTTTTCGAAGCGCACTCAAATCCTTTGTGACTCTCCAAAATTTCTTTAATCTGTTTGTATTCCTAGATCTACCTTTAATCCTAAAACTTTTACTAATTTCTCTAATACTATCATTTCTTAAATTATCCACCATACAAACACTCTGTTGCCATCCCTCTGAGGTGGCCTCAACTGGATCCAGGCGATCTTTACGAGGAACACTCTGTTCTCTTTCTACTCTTCTAGACTTTCCATCTTCGTTCCCTGTGACTTCAGAACAGCCGGAAACGAAAGGCTTGGGTGTTCTGCTGTAAGTTTTTTAAACACCTTTGACAAGACGGCTTGTAGGTATTTCGAGCACCGCACCCGTAGCAGAACACTTTTCGAGACGCTATGCAGTCTTGATATCTGTGTCCTTCTTTTCTGCAATTCCAGCAGACTCTACATCGCCATCTAAATCATCGAAGAACTCCGATTCGATTTCTTCATGCGAACTATCAAGGAGCTCAGAAACGTGGCTCTTGAATGGAGGTCCCTTTTTGTAGACTTGCTCTCGCTTAAGCTCTTTAAAAAAACACTCCCGCTTTCTGCAAATTTCACGGAGCCTCGAAATTGACCCTTAATTACATTTCTTGGTATTCAAGGTAATTTAATCTAATTTTTCATTTTTTTCTACAGCATTTTTTTCTTTGTCTTCATTATATTTTTCTTTTTTTTTATATCACACTGCGAGAAATTTTTACCACTTTAATTCTACATAATTCTATATATTAGAATAAATGGCCTTCCTGCATAGAAATAGTAATGCACTGTGAATTTTTTAATATTTATTATTATACGCTTCACGCAGTGAAGGAGACATCTCCGACCCTATAAAGTATTTATATTCTTGATCAGGATCACCTCCTGAGTCGATATAAGCATGTCCGTCTGTCCGTTTGTCTACTTCTACGCAAACTAGTCTCTCAGTTTTAAAGCTATCGACTTCTAACTTTGCACCCATCCTTCTTTCCTTTGCAGGCAGTATATAAGTCGGAACGGCCGGGATCGGTCAACTATATCCTATAGCTGCCACATAACTGATTGATCGGAAATGCCATAACTCTCTTGTTTTTTAAGTTAGAAAGATGGGACTTGCTGTGGTCCTCTTTTGGCAGACTTATTCGATCTGCCAAATTTCATAAGGATCGGTCGACTATATCCAATAGCTGCTATATAACTGAATGATCGGAAATGCCATATCTCTGTTGTTTTTTAAGCTAGAAGACTTTGTATAGATTCTACTTTCGGCAAACTAATTTGATCTGATCTCCAGCCTAGTTTTAGCTTGGACGTCTACAGCTGGATTATTCCGGCCAATGTCGGGTCAGGCAGCAGCCACGGTATAGATTAAAGCAATATAAATGTAATATATCTATAAATGTAATAATTATAGTTTGTGATATATATTTATTATCTTATCGCTGTTGTTGGTCGCAAGCCGACTATTCTCGGCCACTCGGCTTTATTTATCTTTATCATTAGGTTAGCGTGCTTTCGCCCGGCCTATGTTCTAAGGCGGGCTTACTCGCATCATAGATTGGAGCTTTGTCTAACTCCAATTTTATATGCAAAATACACAATATTATAACGGTGCGAAATATAAATAGTTTCGTCTATTTTATTTTGGAAAACGGAAAAGGTCATTGAAAAATCTCAATGACCAAACAGCCTCCTTATTTGCTGCACCTTTCCTATGGAGGGTCAGATCGAAAAAAATAAATCCACGAGGGGTATCAAGGGTGCTCGGCAGTTTATATCCGTTATCCTATATATATATTGCTATGCATAAGGCATGCAATTTGCTATGCTTATTCCCCGCCTGCGCACATAAGCGGGATGGCCTGATTCCCCGCCTGCGTCCTAAGCTTTAAAACTGAGAGACTAGTTTGCGTAGAAACAGACAGACAGACATGCTTATATCGACTCAGGAGGTGATCCTGATCAAGAATATATATACTTTATTGGGTCGGAGATGTCTCCTTCACTGCGTTGCACACTTTTGGACAAAATTGTAATACACTCTGCAAAGGTATAACAACAAAGTTATGGCATTTCCGATCAATCGTTTATATGGCAGCTATAGGATATAGTTGACCGATCCCGGCCGTTCCGACTTATATACTGCCTGCAAAGAAAACAAGAATGGAAAGCTAGCGGAGCCGAAGTTGATATACCCTTGCAGATATGTGGTAGATTAAATTATTACATATATATCGGATCTTATATAGTTGGCCGATCATATGAAACGGACAGACGGACATGCTTATATCGACTCAGGAGGTGATCCTGATCAAGAATATATAACCTTTATAGGGTCGGAGATGTCTCTTTTGAGGTATGAGATTCGTATATTCGGGACTTCGAAAATGTTCAGAGGTGGTGTCTACTAACAACCCATGAGAGGCATCTAAACTTTCCAATTCTTCCTCATTTACCCTCGAAAGTGCATCCGGAACGACATTCAGTGACCCTTTACGATGCTCAATCGAGAAGCTAAATGCCTGTAACTTGAGGGCCCATATCGCTAAACGGGAATGCAGATCCGTTTGACTCATCAACCACTTGAGTGATGCGTGATCGGTTACGACGGTAAAGTCATGGCCTTCTAAGTAAGGACGAAAGCGTTTAACACTTATTATTGCCGCAAGACATTCTTGTTCTGTTACAGAGTAATTCCGCTGGGCTTTATTAAGCTTTTTAGACATCTAAGCGATTGGGTACTCGTCTCCTTCTTTTGTCTTTTGGACCAAAACGCCGAATGCCATTCCTCCCTTATCCGTCATGCTGAACTTCCTCTTCGTTTTCAACAAATCGGTCAGGGGTGAGGAAACTGCCTCGAATTGTGAATAAATTTTCTGTACCAGCCAGACACCCCCAAAAAGCTTCTCAGACTCTTAAGAGATTTCGGTAGTGGAAACCTTTCTATTGCAGCCACTTTATCTGGGTCTGTGCGAATAACACCTTCCCCAATCACGTGCCCCAAATACTTGACCTGTTGCACGCAAAAATTACTCTTCTTCACGTTAATAGTCAGACCAGATGTTCAAATACAATCTGCAACTGTTTTGAGTATTCTCATATGTGCTTCAAAACTCTAAGAAACTATAAGAAGATCATCGAGATAATCGAAGACCTCGTTCCGTAGGAAAGCTGAGATAGCCTTATCCATGAGTCATGATATGGTTTGGCCTGCATTACAGAGTCCAAACGGCATCACCTTGAAATGGTAAAGTGGGCGACCAGGGATCATGGAGGCCGTCTTATCCCTAGATGCTTTATCTAATGTTATCTGCCAAAATGCGTCCTTAAGATATAAACTGCTAATAAATACAGATTTGGGCAACCGACTGCATAAAGTAATCCCTCTACGGCTGGCGAAACCGGAATATGTCTCTGTTTAATGGGTTTCGCATCTCCAACATCAATTTGGTGCGACAGCAGGTTTGTTTTGCCTAACCCCGAGACGTCAAATGACGGAAACTTTTCTACTACCTTCTGCAGAATTTCTCTTTGCTCTTTAGATAGATTATGAGCGCTCAGCTCTGATATTTGAACATCTGGAGGTAATAGATCGAAAAGGTTCCAGAAGTCAATGCCTACATAAAGGTCCTGCGTTAATGAAGGGAATATATATAAAACAATATGCTTTCTCTGACCTTAAAAGTCGATTCCTGTTTTTATCCGCCCGACAATGTTTTGCTTACTGCCATCTGCAGTCGAAACATTACTAAATACTCTACGAACGGGCATTCCATTTCCTAAAGTATCTTGTGCAAATCGTCCGCCAATGCAACTCATCGCTGCTTCCTCATCGTATCCATCAGCTCCTTAACTTCCTTGTCAAGGACTTTAACTGTTGCATATGGCCGAGGGTCGACACAACTTTTTCGAAGCGCACTCAAATCCTTTGTGACTCTCCAAAATTTCTTTAATCTGTTTGTATTCCTAGATCTACCTTTAATCCTAAAACTTTTACTAATTTCTCTAATACTATCATTTCTTAAATTATCCACCATACAAACACTCTGTTGCCATCCCTCTGAGGTGGCCTCAACTGGATCCAGGCGATCTTTACGAGGAACACTCTGTTCTCTTTCTACTCTTCTAGACTTTCCATGTTCGTTCCCTGTGACTTCAGAACAGCCCGAAACGAAAGGCTTGGGTGTTCTGCTGTAAGTTTTTTAAACACCTTTGACAAGACGGCTTGTAGGTATTTCGAGCACAGCACCCGTAGCAGAACACTTTTCGAGACGCTATGCAGTCTTGATATCTGTGTCCTTCTTTTCTGCAATTCCAGCAGACTCTACATCGCCATCTAAATCATCGAAGAACTCCGATTCGATTTCTTCATGCGAACTATCAAGGAGCTCAGAAACGTGGCTCTTGAATGGAGGTCCCTTTTTGTAGACTTGCTCTCGCTTAAGCTCTTCAAGGAAACACTCCCGCTTTCTGCAAATTTCACGGAGCCTCGAAATTGACCCTTAATTACATTTCTTGGTATTCAAGGTAATTTAATCTAATTTTTCATTTTTTTCTACAGCATTTTTTTCTTTGTCTTCATTATATTTTTCTTTTTTTTTATATCACACTGCGAGAAATTTTTACCACTTTAATTCTACATAATTCTATATATTAGAATAAATTGCCTTCCTGCATAGAAATAGTAATGCACTGTGAATTTTTTAATATTTATTATTATACCCTTGCAGAGGTATTATAATTTTGGTCAAAAGTGTGCAAAGCAGTGAAGGAGACATCTCCGACCCTATAAAGTATTTATATTCTTGATCAGGATCACCTCCTGAGTCGATATAAGCATGTCCGTCGTTCCGTCTGCCTACTTCTACGCAAACTAGTCTCTCAGTTTTAAAGCTATCGACTTCTAACTTTGCACCCATCCTTCTTTCCTTTGCAGGCAGTATATAAGTCGGAACGGCCGGGATCGGTCAACTATATCCTATAGCTGCCACATAACTGATTGATCGGAAATGCCATAACTCTCTTGTTTTTTAAGTTAGAAAGATGGGACTTGCTGTGGTCCTCTTTTGGCAGACTTATTCGATCTGCCAAATTTCATAAGGATCGGTCGACTATATCCAATAGCTGCTATATAACTGAATGATCGGAAATGCCATATCTCTGTTGTTTTTTAAGCTAGAAGACTTTGTATAGATTCTACTTTCGGCAAACTAATTTGATCTGATCTCCAGCCTAGTTTTAGCTTGGACGTCTCCAGCTGGAATATTCCGGCCAATGTCGGGTCAGGCAGCAGCCACGGTATAGATTAAAGTAATATAAATGTAATATATCTGTTGATGAACGGTCACTTCAGACTGGAAACGGCATTAATTTACAATTCGGTTTGGAAACTGGTCACACAAAAAAGTTTATGAAGAGAAGAAGAAGGTTCTAGAAGCGTCGGTTGCAAATTCGGCGTACGAGTTTTTGCTTGCTTTTGTTATGACAGATGGCGAAATCAAGAGATTGAGCCAGTTCTATTTTCAATAAATACGGTTAATCATCATAAGGAACTTTGGTCCTTCAGAGCCAGATTCGTTATTGTTAGTAACTAAAAGTAAAGCACCATTGCGATGGAACAACTCAAACGGCTAAAGGGAGTGAGGAGCCGTCTCAAATCCAGCCTCACCAAACTGCTACACACAGCAGAAAGCTCTTCCGCATCAATCGGCGTTGACGCCGTGGAGGTACTGCTAGTCAGGCTCGACAAGGTTTGGAATGATTTCGAACTTGCCGGAGATGATCTGAGCGTGCTTGACGACGTCGAGGGCTGGGTTGATCCTGCGGAAGACTACGACCAGTATGAGGCGAAGTACATAAAAGCCCGTGCGCTTTTGTTTTCCCTCAAGCGCTCACAGGAGCCGACAACACCAACAACAACGAGACATGCAGAAGGAGACTCAATAGCTAACAACGACGCTATATCTCGCTTAGTGCAGCAACAACAAGAGTTTCTCGAACGACTAGGAGCAACTTCAACACCAACCCAGGCTGACGCCGCGGCGCCAGTAAGGGAGACAGAATTACCGAAAATTCACATAAAACCGTTTGGTGGCATTTACAAGGAGTGGCCAGCCTTCAAAGCACTGTACATAAGCACTGTACATAGCAAGCAACATCTGGGTAAGATACAAAAGTACCACTATCTAAAATCGTTCCTCGTGGACGAGGCTGCAAGTTTGGTACGCCATTTGCCGATTTCTGAGACGGCATATGACAACGCTTGGGAGCGCCTCAACGAGAGATACGATCGACCACGGCAAATTATTCACAACCTTTTGGACACCTTTATGGAGCTACCATCGACTAACAATGGAGAGGTATCCATATTGCGTAGCGTGTCAGATGGTGCAAATGAAGTCATCCGTGCATTGGACTCAATTGGCCATATGGACCGAGACTGCTGGGTTATCCATTTATTGCTGAATAAAATCGATCCAGAGTCACGCCGCAAATGGGTAGATGCAAGCCGTGCTTCAAATTCACCAAGAGTCGAAGAGTTCTTCAAGTTCCTGGACGCACGATGTGAAGAATTTGAGCTGTGTCAAAGCGATCCTGTACCGAAACAGGGTGGTAACAACAAGAAGACAAGCAGAGCCATGGTAACTGCTGCGCTGACAAAATGCGTGAATTGTAATGCGGATGGGCATCAACTGTTTAAGTGTCCTCAATTCATTGGTTTGTCTATCGACCAACGCCGTTCTTTTCTAAGGCACAAATCTCTCTGCTTTAACTGTCTCAAACCAGGTCACAGGTCATCAAACTGTAGCTCAAAGTACAACTGTCAGCAGTGTGGCAGCAGACACCACACACTCATACACACGCATGTTATGCAGACCAACGAGGGTCAAATCACATCCACGTCTTCAAGCGATCGCAAGGATCCAGACACGACATCGGTGACTGCGAGTCACATGTCACAGGCACTACTCACGCCAACCCTATTGTCACATGGGCAAGTAGGACGAACATGTACCTTGCCAACTGCATTGGTACACATCCGCAACTCTCAAGGCACATACACAAACTGCCGGGTGCTACTCGACACGGGCTCGGAGTTATCATATGTATCGGAACGCTGTATTAAGGCACTGGGTCTTAGTCGGGCTCCTGGCCGGATTCTCATTTCCGGCATTTCTTCAATCAAGGCTGATACCACGAGGGGATTCAGCACACTCACGATCAAGTCTAGAGTTTCTGATCACTCGCTACAAGTAAAGGCTCATATTCTAGGAAAAATCACATCTACGCTGGCAAGGGAAAACATCGATGCATCTGCGCTTGAGATCTTCAATGGGATTCCGCTTGCAGACACGGAATTCAACTCGGCATCGCCTATAGACGTTCTATTAGGCACCGATTCTGTATGGGCTATTTTAACCGGCAACAGGAAGCTGGATGCGCAAGGCAACATAATAGCTATTTCAACAATCTTTGGATGGGTTATCACATCGATTGCGTATCAAAATCCATCAATCACCACGTCATTTTTGTCTACAGTCGATATCCATGCTACTCTACAAAGGTTTTGGGAAATCGAGGACTCCCAAATCACCACTCACCATGATCCTGAAAATGTTAAGGTTGAAGAGCATTTTCAAACCACGCACTCACGCGACTCCAAGGGAAGATACACCGTAGAGCTTCCATTCAAGGATGCAGATCCTCAATTCACTGACACTCTGCAGGGAGCAACCCAACGCTTTGCTTCTGTGGAGCGCCGTCTACATAGAGACACAGATCTGCACTCACGGTATGTACAATTCATGCAAGAGTATATTTCGCTAGGCCACATGCGCCAATTGAGCCCTGACGAAATTCTCACCAACGATGGAAGGGTATTCTATATGCCACATCACCCTGTACTTGGAAAGAAACTACGAGTAGTTTTTGACGGTTCATTCCAAGATTCTTCTGGTCAATCTTTAAACGACACCCTGAACGTTGGGCCGAGCATTCAACGAAACCTGTTCGATGTATGCGTACGCTTTCGTTTACATAAATACGTTTTTTCTGCGGACATTATCAAGATGTTCAGGCAAATTTGGATCAACAAGCATCACCGCAACTATCAACGTATCGTTTGGAGAGAACATCCTTCAGCTCCACTTCTACATTACCAACTCTGCACTGTAACCTATGGCACTGCGTGTGCACCATTTCTGGCTGTACGGGTTCTTAAGCAACTGGCCAGAGATTACCAACATTTGTATCCAACTGCTGCGCGCATTCTTCTTGAAGATTTCTACGTTGACGACGTTTTAACAGGAGCTGACACCGAGGAGAAGCTTCTACAATACAAACAAGAACTAATTCTACTAATGTCATGTGCTCAACTCGAACTTGGAAAATGGATTTCCAACAGCAACCGCTTTGTCGACCCTGAGACAACAATCACAAACAACACATCATACAGTCCACTCGAAACTACGAACAAGGTTTTGGGAATTCATTGGCTACCGCACACGGACACATTGGCATACAAGGTATCTTTGCCCAGCGAGGGAAAGATTACAAAACGGCAAGTTTTATCAGACGTGTCTCGCATTTTCGACCCACTTGGATTGCTGGCTCCAGTGGTTATTCAATTCAAAATCCTGTTCCAAGAACTTTGGGTTCTCAACTTAGACTGGGACAGCCCGCTACCGCTCAGCCTGGAAGATTGGTATCTCAAATGCAAACACGATATCAACACGCTCAATGAACTTGAGGTTCCACGCTACATTGGCAACTCTACTGACACAATTGAATTGCATGCCTTCTCGGACGCATCTATAAAAGCCTACGCCGCTGCCGTTTACAGTAGAGTCACTCTCCCTGATGGTAACATACAGGTTACTCTTATAGCTGCAAAGACTCGTGTTGCACCGCTCAAAACACAATCACTTCCACGCCTGGAATTGTGCGGCGCACTGCTACTAAGTCGACTCATCAACTCAGTCAAGGCTGCACTGAAAAACTACAACGTCACTGTTTACGCCTGGTGCGACTCTACCATTGTTTTGGCTTGGCTCTCGCACATACCTGCCAAACTAAAGACTTTCGTCGCAAACCGCACTGCCGAAATCCTCAGCATCATTCCACGAGATCACTGGCAACATGTCAAATCAGATGACAACCCTGCTGACTGCGCTTCAAGAGGCATGCTAGCTGCTGACTTAGTAAACCACAACCTATGGTGGAAGGGCCCACACTGGCTATACTCAACCGAAGCTGAATGGGTAAAAACACCTAGCACTCCACATTCTAGTCTTGTTTCAGATGAACAAGTCCAGGCTGAAGTAAAGGGTTCCGCCTTCACGACAATCACATACAACACTGAAACCTCACTATTGGGCCAACTGATCGACCGTGTCTCCTCGTGGCCAAAGCTACTTCGTATTCTCGCCTACGTTCTCAAGTTCATCCGACGCAATCGCGGAAAATCCAACACCGCTACGCTGACATTTGAGGAAATCCATGACGCACGGATCCTGTACCTGCGCCATGCCCAAGACGAATTCCAAGCTGACTACAAGCGACTCCTCAACCAGAAAGATTTGGGACACAAATCAAAATTGCGCACCCTCTCACCGCAAATCGACAAACATGGACTCCTGCGAGTGGGTGGCCGCTTAGGTAATTCAGAACTGCCAGCGGATGTGCAGCATCCAATAATTCTGCCCAAATCTCATCGCATAACGAAGCTCATTCTGGAACATGAGCACCGGATTCACTTACATCCTGGTGTATCGGCGTTATTCGTGATCGCACGCCAACGCTACTGGGTATTTGGCGCACGCAACCTCATTCGAAGGATCACGCATGACTGTCTAAAATGCTTCAGACAACGCCAACACACATCTCACCAATTCATGTCAGATCTGCCGTCTGTCCGGGTTCGACAGGCATTTCCGTTTGCAAACACTGGCTGCGACTACGCCGGGCCAATCACCCTCAAGGTCCACAAGGGACGAAATCCACGCAAAGAAAAGGGTTACATCTGTCTATTCGTATGCCTAGCCACTTCTGCCTTGCATTTGGAATTGGCTACAGATCTTACAACCGATACATTCTTGGCGGCCCTCAGACGATTCATCTCTCGCCGCGGAAAATGCTCGCAAATGTATAGCGACAACGGGCGAAACTTCGTCGGGGCAAAAAGGGCATTAAACGAAATGCAAACTCTTCTGAAGTCAGACGAACACAACAACGCCGTACTGAAGGCCCTGGCAGACGAAGGAATCAACTGGAATTTCATTCCCCCCCATGCACCACACTGGGGTGGCAAATGGGAATCAGCTGTGCGCTCTGTCAAATTGCATCTTCATAGAGTCATTGGCAAGAATGTCCTCACCTTTGAGAAAATGCACACACTTCTCGCCCAAATAGAAGCTGTGGTCAACTCACGTCCACTATTCTCAACTTCGGACACTGAGGTCAACTATCTGTCGCCAGCACACTTCCTCATTGGTCGTCCCTACACGACCGTACCAGAAGGCGATCTATCAAATGTACCAATCAACCGTTTGGATTATTGGCAACAGACTCAAGCTATGCTGCAAGGCTTCTGGAAACAATGGCACATGGAATATCTTACATCACTCCAGCATCGGCCAAAGTGGATGAACAAATCGGTCAACATTGCCAAGGATGACATCGTGCTCCTTAAGGATTCTCACACCCCGCCAGCAGCATGGGCTCTCGGAAGAGTCATCGAAACATATCCAGGGAAGGATGGAATGGTCCGCGCTGTACGACTTAGGACTCCAACTGGAGAAACCACCCGTCCAATTGTCAAGATCGCCCTATTACCAAATTCTGAAACAGTGTTTCAGGGGAGGCCGGGATGTTGATGAACGGTCACTTCAGACTGGAAACGGCATTAATTTACAATTCGGTTTGGAAACTGGTCACACAAAAAAGTTTATGAAGAGAAGAAGAAGGTTCTAGAAGCGTCGGTTGCAAATTCGGCGTACGAGTTTTTGCTTGCTTTTGTTATGACAGATGGCGAAATCAAGAGATTGAGCCAGTTCTATTTTCAATAAATACGGTTAATCATCAATATCTATAAATGTAATAATTATAGTTTGTGATATATATTTATTATCTTATCGCTGTTGTTGGTCGCAAGCCGACTATTCTCGGCCACTCGGCTTTATTTATCTTTATCATTAGGTTAGCGTGCTTTCGCCCGGCCTATGTTCTAAGGCGGGCTTACTCGCATCATAGATTGGAGCTTTGTCTAACTCCAATTTTATATGCAAAATACACAATATTATAACGGTGCGAAATATAAATAGTTTCGTCTATTTTATTTTGGAAAACGGAAAAGGTCATTGAAAAATCTCAATGACCAAACAGCCTCCTTATTTGCTGCACCTTTCCTATGGAGGGTCAGATCGAAAAAAAATAAATCCACGAGGGGTATCAAGGGTGCTCGGCAGTTTATATCCGTTATCCTATATATATATTGCTATGCATAAGGCATGCAATTTGCTATGCTTATTCCCCGCCTGCGCACATAAGCGGGATGGCCTGATTCCCCGCCTGCGTCCTAAGCTTTAAAACTGAGAGACTAGTTTGCGTAGAAACAGACAGACAGACATGCTTATATCGACTCAGGAGGTGATCCTGATCAAGAATATATATACTTTATTGGGTCGGAGATGTCTCCTTCACTGCGTTGCACACTTTTGGACAAAATTGTAATACACTCTGCAAGGGTTAAAAATATGAATAACAACATGACTTTTGAAAATATGAGATACTATAAGTGATTATAAATTTGACCCCCGTAAGTTAGATCTGTATTGGTTTTTATTTTGGGTTTACCAAATATTTATTATCTTTTATATTCTCGATCAGCTGATTGTCAGCCGTGATTGAATGACGACGTGCCTTGGCTCGAGGAATCAAAGTTTCGTTCTGGCTGCAGTCGTGTTGCCACGCAATGAGCTCATTGAGCAACGATTAAAAGAACGAGCGTTGAAGCTCAGTGAACCAAAGAAACGGCTTCTACTCTTATTTTTCAACCCGCGATACCGAAATGGGAAAATCGGCGACTAAGAGCAACCCGGCTCTACTGACCGCTGAAAGCCAAAGGGCACGGTCTTGCTCACCCGCTCTGCTCACTCCGAGTCATGGAGTTCACAGAGTAAAACCCCCCTCCAGTGGCGGGAACAAATTTCGCTCCAACAACAAGCAGTGCTACATTTTCTGCAACCTCTGCAACTCAAAATACCGTGACGTCAACGACTACAGCGAGTACAAAAACAAGAACTTCGGAAAGCGGCCCCGGCCACACAGACTCGAATGAATCGCTACGTTCAAATTAGGCGCAAGGGCAAGGGCCTATAGGTGGTAGTAAAAGGAATCGAACCCGATGTTACCGCCGCGGAAATAAAAACCGCCCTTAAAGAAAAAGGCTTCACCTCCAAGAATTTTATTAACATTCTAAATAAAGATAAAAAGCCACAACCCCTCTTCAAGGTCGAGCTCGAGCCAGATAGCAAGTCGCTGAAGAAGAACTGTAACGAATAACCTAGAGCAGCTGTTGGTCCTGACTGAGCGTTGCACGCATTTGTAATCCGGCTGTGTCTCGCCGGCAAGTGTAGTGGTGTTCGGTGAGCTGCAGTCTAGGGGTGCTCATTGAATCCTAATTTGAAGTATGCGTGCGAGATAGGTTAGCCATTCTGGCCGGAAAAAAAAAGAGAGATAAGCTAGCAGCTAAATGGAGAGGGTCAAGAGACAAGAACCTCAGGTTCCTGAAGAACCTGATAGCAAACAATCATACACCCCAAGGTCGCGTTGGGGTGTTTTTGGCCCACCCTACCATGGCCTATACTCCGTATTCCTACATTTGCTAGGCCCCTTTTTATAAGCTTCTACGGCGGCGTCTCGATCAGCATGGAGAACAGGGCTTGTTAAGCTATTAATAGTTTTTAATAGCGGCCGAATAAACACACGATTCTTCTGTTTTAATTTCAATTTTTATTTCGAGGGTTCAATTTAACCCAAAACCCAGCTGCTCAAAACAAATGCCGAAAACCAAGTTAAAAAAGCTTGCGCAGAAGCTTTACACAAACTCCCAAAGTGCATGCGCTACAAAGAACAACAAAGCGCATGCGGAACTGGGAGACAGACAGAAAAGAAAAGGGTGATAACAAATGCTGCAGATAAATACACTACAATTATGCCAAATTTTTTCTTCTGGTGGCTGCTTGGCCCAACAGGGATAATTATTCCTTCATTATAAAATATGGTTTATTAATATTTAAAGTTACGAATTTGGTGTATATTTACAATTAGCTCTAATAAACTCGTACCGATCGTTTCATCAGGTTTACCGAGTTAATAATGATTTCCAAAATAAATTTGGGTTAACGAACTTAGAATATAATGCTTAAAAAGAATTGATAATCGAGGAACAGAGAATTGCAATATTATTTATATTTTAAATGAAATTTAATATCGAGCTTGTTTACTTCGAATGCATACATTTTGTTTTGAGACTTCGATATCAAATATCATTTTTATATTTTTTGTTCAAATGGCAGGTTAAGATAAGGGATTCTGCTGAACAGCTGATATATATAAACTAAGGTTTTGTTGTTGTGCTAGCACTCACCTAAAACCGTATTTAGCGTTAAAATCGCTCACCTGCTGATCCACCGATGAAAGCGCTTCCATGAGTGATGCAACTGTAACTTAGGTATAAGGAGAGAGCACAAAAACAAATCTTATTGCTATCTTGCTTATCACTACCATATGCACTCGCCGTTTAAATTCTTATGAGCAGCTAATTTTCTGTCAATTCTCTTCTACGTTAACATATGTAGGTTAATTCTTTTGTTGACAAATTCATAATTTAAGCACTTCTTTAAATTATGCTGTGTTATTTACACGATCTTATAATATAATTCATTTTCTTATTATTCTGCATCAGAGCTTTCCCTTTTACTTGACCTTGCAAGATTTCTACACAATTTTTGGCAGATACATTCAAGTATTTTACAATAGGATTTCGCTAAAATTTAATTACATTTCGGTTTATATATCTTGGTATTCAAGTTAAATTAATCTAATTTTTCAATTTTTTTCTACAGCATTTTTTTTCTTTGTCTTCATTATAAATATATTTTTTTTTTAAATCACACTGCGAGAAATTTATACCACTATAATTCTACATAATTCTATTCATTAGAGGTTTAAATTGCCTTCCTGTATAGAAATAGTAATGCACTGTGAGAAAATTTTTAATATATTATTTTTAATCTTGTAAAACTATGTTACATATTAATTATATTTCGTGTTTGCTTCCTTTTCCTTTTTTTTTTAACCACTAATTTAATTTAAATGTTCTCGATGCTGCTGACGGATCCTGATGGGCTGCGCTGACTCCTGAACACACTTTGTCGACGTTTCCTTTTTCCCTGTGTATTGAGGTAAGGGAACCAGTTCTTGAAGCGGCGTTCGAACGCCAAGCTGGGCTTTAAGACACCGGCGATTTTGTGGGCAGGCTCTAATTTTTTTGCAGGCCGCCCAGATGAACCAAGGTGGTTTAATAGATGCCACTTTTACTCCTGGATAATAAGCACGCACGTTATATTGAAGATCTTATACTTATGATTTTAATTGTAAAAATAAACTTCAGCCTCTGTCGGGTCAGCAGCAGCCACGGCATAGATTAAATCAATATAAATGTAATAATTATAGTTTGTGATATATATTTATTATTATCGCTGTTGTTGATCGCAAACCGACTCTTCTCGGCCGCTCGGCTTTATTTATCTCTATCATTAAGTTAGCGAGCTTTCGCCTGGCCTATGTTCTAAGGCGGGCTTACTCGTGCCCTTTATCTTACAGCATACGCATCATAGATTGGAGCTTTGTCTAACTCCAATTTTATATGCAAAATAAACAATATTATAACGGTGCGAAATATAAACAGTTCCGTCTTTTTTATTTTGGAAAAAGGAAAAGGTCATTGAAAAATATCAATGACCAAACAGCCTCCTTATTTGCTGCACATTTCCTATGGAGGGTCAGATCTAAAAAAAGAAATCCACGAGGGATATCAAGGGTGCTCGGCAGGTTATATCCATTTTCCTATATATATATTGGAAATCGGTGCTATGCATAAGGCATGCAATCGATAGTAGGCCTACCAATATTGACTCCCAGTCCCCTGTAATCCACAACTGGTAATGCTAGAGCAGTCAATCCATCCCCCTTTAGATGGCGTACTCAAAAATCCCTTATTTTCAAATATAGCCGTTACAGAACGAAGTCCACCCAATCTTCAAGCTGTATTGTAGCTATATTGTAATCTACAATATCTTTTGCATCGGAGAATCACTGTTGAAGAGCCACATAAACGCAACGGTCAACTACAATGCACTAATTGCCAAGAGTATGGACACACTAGGTCATACTGCACACTTCGCTTGCGCACCTAGGCGGGAGTGCCTGACTCCCCCCTGCGCAACTAGGTGGGAGGGCCCTTTTCCCTGCCTGCGCACCTAGGCGGGAGGGCCTTATTCCCTGCCTGCGCACATAAGCGGGATGGCTTGATTCCCCGCCTGCGTCCTAAGCTTTAAAACTGAGAGACTTGTTTGTGTAGAAACAGACAGACGGACATGCTTATATCGACTCAGGAGGTGACCCTGATCAAGAATATATATACTTTATAGGGTCGGATATGTCTCCTTCACTGCGTTGCACACTTTTGACCAAAATTAGAATACCCTCTGCAAGGGTATAACAACAAAGTTATGTCATTTCCGATCAATCGTTTATATGGCAGCTATAGGATATGTTGACCGATCCCGGCCGTTCCGACTTATATACTGCCTGCAAAGAAAACAAGAATGGAAAGCTAGCGGAGCCGAAGTTGATATACTCTTGCAGATATGTGGCAGCTTAAATTATTACATATATATCGGATCTTATATAGTTGGCCGATCATATGAAACGGAGAGACGGACATGCTTATATCGACTCAGGAGGTGATGCTGATCAAGAATATATATGCTTTATAGGGTCGGAGATGTCTCTTTTGACCATGTCTCTTTTGATGCACACTTTTGACCAAAAGTATAATACCCTCTGCAAGGGTATAAAAATATGAATAACAACATAACTTTTGAAAATATGAGATACTATAAGTGTCGGGTCAGGCAGCAGCCACAGCTATCACTAATATATAATAATTATAGTTTGTCATTTCATATTTGTCCTATTTATCTTATCGCTATTGTTGGTCGCAAGCCGACTCTTCTCGGCCGCTCGGCTTCAACGGGCTTTATCTTTAGCATTAAGTTAACGAGCTTTCGCCCGGCTTATGTTCTAAGGCGGGCCCACTTGTACTCTCTATCTCAGTGCATACGCATCATAAATCGGAGCTTTCTCGCACTCCATTTCCTATGCGAATAAATAAACATTTTATAACGTTGTGAAATATATAATTTCCTCTTTTTTGTTATTTGGAAAAAAGGGAAAAGGTCATTGAAAAGGCTCAATGACCAAAAATTGGTGACCCCGACGTGATATAATTAATAAAATTAACAATTTCAAGAACATTAAATATAACTAGTGCAAATATACCCGATTCAGTTTTGTGCGGTGTATTAACATATGTATGTACATTTTGAACATAAACGGCATACAGTGCATCAGTGAAACAATTATTTTGTATTTATTCACAAATCATTTAATAATATAAATAAATACATAGGCATAAAATACAATTGTTATCCGGTCCGCCAACATACATACATACATACATATATACGTTCCACTTGCAAGTGCATTCGCCTCTCACAAGCGTTCATATATATATACATTCCACAACTCAGCGTACGGTTCTGAGCGCACAGTGGGATAAATCGAGTTCGCTGCGCTCAAATAAAATTAAATATAATAAAATAAACCAGAGCTATAATCTTGGCGCCAAAATTAATTTGGCCGCGGTTTTACTTCAATTGAGCGTATTTCAATTATAGTGGCGATGAACTCCAGCGGCGCCGTCACAGGAGAACCCACTCCATCTCGGAGTGCGATTTTAAAATGCAAGGCAAAGGGTATCCTCCAGGATTTGAAGAGGATCCAAGGCGTCCTGCAGCCAATGTCAAAGGTGGAAGACGCCATGCTCCATGTGCGTCACGGCCAGTTGGTCGCCATGTACGATGATTTTAAGGCCATCCACGGGGAGCTTGAAGAGTTAGATATTTCTGAGATAAGCAGCGACTTGCGATGGACAGTGTCTGAGCTTGTAGCTACGATGCATGCCGAAATCGAGCACGAGACGTCGTTGCGCTCTGCTCGAATTGCTGCCCATTCCACCCTGGCCAGCGGAGTTTCCAGTATTCAGGTGGACTCAACGCTCAGTCGGAGTTTTCAAGCCTTGCCTCCTCTTCCTCTTCCTACTTTTAGCGGAGGATATTCGGAGTGGGCTGAGTTTCACTCGGCTTTCTCAACGATCGTGGGCTGCAATCCTCACATAAGTAAGGTGGAAAAGCTGCAGAGGTTGCGATCTTGTCTTCGGGACTCAGCATTAGAAGCAGTTCGCTCCTTGGAAATCTCCGAGGAGAATTATGATGTCGCGTTGCGTCTTCTGGAAAAACGATTTAATAACCGTCGGTTAATATTTCAGGCTCATGTAAACGGGATTCTGGGCCTCAGCCTATTGGAAGGTGGCTCAGTGGCATCGCTTCGAGGGCTTTCCGATAAATTCAATGCCCACATGCGAGCCTTGCAAAATTTGGGGACGACCATGCAGATCGCCAGCAGTATCATTGTCCAAGTGATCCTTCAACGGTTGGACCCAGCTACCCAGGTCAAGTGGGAGGAATGTCAAAATGCGTCGAACTTGGACCTCATCCCTACCTGGGAGTCGATGGCAGAATTTTTGGAGCAGCGGTGCAGGACTCTGGAGGCTATCAGATGGGAAGACGTAGAGTCTCGAACAATAATAATAGATCGTCCTTTATCGTCACTAAGTCACCTTCCCCTGCTTGTAGATTATGTGGTGGGTGGTCCCACGTAGTGTCTGCATGCCCCAGATTTTTGTTAATGCCCCCTGAGAGCCGCCTTGGTGAGGCTAGGCGACTCGGTCTATGTCGGAAATGTCTCCAACCTGGTCATCACCTGCGTGAGTGCCTCGCTGCTAATTGTCGCAGTTGTGGGAGGAGGCATCACAGCCTGCTGCATTTTTTGGAAGTGCAGTCATCCAGTAGCCTGCCTTCTGTTGAATCATCTACGTCAGCCACAACCGAGGGCGCCGAGCCAATAAGCGCTTCACCATCCGCGGCTAATGCACTAGTTGCCCAAGGTCGCAGCAGTGAGGTAGCCTTACTTGCTACAGCGAACATTCTCGTTCGGAGTCGCACTGGAGTTTTTGTTCCATGCCGAGCTCTATTGGATTCAGGATCGCAAGTGCACGTGATAACTTCCCGACTGGCTAGTCAGCTGCAGCTTCCTAGACGCAAATCTTACATGGCAGTGTCTGGAATTGGCAACACTGGCTTCGCGACAGATGAATTATCCGTCGATGTGCTCCTTCGGTCCCGTTGCTCCGAATATTCGGCCTTTGTCAACGCTGTCATCGCTCCCAGCATCACGGATTTCCAGCCTAGTTTCAGCTTGGACGTCTCCAGCTGGAATATTCCGGCCAACCTCACTTTAGCCGATCCAAAGTTTTTCTGGCCACAACGTATCGATTTGCTTATCGGAGCCAGTCTATTTTATGAATTATTGTGTGCTGGGCAAATCCAGCTTTCAGCTGGCCTACCGTTGTTGCAGAAAAAAAGGCTTGGATGGGTTGTATGTGGAGGCGGTTCACACGTGGAGAGAATGTCAATCGCGCCCACAGCTCATATTATGAAGTGGCCGTTGGGGAAAAGTATGGATCTAGCCCCCGGCCGGGATGGAGTGTCTCAAATGGCCGATAATAGAACCGAATCTGGATCTACCAAGCGCGCAGTAACTAAGTTTTCGCTAACTGCCCCTTAAGGATGAAGTTGAAGGACAGGCCTCAACTTGGGGGGGATTGTCGGGTCAGGCAGCAGCCATAGCTATCACTAATATATAATAATTATAGTTTGTCATTTCATATTTGTCCTATTTATCTTATCGCTATTGTTGGTCGCAAGCCGACTCTTCTCGGCCGCTCGGCTTCAACGGGCTTTATCTTTAGCATTAAGTTAACGAGCTTTCGCCCGGCTTATGTTCTAAGGCGGGCCCACTTGTACTCTCTATCTCAATGCATACGCATCATAAATCGGAGCTTTCTCGCACTCCATTTCCTATGCGAATAAATAAACATTTTATAACGTTGTGAAATAAATAATTTCCTCTTTTTTGTTATTTGGAAAAAAGGGAAAAGGTCATTGAAAAGGCTCAAACAATAAGTGATTATAAATTTGACCCCCGTAAGTTAGATCTGTATTGGTTTTTATTTTGGGTTCACCAAATATTTATTATCTTTTATATTATCGATCAGTTGATTGTCAGCCGTGATTGAGTGACGACGTGCCTTGGCTCGCGGAATCAAAGTTTCGTTCTGGCCGCAGTCGTGTTGCCACGCAATGAGCTCATTGAGCAACGATTAAAATAACGAGTGTAGAAGCTCAGTGAACCAAAGAAACGGCTTCTACTCTTATTTTTCAACCCGCGATACCGAAATGGGAAAATCGGCGACTAAGAGCAACCCGGCTCTACTGACCGCTGAAAGCCAAAGGGCACGGTCTTGCTCACCCGCTCTGCTCACTCCGAGTCATGGAGTTCACAGAGTAAAACCCCCCTCCAGTGGCGGGAACAAATTTCGCTCCAACAACAAGAAGTGCTACATTTTCTGCAACCTCTGCAACTCAAAATACCGTGACGTCAACGACTACAGCGAGTACAAAAACAAGAACTTCGGAAAGCGGCCCCGGCCACACAGACTCGAATGAATCGCTACGTTCAAATTAGGCGCAAGGGCAAGGGCCTATAGGTGGTAGTAAAAGGAATCGAACCCGATGTTACCGCCGCGGAAATAAAAACCGCCCTTAAAGAAAAAGGCTTCACCTCCAAGAATTTTATTAACATTCTAAATAAAGATAAAAAGCCACAACCCCTCTTCAAGGTCGAGCTCGAGCCAGATAGCAAGTCGCTGAAGAAGAACTGTAACGAATAACCTAGAGCAGCTGTTGGTCCTGACTGAGCGTTGCACGCATTTGTAATGCGGCTGTGTCTCGCCGGCAAGTGTAGTGGTGTTCGGTGAGCTGCAGTCTAGGGGTGCTCATTGAATCCTAATTTGAAGTATGCGTGCGAGATAGGTTAGCCATTCTGGCCGGAAAAAAAAAGAGAGATAAGCTAGCAGCTAAATGGAGAGGGTCAAGAGACAAGAACCTCAGGTTCCTGAAGAACCTGATAGCAAACAATCATACACCCCCAGGTCGCGTTGGGGTGTTTTTGGCCCACCCTACCATGGCCTATACTCCGTATTCCTACATTTGCTAGGCCCCTTTTTATAAGCTTCTACGGCGGCGTCTCGATCAGCATGGAGAACAGGGCTTGTTAAGCTATTAATAGTTTTTAATAGCGGCCGAATAAACACACGATTCTTCTGTTTTAATTTCAATTTTTATTTCGAGGGTTCAATTTAACCCAAAACCCAGCTGCTCAAAACAAATGCCGAAAACCATGTTAAAAAAGCTTGCCCAGAAGCTTTACACAAACTCCCAAAGTGCATGCGCTACAAAGAACAACAAAGCGCATGCGAAACTGGGAGACAGACAGACAAGAAAAGGGTGATAACAAATGCTGCAGATAAATACATTACAATTATGCCAAATTTTTTCTTCTGGTGGCTGCTTGGCCCAACAGGGATAATTATTCCTTCATTATAAAATATGGGTTATTAATATTTAAAGTTACGAATTTGGTGTATATTTACAATTAGCTCTAATAAACTCGTACCGATCGTTTCATCAGGTTTAGCGAGTTAATAATGATTTCCAAAATAAATTTAGGTTAACGAACTTAGAATAAATTGTTTGAAAAGAATTGAGAATCGAGGAACTGAGAATTGCAATATTATTTATATTTCAAATGAAATTTATTATCGAGCTTGTTTACTTCGAATGCATACATTTTGTTTTGAGACCTCGATATCAAATATCATTTTTCTGTTTTTTTTTTTCAAATGGCATGTTAAGATAAGGGATTCTGCAGAACAGCTGATATATATAAACAACAGGTTGTGTTGTTGTGCTAGCACTCACCTAAAAGCGTATTTAGCGTTAAAATCGCTCACCTGCTGATCCACCGATGAAAGGGCTTCCATGAGTGATGCAACTGTAACTTAGGTATAAGGAGAGAGCGCAAAAACAAATCTTATTGCTATCTTGCTTATCACTACCATATGCACTCGCCGTTTACATTCTTATTTGCAGCACTTCTTCTGCCAATTCTTTTCTACGTTAACATATGTAGGTTAATTCTCTTGTTGACAAATTCATAATTTAAGCACTTCTCTAAATGATGCTGTGTTATTTACACGAGCTTATAATATAATTCATTTTCTTATTATTCTGCATCAGAGCTTTCCCTTTTACTTGACCTTGCAAGATTTCTACACAATTTTTGACAGATACATTCAAGTATTTTACAATAGGATTTCGCTAAAATTTAATTACATTTCGGTTTATATTTCTTGGTATTCAAGTTAATTTAACCTAATTTTTCATTTTTTTTCTACATCATTTTTTTTCTTGACTCCCAGTGGGACTTGTAATCCCCAACTGGTAATGCCAGCGCAGTCAATCCATTTTCCGCTAGATGGCGTACTCAAAAATCCCTTATTTTCAAACCTAGCCGTTACAACACCAAGATCTGACTTGGTGGTAAATCCAACAAGGCAGATCCCGCCATAATTACTGGCGCAAATCTTTTGCATGATAGCGTCCGACTTCACCGTGGAGATCCTCAACCTAATCGCGCGGTTCCCTCTGCATACGTACAGCCCACCTCCCGCCCAACTGACCGAGGGGCGCTTCCCCATAACGTACGGCTCGAATCGCGGGGATAGATCCGAGAGAGTATAAAGAGAAGGAGTAGAGTATTACGAGGAAGAGTGTTGCACAGATAAGGAGTTTAGTATAAAGGATTTAAGATTGTTAGTAGAGCAAAGTGGCAAGATGTTGTACAGACCATTGTAGTCCGAACCCTGAACGGATCGTGTTGGGCATATGTCGAGCTACAATGGCTAAGGAGTAGAGGACGAAAGTTTCTAGTCCTTCTTATAGGAACATTAAAATTTAAGCGTGTTAGTAAATGCTGGCTGTCTACATTACCATTAATAAGATTAAATAGAAACATGACACCCAGCATCATTCTACGGTTTGTTGATGATGGTAAGTTTATTAATAAAAGCCTACAATGATAGGATGGAAGGTGTCGACTTGCATCCCAATTAAGTCCCCTAAGTGCGAAGATATGGAAGTATTTTTGAACAGATTCTATGTGATCTTGGTGTACTCCGTATTGAGGACTCCAGACACACGATCCATACTCAAGAATCGGACGGACTAGTGAAGTATATAAAGTTTTTGTTAAGTCATTGAATTCTTTTTACCATCTTTTAATAAAACCAAGCACACCCATAACTTTATTAACCATGGTGGATATATGGTCGGTAAATTTAAGTTTCAAATCTAATAGGACACCCAGATCGTTAACCTGAGTTAATCGTTCTAAGGCATTCCCATAGAGAAAGTACGTAGCCTGGTGAGGACTAGATCGATAAGATGACATGAGTTTACATTTCGATCCATTAAGCTTTAGGTTATTTGCTAAACACCAATTTTGAAATTTTTCCAAATCGGATTGAAGTCTAGATTGGGCGCTAGTGAATCTATACTAAAGACAAAGCTTAACGTCAGCAGCGTACATAAGTACAAGTGAGTAAGTTAAGGCAAGGGGCAAGTCGTTAATAAATAATGTAAAGAGTAATGGTCCAAGATGGTTTCCTTGGGGCACCCCAGATGTGAAGCGGACTAAACATCTTTAAAGAAAACACGTTGGGTTCTTTCAGATTAGTAACTCGAAATCCAAATCAGGAGATCAGTTGGGAATCCCAAAAGACTGAGTTTACTTATAAGAAGCGAATGGTTAACAGAGTCAAATGCTTTACTGAAATCAGTGTAAAATAGGCGTTTCCCTATTTTTGTCGCACGCGTGCCTTCAGAAATGCTGGACCTAATTTTGCGTTGTAGCCGGATTGAAAACAACTTTGGTTGAAATTCCGGCGAAAGACTTCTTGACCTTTAGCGAAGTTTACTCCGCTCCCTGTTTTTGCTATCCTGCTGTTGAGTCAGCTTCTTTGCTTTAACTCGAGCCAGTTCCAGTGAATCTTCTCTACTGAATGCTACTCCTCTATCCTGCAAAACTTCAAGCGACCTTAGCAAGGCTACTACTACCTGTACTACCTGATGTCACCATATGCTGGCCAAACACCATGTAATAGGGTGACGTACCAATTGCCGAATGGGTGGCTGACCTTAAAGCACAGCAAATGCTGCTTAAATTGGCGTCCCAGTCTTTTTGGCTGACATCTACATAAGATCGAATCGCGCTAATTATTGATCGGTTAACGCGTTCTGACGCATTTGCTTGTGGCGAATGAATAGCAGTAAGCTTGTGGGTAATCCTATGTTCCCTCAAAAGCTTTTGAAACGGTTCTGATCTAAACTGTGAACCGTTATCAGACACAATTGTTTCTGAAATGCCACACAGGTGAAACAACTCTTCTTTTAAGTACTTAATTACGACTGCTGCTTCCAGCTTCTTAACGGCTTTGACAAATACAAACTTATAATACTGCTTAACTTATATAATGATGCTGCAAACTAATATAAAAATAGAAATACTCCCGCTCCTTGAACGAGAATACGGACCCGGAAATCGGAAAACGGAAATCGATATAAATCCGTTAAAAGAATCTTTTAGACTCTGGAGCCTTACCCATCGGAGGTCTTAAAGGACTGTTTGGTGCCTTAGAGGTCTTACACGATTCACACCCGCCAATGCACGCTTTAACGTCCCCCACCAGTCCGGGCCAGTAATAATAGCGTCTTACTCGCTCAAGCGTCTTGTGAACTTCGCCGTGCGATGCCAGTGGATGATCATGCGCGTTCTTTAACACATCCCGTGCGCGTAGCTTTACGGGTACCCACAGCTTCCAAATGTATACGTCGTGGTGTGACTCACCTGTTGCATGTTCTGAACGCCTATATACTAAACCGTCCACAACCTTTAAGTCAGGAAATTTCGAGCTATTAGCTCTAAGACTGTCTATGAGACTCGTATATTCGGGACTTCGAAAATGTTCAGAGGTGGTGTCTACTAACAACCCATGAGAGGCATCTAAACTTACCAATTCTTCCTCATTTACCCTCGAAAGTGCATCCGGAACGACATTCAGTGACCCTTTACGATGCTCAATCGAGAAGCTAAACGCCTGTAACTTGAGGGCCCATATCGCTAAACGGGAATGCAGATCCGTTTGACTCATCAACCACTTGAGTGATGCGTGATCGGTTACGACGGTAAAGTCATGGCCTTCTAAGTAAGGACGAAAGCGTTTAACACTTATTATTGCCGCAAGACATTCTTGTTCTGTTACAGAGTAATTCCGCTGGGCTTTATTAAGCTTTTTAGACATCTAAGCGATTGGGTACTCGTCTTCTTCTTTTGTCTTTTGGACCAAACCGCCGAATGCCATTCTTCCCTTATCCGTCATGCTGAACTTCCTCTTCGTTTTCAACAAATCGGTCAGGGGGTAGGAAACTGCCGCAAATTGTCAATAAATGTTCTGTACCAGCCAGCCACCCCCAAAAAGCTTCTCAGACTCTTAAGAGATTTCGGTAGTGGAAACCTTTCTATTGCAGCCACTTTATCTGGGTCTGTGCGAATAACACCTTCCCCCAATCACGTGCCCCAAATACTTGACCTGTTGCACGCAAAAATTACTCTTCTTCACGTTAATAGTCAGACCAGATGTTCAAATACAATCTGCAACTGTTTTGAGTATTCTCATATGTGCTTCAAAACTCTAAGAAACTATAAGAAGATCATCGAGATAATCGAAGACCTCGTTCCGTAGGAAAGCTGAGATAGCCTTATCCATGAGTCATGATATGGCTTGGCCTGCATTACAGAGTCCAAACGGCATCTCCTTGAAATGGTAAAGTGGGCGACCAGGGATCATGGAGGCCGTCTTATCCCTAGATGCTTTATCTAATGTTATCTGCCAAAATGCGTCCTTAAGATATAAACTGCTAATAAATACAGATTTGGGCAACCGACTGCATAAAGTAATCCCTCTACGGCTGGCGAAACCGGAATATGTCTCTGTTTAATGGGTTTCGCATCTCCAACATCAATTTGGTGCGACAGCAGGTTTGTTTTGCCTAACCCCGAGACGTCAAATGACGGAAACTTTTCTACTACCTTCTGCAGAATTTCTCTTTGCTCTTTAGATAGATTATGAGCGCTCAGCTCTGATATTTGAACATCTGGAGGTAATAGATCGAAAAGGTTCCAGAAGTCAATGCCTACATAAAGGTCCTGCGTTAATGAAGGGAATATATATAAAACAATATGCTTTCTCTGACCTTAAAAGTCGATTCCTGTTTTTATCCGCCCGACAATGTTTTGCTTACTGCCATCTGCAGTCGAAACATTACTAAATACTCTACGAACGGGCATTCCATTTCCTAAAATATCTTGTGCAAATCGTCCGCCAATGCAACTCATCGCTGCTTCTGTATCCATCAGCTCCTTAACTTCCTTGTCAAGGACTTTAACTGTTGCATATGGCCGAGGGTCGACACAACTTTTTCGAAGCGCACTCAAATCCTTTGTGACTCTCCAAAATTTCTTTAATCTGTTTGTATTCCTAGATCTACCTTTAATCCTAAAACTTTTACTAATCTCTCTAATACTATCATTTCTTAAATTATCCACCATACAAACACTCTGTTGCCATCCCTCTGAGGTGGCCTCAACTGGATCCAGGCGATCTTTACGAGGAACACTCTGTTCTCTTTCTACTCTTCTAGACTTTCCTCTTCGTTCCCTGTGACTTCAGAACAGCCCGAAGCTTGGGTGTTCTGCTGTAAGTTTTTTAAACACCTTTGACAAGACGGCTTGTAGGTATTTCGAGCACAGCACCCGTAGCAGACCACTTTTCGAGACGCTATGCAGTCTTGATATCTGTGTCCTTCTTTTCTGCAATTCCAGCAGACTCTACATCGCCATCTAAATCATCGAAGAACTCCGATTCGATTTCTTCATGCGAACTATCAAGGAGCTCAGAAACGTGGCTCTTGAATGGAGGTCCCTTTTGTAGACTTGCTCTCGCTTAAGCTCTTTAAGGAAACACTCCCGCTTTCTGAAAATTTCACGGAGCCTCGAAATTGACCCTTAATTACATTTCTTGGTATTCAAGGTAATTTAATCTAATTTTTCATTTTTTTCTACAGCATTTTTTTCTTTGTCTTCATTATATTTTTCTTTTTTTTTATATCACACTGCGAGAAATTTTTACCACTTTAATTCTACATAATTCTATATATTAGAGGTTTAAATTGCCTTCCTGCATAGAAATAGTAATGCACTGTGAATTTTTTAATATTTATTTTTATACCCTTGCAGAGGTATTATAATTTTGGTCAAAAGTGTGCAACGCAGTGAAGGAGACATCTCCGACCCTATAAAGTATATATATTCTTGATCAGGATCACCTCCTGAGTCGATATAAGCATGTCCGTCTGACTGTCTGTTTCTACGCAAACTAGTCTCTCAGTTTTAAAGCTATCGACTTCCAACTTTGCACACATCCTTCTTTTCTTTGCAGGCAGTATATAAGTCGGAACGGCCGGGATCGGTCAACAATATCCTATAGCTGCCATATAACTGATTGATCGGAAATGCCATAACTTTGTTGCTTTTAAAATAAGACGGGTGGGACTTGCTATGGATTCCTCTTTTGGCAGACTTATTCGATCTGTGATCCAAATTTCATAAGGATCGGCCGTCTATATCCTATAGCTGCCATATAACTGCTGCCACTTAACTGCAAAGGTATATCAACTTCGGCTTCGCCCGAAGTTAGCTTTCTTGTTTTTTTTTTCAAATGGCATGTTAAGATAAGGGACTCTGCTGAACAGCTGATATATATAAACAAAAGGTTTTGTTGTTGTGCTAGCACTCATTTAAAACCGTATTTAGCGTTAAAATCGCTCACCTGCTGATCCACCGATAAAAGCGCTTCCATGAGTGATGCAACTGTAACTTAGGTATAAAGAGAGAGCACAAAAACAAATTTTATTGCTATCTTGTTTATCACTACCATATGCACTCGCCGTTTACATTCTTATGAGAAGCTCTTCTTCTGCAAATTCTCTTCTACGTTAATATAAGTTAAGGACTTAGTCCTTCATGAGGGCAAGGTGCCCCCTCACCTGAAGAAATATCCTAATGACTACATATGTAGACGAGATGAAATCTTCCCTCGTGTCGAATGATGGGGCGTTGAGATTCTTTTCTTGGTGCTTATTTGACAATTTTCGGTGAAAATTGATTTGAGTAAAATAAGTACGAATTTACAATTAGGCGAGCTAGAGATTAAGTTCTCGTCGACTCTGTGTCCGAAATAATACTGCCTAAATCTAAGTGCTCCTGTGTTCATCCGTTCCAGCCCAACCGTGGGATTCGCCACGATTCGTCAGCGCCTCTTGCCGTCATTGCCGGTGCAGTGAAATTTGAGTCCGCTGACTCCGCTGGGCAGTAAGCGCTAACCGTTACATTTCCGCTGGGCTATTCTGCAACTTCTCTCGGGGTCAGGTGCGGGCAGTTGTCCGGCCCGATGATGATGGTGGGGGGAACGTTTAGCCTTCAGGCATGGTGTTAACACCTCCCTACCTCAAGATCTGCGTCCCGCAGATTATAGGGACTTAATTGACTCAGAGGCAGCTTGCTGCTCCAACTGCGTGGCGATGTCGCTCGGTGTGGGGATGCCTTTTGTTGATGTTAATTTCTTCCATTAAAGATAGAGGGCGCCTGCTACGATGATTATGATGACGGTTTCTGCTAGGAATGATTTCGTTATCCTGCTGGAGACGTCGGATAACTTGCCCAAATTTTTAATACTAAATTCGTGGACGTATCCCAAGGTCGGTTCGTAACTAGTCGCAGTCACCTTTGTAAGTACGGCAGGCATGGCCATCATTTGGGTTGACGAGAAGCTGCTGTAGTTCTTGCCCTGGATGGTTAAAGTTTCGTTGACAAGTTGGACGATGAAAGTTCCTTCCAGTTGGTGTTTCTTTAGTCCTTCAACTAGGGTTCCGTTGAAGTTGGTGAGGAACATCGTACCCTCATCGATAAATGCGACCACCTGCCGGTTTTTATTTAGGTACCTGCACAACGCGTGCCCTCCTCTCAATAGTTTGGGGACGCAACTACCTTCTTCTAGTTTCATTAGCTCTTCTTCTGGGCAGACCGTTGTGTTACCTATGGACAGGCAATTCCCAGCAACGGCGTATATCGTCTGGTTGTCCATGGCCACCAAATCGAAGTCCAGTGCAACCTGTCTTCCATTGGATATTGACGGAAGTAGGCGCATTAGTCGATATTCCCTGTTCGTGACCTTGGGTATGGCCAGTATGTAGAGAAGAAATGTCCCATTGGTCAAAATGAACGGCCGTGAGAATTCTAGACCTTCGACCAAATCCTGTTGAATGGATCAGGACCATACTGGTGGCGAAGCGGGAGCGTTAGGAATTAAGATTTTGGTTCTAGGTTAGTTTAGATACTTCGATTTAATCTATTTTAATAAGAGTTTTTACGTACTAACTAAAATCTATAGAAAGTGTGCTCCTTGAGATGTTTTGGGAAGGAATTGGGGGTTTTTTTTGTTAGCAGTGTCTTTGTATTACAGGCAAGTGTCTGTATGTAGTATTAGTGTTGCCTTAAGACAGGAAATTATCGCTTAAATAAAGGTGTGTAATAAGTGTGTGTTTAATTCGTCACATAGTGTTTGGACTTATTTCTATGTTTATAACGTGTTTACTTTATGATTACTTTATAATGTCTTTTAGTTGTGTTTAAAGCGTTGTGTATATTGAGACCAGGCTTCGTGAAACATTTTTTCATCCTATTTTCCGCACTTTTAATTCCTCAGATCTGACTTATGAAAAGCTTTTCCCGACTTTGTTATTACCGTAACCTTTCCCTCTTCCAACACTTCTTCGGCCTTAAACCTTTTCCTTAGTCTTGATTTGTTTATTTGCGACATACACCTTGTCGCCTTTTTCGTACTTCAGAGGTTCATGTCGCTTCTTATTTCGGTTGAGATTGGTAAAATCCTGACTGTATTTAATCAAACCTCTCACGTCTTCTAAAATCTGTTCTTTAAAATTGGTTAACTGTTGGTAGTTAATCGTAGAAGAGCGATTAAAGAATATATCCAAATGTTTTTAATTGGTAGTCGAGTTGACAGAGTTGTTATGTCTATCCACAGCTATGGGTACCAGGTCAGTACACTTGAAGTTAGGGTGCTCGCTTTTCAGACACCTATAGATCTCCAAGAACGTTGAATGAAATCTTTCGATCTGGCCGTTGACTTCACTTTTTTGAGTCGGCGTATAATACAGCCTAATCCCTAATGTTCTCAAATAGTTCAAAACAGTGGGACATAACAAGCCCCTCTCGTTGTCGGAGACCATTATCTTATGGAACGAAAAGTAGTGGAGCGCCTCCACCAAACGTTCGCGCAAATGCACTGAACACTTGGGTTCCAAGGGGAAAAGTTTAGCGAATTTTGTGAACTTGTCAATACACTTCAAATATACCCTTTTTTCCAAAGTAAAAATATCTATGTGAAGTATTTCGCACGGATAGTTGGGTACCGGTGTCGGCTGTAGCTCTGGTCTATTGGGATGGCGTTCATACTTGAAAAGCTTCACAAGACGAAAGTTGGGAGCGTATGATACTTGTCATTTTGGGGAAGTAGAATTCTTCCAAAAGCTGGATACGAACTTCTTTCGGGCTTCTGTGTTCGTTTGCAATGTTCGTTTTCGATTACCGCACAGATATCTTCCTTGTCGGACAGGTCGGACGAATAGAGACACTATTCGTTGCGTTATTCGAATTTTATATGACTTTAATTTTTCCAAACATGTAGTCTGGAAGAATGGCAAATAGGCCTCACGAATCTTTACCACGTTAATCATCGTGTGTTTCAGATATTTCGTGAGTATTTCAGCGAGTTTGACCAAGGTGTCGCTGCTAATGGGAATGTGATGCCGGGTATACCCTTTATGTGGGCACTCGAATGCATATTCGAGTATATATTCGAATATTCGATATATATGCATATATCGTCAAATATGAGCTGGTTTCTAAAAGCGTTGATCGGAGCCTCCACGTGTGGTATTAGGTTGGAGGCGTCCTCAAGTGCACTATGGACCGTAATCATTGAGTCAGAAGCTGTGGCTGTGTCTGATCCCAGATAGTTTATTTGCGTTTCAATACGTGAAAGAGCATCGGCGACGACATTGGATTTGCCGGGTTTGTATGTCAGGTTGGCTCCGTACTCTTCAATACGTTCTTTCCATCGTTTTAACTTCGCATTAAAGTTCCTATTGCTTAGGGCAAACATAAGGGGTTGGTGGTCCGTGAACACCTGAATAGACCCAGCGCCGTAAAGATAGGATCGGAGGTTGTCTAGGGCCCATACTATGGCGAGCATCTCCTTCTCTATCGTAGCGTAGTTTTCCTCGGCTCGGTTTAGTGAGCGAGAGATATACGCTATCGGGCGATCCTTTCCCGAATCATTTTGGGAAAGTACGACGCCAATGGCGTAATTCGAGGCGTCCATGGTCAGGTGAAATGGTTTATTAAAATCGGGGAAGGCTGATACCTCAGACGAGGAAAGAATGGTTTTTAAATCCTCGAAGGCTTGTGCCACTTTCTCGTCGAATTCTATAGGAATCTTCCTTGACTGCAAAGCCTTCACCTGTGCGAGTTCTCCCCTTATCAGGTTTATCAAGGGTTTCGCAACCATAGCATAGTCCCGGATGAACTTCCTATAATACGAAGTCATCCCCAGGAAGCTCTTTAATTCCTTTAGATTTTCATGGTTTCATATTGGTTATGGCTTTAACCTTTTTCCCATCAGCCTTGATGCCGTCCTGTGTGACAATGTACCCCAGGAATTCGACGTGTGGAGAGAGAAATCGCGTCTTTTCTAGGTTCCATTGGAGTTTGGTTATTAAATAACCTTTTTTAGGTTATTAAATACCGCCCTCAGATTCTGCCAATGACTTTGGTAGTCGGCACTAAAAACTATGTTATCGTCGATGTAGACGAAGCAAATTTTCCCTATGTGTTCCATTAGCACATCGACAATCATGCGATGAAAAATTGCGGGAGCGTTTTTAAGGCCGAAGGGGAGGCGAAGGAATTCGTATTTGCCATTTAAGGTCGAGAAGGCGGTCTTTGCGATGTTGCTGTCCTTCATAAGGATCTGGTGGAACCCCGAAGTCAGATCGAGGGTGGTAAAGTATTTGGTTTTCCCAAGGCTAGCCAAATAGAGGTTATGTCGGGTATGGGATAAGTGTCCGATATAGTAATCGCATTCAGGCGCTTGAATTGAATGAACATGCGGTATTGCTTTTCTCCATTCGGCTTGGGTTTTTTCGGCACAACCCAGAGCAGAGAGAGTTGTAAGGGCTTGCCGACGGCCTGATTATTCCGGCGTCTAGGAGTTCTTTTGTTTGTTTTTCAACTTCTACTCTCATATTGGCAGGGTAGGGGTAGCTGCGTGAATAGATCGGGTCCTGAGTTCTGGTGCGGATCTCGGCCCTAACGGTCGTGTCCACAGCTTCGTCCGATGAAAGTGGTTGGAATATAGAGGCATACTTCCCAACCAACTCTTGTAATGCATCCCTGACAGACTGGGAATGTTCGCCATCGATTAACGCGTTGATGGTTGAAGACAACTTTGCTAAAAGAGGCAACTTGATTCCGGGAGATATGATGAGAAGGTCGTTTTCTCTGTCTAGGTGGGCTTTTATTTCTTTAGTTTCTAAGCCAGGGAGTACATAGAATGTTATAAGAGAGTCGATACCCGAGGATTTAAAAAATTTGCCTACTATCTGATGCGTGATTTTTATTTTGCTCGAAGCAGTTTGGGCGGAAAAGGGAGTGGGGACAGGGATGCTACCGGCAGCAATTTTGGGACTGATAAAATTACTATTCGCGCCGGTATCTATTAGAAATTGCAGTTTAGTCCCCCCTTTGTACTATACTCTATGTATGGTACGCTAGAGAGGCGTCGGACATAAAATTTGGGCCCCCAGCATCTGCTTCAAGAGTGGCGTCATCATTAACCTCCTGTAAATCCTCATTCACCGAGTACCCAAATTCGATCAGCATTTTTATAGCCAGCCTGGGTTCCTGGAATCGGTGGAAACTCCGTGAACTGCCAGCCGAACCATAATTGCGATTTGTAGCCCCTGAGGTACCAGCCATTGGCTGATATGGTGACGAATATGTTGGGACAGGGGAGTACCATAGCGGGGTGCGCCAATTGCCCGATATGGTTGGGAAAATCGACTTACGGGACCGGGGCGGCCCGTGTCCCCTCTGAAGGATACATTTTGCAAATCTAGGCAAAATGAGTAAGCCTCAGGTAGGCTTTTCGGACCGCGGATTAACAAAAGTTTTGAGGCGTCGCCGTTAAGTCCCCTCACGAATACGTCCAAGGCCTTGTCCCTATAAGTTTCGATTAGAGCCCTGGCCACGTCGGGATCGCGATCACCTTCCTTTAATGTGCTTAATACCAAAGAAAAGTGACTGTTTACCTCTAGGTAAAATTCCTCCAAGGTTTTTGACCCTTGAGTCAACTGACTCAGTTGGTACTCTAAGGTACGAACATCCCTTTTATCGGCATAGTGTAGTGCCAACACTCGATTGATTTCCGGCCAATCATCATCCGGGACAATGTATGCGCACAGCGCCAGATCAGCTTCGCCCCGGATTTTTTGCCTAATGTGCAAGACTATGGATCGGTACAAGGGTTTGCTTATAACGATCTCGTAATCGTTAAGAATGGCCTGTGCCCTGTTGGTCCAGGACACGTACTTCCCGAATTTCCCTTTAAATGTGTGCAATTCCTTCATACAGTCGGGTAAGGTGGCCGTTTCTTTTAGTTCGTATTCATTGCGCGGTCGCGCTAAGGGGGTGGATTGGCCTATGGTCGGGTTACGGTTTTCATACGTCTTCTTTTACCCCCATTACCTGCTCCAGCAGGGCCTTAAGGCTCGGGTAAAATTTACCCAGGATTTCCTTGATCTCCTCCAATGTTGTTTATTTTTAACCTTTTTACCTTTTTTAAGAGTGTTCGACTTGATAGAAGGATCAGACTTCTTTGCAAAGGTGTATCTCGGAGGTGCAAAAAAGGTTCGAGCGATTAAGGTTTACGGCTTTTTGTGTGGAAAAAAATTCTATACCCACTCGGGATGGTAAAAATTATGGGAAAAATTGTATACCCACTCGAGATCAATTTGAAAGAACCTGTGATTTTATTACTGAAATTGTATTATTACTATTAGGTTTTTATTAGGATTTTTTTCTTTTTTTTTTCTGCAGGTTTTTTAAGAAAATTTATTTATTAGTTGGCTTTTCATAAAATTTTGTAAAGCTTGTTGCGGAAAATAAGAGAGAAAATAACGTTTCACTTACCCTTGATTATGTAGGTTGCAATGTGTTCGGTCCAGTGTGACGATTCTGATTGAAAGAAAAAATATATTAGTTACGACTCTTGGTGGAAGGAAAAATTTCATTTAAGTTTTTTTATTTCGTTTATTTATTTAAAAAGGTTTTCCCTTTTTTTATTTAGGCGGGGAATTTTTGTTTTGTGCTAATTTTTCGTTCGGGTTTTTGTTCTAGCGATCTTTATTTTCTGGCACTGGGCGCGGTGGTCCGTATTCTTCCGTTTTAGCGTAAGCCGTACTAAGGTACGGATTTTCACACACGGATTTGAGTTACAAGACAAAATTTTCACTCGCGGATAATGTCACTGACAAACCGCCGCAGTGTTTGTATGTCTTGGGAATTTTATTTTAATGCACTCGCAGATTTGCCGTCGGCAAACCGCCGCAGTGGGTGTCGAGAAATTATTTCGCAACTCGAGATGTACAATCCGCCTTGAGTCATTTGGGTCAACAAAAATTTAATTTAGTCTGAGATAAGAAATTTTTTTATTTTTTTTATTTATTTTAAGGGGACAAATTTACTTTAAAATTTCGGCATTGCACGTCTCGGGTTGGCAATGCACTGGTAACACACATTCTTTTACATTTTTTATAGAAAATATCTTTCCTTTTATCCTTTTTTTTTCTTTTGCACATATACACAAAACAATTCCCGCACCAGCGTTTTTTCGTTTTATTTTGTTATGTTACAATTTTATTATCATTGTTACTTATCGGGCTCCATGTCCTTGAAGGGCATGGACTGCTCGGGCGCCAGTTAAGGACTTAGTCCTTCATGAGGGCAACGTGCCCCCTCACCTGAAGAAATATCCTAATGACTGCATATGTGTCGAATGATGTGACATTGAGATTCTTTTCTTGGTGTTTATTTAACAATTTTCGGTGACAATTGATTTGAGTAAAATAAGTACGAACTTACAATTAGGCGAGCTAGAGATTAAGTTCTCGTCTTCGTGTCCGAAATAAGACTGCATAAAACTTAACGCTCCGTGGGACTCGCAGCGTCAGCGCCTCGTGCCGTCATTGCCGGTGCAGTGAAATTTGAGTCCGCTGACTCCGCTGGGCAGTAAGCTTAGCGCTAACCGTTGCATTTCCGCTGGGCTATTCTGCAACTTCTCTTGGGGTCAGGTGCGGGCAGTTGTCCGGCCCGATGATGATGGTTGGGCGAACGTTTAGCCGGTGGGTGTTAACTTATATCTAGGTTAATTCTCTTGTTGACAAATTCATAATTTAAGCACTTCTCTAAATTATGCTGTGTTATTTACACGATCTTATAATATAATTCATATTCTTATTATTCTGCATCAGCGCTTTCCCTTTTACTTGACCTTGCAAGATTTCTACACAATTTTTGACAGATACATTCAATTATTTTACAATAGGATTTTGCTAAAATTTAATTACATTTCGGTTTATATTTCTTGGTATTCAAGTTAATTTAATCTAATTTTTCATTTTATTCTACAGCATTTTTTTTTCTTTGTCTTCATTATATATATATTTTTTTTTATATCAGACTGAGAGCAATTTTTACCACTTTAATTCTACATAATTCTATTTATTAGAGGTTTAAATTGCCTTCCTGCATAGAAATAGTAATGCACTGTGAGAAAATTTTTAATATATTATTTTTAATCTTGTAAAACTATAATGTTACATATTAATTATATTTAGTATTTGCTTCCTTTTCCTTTTTTTTTTAACCACTAATTTAATTTAAATGTTCTCGATTCTGCTGACGGCTCCTGATGGGCTGCGCTGATACTCCTGAACCCACTTTGTCCACGTTTCCTTTTTCCCTGTGTATTGATGTAAGGGAACCAGCTCTTGAAGCGGCGTTCGAACGCCAAGCTGGGCTTTAAGACACCGGCGATTTTGTGGGCAGGCTCTAATTTTTTTGCAGGCCGCCCAGATGAACCATAAGGTGGTTTAATAGATGCCACTTTTACTCCTGGGTAAGATGCACGCACGTTATATTGAAGATCTTATACTTATGATTCTTATGATACTTGTGATGAAAGAAATAAAAAACTTCAGCCTCTGTCGGGTCAGGCAGCAGCCACGGCATAGATTAAATCAATATAAATGTAATATATGTATAAATGTAATAATTATAGTTTGTGATATATATTTATTACCTTATCGCTGTTGTTGGTCGCATGCCGACTCTTCTCGGCCGCTCGGCTTTATTTATCTTTATCATTAAGTTAGCGAGCTTTCGCCTTGCCTATATTCTAAGGCGGGCTTACTCGTGCCCTTTATCTCACAGCATACGCATCATAGATTGGAGCTTTGTCAAACTCCAATTTTATATGCAAAATAAACAATATTATAACGGTGCGAAATATAAATAGTTTCGTCTTTTTATTTTGGAAAAAGGAAAAGGTCATTGAAAAATCTCAATGACCAAACAGCCTCCTTATTTGCTGCACCTTTCCTATGGAGGGTCAGATCAAAAAAAAAAAATCCACGAGGGGAATCAAGGCTGTTCGGCAGGTTATATCCGTTTTCCTATATCTATATTGCTATGCATAAGGCATGCAATCGATAGTAGGCCTACCAATATTGACTCCCAGGGTGGCTTGTAATCCCCAACTGGTAATGCTATTGCAGTCAATCTATTCCTCACTAGATGGCGTACTAAAAAATGCCTTATTTTCAAACCTAGCCGTTACAGAACGAAGTCCACCCTATCTACAAGCTGCAATATATTTTGCATCGGAGAATCACTGTTGAATAACCCCTGCCATATAAACGCAACGGTCAAGAACAATGCACTAATGGCCAAGAGTATGGACACACTAGGTCATACTGCGCACTTCGCTTGCGCACCTAGGCGGGAGTGCCTGACTCCCCGCCTGCGCAACTAGGCGGGAGTGCCTTATTCCCTGCCAGCGCCGTAAGCGGGAGGGCCCTTTTCCCTGCCTGCGCACCTAGGCGGAAGGGCCTTATTCTCCGCCTGCGCACCTAGGCGGGAGGGCCTTATTCCCTGCCTGCGCACATAAGCGGGATGGCCTGATTCCCCGCCTGCGTCCTAACCTTTACAACTGCGAGACTAGTTTGCGTAGAAACAGACAGACAGACATGCTTATATCGACTCAGGAGGTGATCCTGATCAAGAATATATATCCTTTATAGGGTCGGAGATGTCTCCTCCACTGCGTTGCACACTTTTGACCAAAAGTATAATACCCTCTGCAAGGGTATAAAAATATGAATAACAACATGACTTTTGAAAATATGAGATACTATAAGTGATTATAAATTTAACCCCCGTAAGTTAGATCTGTATTGGTTTTTATTGTGGGTTCACCAAATATTTATTATCTATTATATTCTCGATCAGTTGATTGTCAGCCGTGATTGAGTGACGACGTGCCTTGGCTCGAGGAATCAAAGTTTCGTTTTGGCCGCGTGTTTCGTTTTCGTGTTGACACGCAATGAGCTCATTAAGCAACGATCAAAAGAACGAGATCTTATTTTTCAACCCGCGATACCGAAATGGGAAAATCGGCGACTAAGAGCAACCCGACTCTACTGACCGCTGAAAGCCAATGGGCACGGTGTTGCTCACCCGCTCTGCTCACTCCGAGTCATGGAGTTCACAGAGTAAAACCCCCCCCCCTCCAATGGCGGAAACAAATTACGCTCCAACAACAAGCAGTGCTACATTTTCTGCAACCACAGCGACAACCACTGCAACTCAAAATACCGTGACGTCAACGACTCAGCGAGTACAAAAACAACAACTTCGGAAAACGGCCCCGGCCACACAGACTCGAATGGATCGCTACGTTCAAATTAAACGCAAGGGCAAGGGCCTACAAGTGGTAGTAAAAGGAATCGAACCCTATGTTACCGCCCTTAAAGAAAAGGGCTTCGCCTCCAAGAATGTTATTAGCATTCTAAATAAAGATAAAAAGCCACAACCCCTCTTTAAGGTCGAGCTCGAGCCAGATAGGAAGTCGCTGAAGAAGAACTGTAACGAATAACCTAGAGCAGCTGTTGGTCCTGACTGAGCGTTGCACGCATTTGTGATCCGGCGGTGTCTCGTCGGCAAGTGTAGTGGTATTAGGTGAGCTGCAGTATAGGGGTTCTCATTGAATCCTAAGTATTCGAAGTATGCGTGCGAGATAGGTTTGCCATTCTGGCCGGAAAAAAAGAGAGATAAGCTAGACACAGCTAAATGGAGAGGGTCAAGAGACAAGTGAAGAACCTGATAGCAAATAATCATACACCCCCAGGTCGCGTTGGGGTGTTTTTGGCCCACCCTACCATAGCCTATACTCCGTATTCCTACATTTGCTAGTCCCCTTTTTATAAGCTTCTACGGCGGCGTCTCGATCAGCATGGAGAACAGGGCTTGTTACGCTATTAATAGTTTTTAATAGCGGCCGAATAAACACACGATTCTTCTGTTTTAATTTCAATTTTTATTTCGAGGGTTCAATTTAACCCAAAACCCAGCTGCTCAAAACAAATGCCGAAAACCAAGTGACAAAAGCTTGCGCCGAAGCTTTACACAAGCTCCCAAAGTGCATGCGCAACAAAGCGCATGCGAAACTGGGAGACAGACAGACAAGAAAAGGGTGATAACAAATGCTGCAGATAAATACATTACAATTATGCCAAATGTTTTCTTCTGGTGGCTGCTTGGCCCTCCTGCACCCCCGTAGGCGGGAGGGCCGCCTATCCCTCTGCAGGCAGTAGGGAGCAGGCCTGTATGGAGAAGGTGAAATACCAGCACCACTAGTACCATCCATCAGTGTATAGTGCGCAGCAAATCTAATGGAGCGCTTGGCAACCTCTACGATGTCAACATGCACGTCCGTGGCCAGCTGCGAGAATTTCCAATATAGATGGCTACCGATCTCACTATAGTGGAGCTCCTCCAGTTCCTACTGCAGCGTAATTAATTGCTCGCGCAGGCGCTTTTCCATTGACTCGAGGGTCAGAATGTATGAGTCGTCAGACCGCACCGCAGCCTTGACCTTCTGATGCAGGACCTCCATTTCCTGACACGTAACCTCTGCTCACTTCCGCAGCATCCTCTCCCTGCTTGAAACGGCAGATCCAGTTGCTTCAGCTCCAGACTCCATTATGCGAACACGTGAAATTTTATGAAAAGAAAACCAACAGTTTTCGCGGCACTTATTAACGCTGATCACAACAACCAAATGCGGGATGTAATCACGTGGGGGTCACCATATATTACGCTATTAATAGTTTTTAATAGCGGCCGATTCTTCTGTTTAAATTTCAATTTTTATTTTGTCATTTTTACAATCATTGCCCCCTTTGCGATGCCCATATATAGCGGCGGCTACGCCGAGTGGGAAGATGAGCATCCACGATCGAAATGGCCATCCTCTAGGCACACAAAACAGCGAGTTAGCCACCGCACTTCGTCGTACTGTTCCTCAATTGGCAAAGCAATGAACCAAGGACAAGCTGGCAAGGGGTGAGCCACAACTCCGCACAGGGTACACAAAGCAGGACTAGTAGCAACCATGCACGAAGAGCGATCCACATCGGCTCGTCCGGTTTGCTGGTGGCTGCGTAGGCAACGAAAACTCCACGCTTTCCAGCGTCCGGCACCTTTGCTCCAAGAATTGAGCCATAGATTCCCAAGTTGCTAGGCTGTCATCACGGCTTCCTGCGAGAGAGTCTTCCCACTTGGCCCTTGTGGCAGGATCCAGCTTTTGGAAGATGATCTGGATGAGGAGGCATCCTTGAATTTCGGCTGGTGTTCCGGAGCTCATGAGGGCCCGCATATGATCATTGAAACGGTCGGATGACTCCCGAAATGTTGCAACGGATCCTGGCTCAACCACCCTTAGCTGCAAGATCTCGTTGATGTGAGCCTGGAATATTAAACGGCGGTTACTAAATCTGTTGCGCAAATGATCAAGGGCAACATCATAGTTAGCGTCAGACAGTAGGGCCTGCAGACAGTAGGGCCCGCCTGTCCCCCTGCAGGCAGTAGGTCCCTCCTGCACCCCCATAGGCGGGATGGCCGCCTGTCCCCTGGAGACAGTAGGGCCCGCCTGTCCCCCTGCAGGCAGTAGGTCCCTCCTGCACCCCCGTAGGCGGGATGGCCGCCTGTCCCCCTGCAGACAGTAGGGCCCGCCTGTCCCCCTGCAGGCAGTAGGGCCCTTCTGCACCCCCGTAGGCGGGAGGGCCGCCTGTCCCCCTACAGACAGTAGGGCCCGTAGGCGGGAGGGCCGCCTGTCGCCCTGCAGACAGTTGGGCCCTCCTGCACCCCCGTAGGCGGGAGGGCGGCCTGTCCCCCTACAGACAGTAGGGCCTTCCTGTCCCCTGCAGACAGTAGGGCCCGCCTGCACCCCGTAGGCGGAAGGGCCGCCTGTCCCGCTGCAGACAGAAGGGCCCTCTTGCGCCCCCGTAGGCGGGAGGGTTGCCTGTCCCCCTGCAGACAGTAGGGCCCGCCTGTCCCCCAGCAGGCAGTAGGGCCCTCCTGCACCACCGTAGGCGGGAGGGCCCACCTGCGCCCCTGCAGTCAGTAGGGCCCGCCTGCACCCCTACAGGCCCGCCTGCGCCCCTACAGACAATAGAGCCCGCCTGCCCCCTGCAGGCAGAAGGGCGCTCCTGCACCCCCGTAGGCGGAAAGGCCGCCGGTTCCCTTCAGACAGTAGGGCCCGCCTGCAACCCGTAGGCGGGAGGGCCGCCTGTCGCCCGGCAGACAGTAGGGCCCTCCTGCACCCCCCGTAGGCGGGAGGGCCGTCTGACCCCCTACAGACAGTAGGGCCCGCCTGTCTCCCTACAGACAGTAGGGCCCGCCTGCACCCCGTAGGCGGGAGGGCTGCCTGTCCCCCTGCAGACAGTAGGGCCCGCCTGTCCCCCTGCAGGCAGTAGGGCCCTCCTGCACCTCCGTAGGCGGGAGGGCCGCCTGTCCCCCTACAGACAGTAGGGCCCGCCTGTCCCCTGCAGACAGTAGGGCCCTCCTGCACCCCCGTAGGCGGGAGGGCCCACCTGCGCCCCTGCAGTCAGTAGGGCCCGCCTGCGCCCCTGCAGTCAGTAGGGCCCGCCTGCACCCCTACAGGCCCGCCTGCGCCCCTACAGACAATAGAGCCCGCCTGCCCCCTGCAGGCAGAAGGGCGCTGCTGCACCCCCTTAGGCGGAAAGGCCGCCTGTCCCCTTCAGACAGTAGGGCCCGCCTGTCCCCTGCAGACAGTAGGGCCCGCCTGCACCCCGTAGGCGGGAGGGCTGCCTGTCCCCCTGCAGACAGTAGAGCCCGCCTGTCCCCCTGCAGGCAGTAGGGCCCTCCTGCACCCCCGTAGGCGGGAGGGCCGCCTTTCCCCCTACACACAGTAGGGCCTGCCTGTCCCCCTGCAGACAGTAGGGCCCGCCTGCACCCCCCGTAGGCGGGAGGGCCGCCTGTCCCCCTGCAGGCAGTAGGGCCCGCCTGTCCCCCTGCAGGCAGAAGGGCGCTCCTGTACCCCCGTAGGCGGGAAGGCCGCCTATCCCCCTGCAGACAGTAGGGCGTACAAGAATTACAACCTTCTTGCAACAGCAAAGGTAGCGGTCCAGGCAGAGAACGGACAAGTCGCGAAATTTCGTGCCCTTTTAGATTCAGGATCCCAGATTAATTTGATCACTGAACGATTAGCATCAATGTTGTCACTAAAGCGCCACGATACAAAGCTCCGGATCGAAGGCATTGGAGGACAACCAAGAATGAGCAGAGCAAGAGTAACGATTCTCGTTAGCTCTCTTTACGGGGATTTCAGCCAGCGCATAGAAGCGTTTGTGCTTCCCCACATCATAGCTGACCAACCAGCTCAGCCACTAACACAATGTGCACTAAAAATACCCAATGAGTGTCCATTAGCAGATCCCCAGTTTGATAAACCTGGACGGATAGATCTACTAATCGGTACCGAGCACTATTACTCACTACTCCTTCCAAGGCAGCAGAAGGTCGGCAGAGATGGTGCCATGCTACAAAACACAAATCTTGGATGGATTGTAGCAGGTAGAATTAAATCCAAAACTCAATCAGCCATAGCTTGTGGTGTTGGCGCCGGTGAAGAAACGGACGCTTTGATTGAAAGGTTTTGGAAACTGGACAATTTGGAAAACCAAAAGAAACAACGATCTCCGTCAGAGGTGCATTGTGAGAAACACTTTGTGGAAACTCTGAAAAGAGCAGAAGACGGAAGATTTATAGTGAAACTGCCGTTCGCCGAACACCCTTCAGCTCTGGGGGAGTCGAAAGAGATTGCTATCAAAAGGTTTTTAGCACTAGAGCGACGATTAACCGGTGATGTTCGGAACGGGTATTCCGAGTTCATGAAAGAATACGAAGCCTTGGGACATATGAAGTTTGTTCCAACCACACATGTACCCAACAATCACTACTTTATACCACATCACTGTGTTCTGAAGCCTGACAGCAGCAGCACAAAACTACGAGTGGTGTTCGATGCTTCATGCAAAACATCAAGTGGGAAATCCTTGAACGACATGCTACATACAGGACCCACTGTGCAGAGCGAGCTATTGGCCATACTACTACGCTTCAGAATTCACAAGTATGTGTTCACGGCGGACATAGAAAAGATGTACCGGCAAGTATGGATCAATCCAGATAATCAGTTTCATCAGCTTATAGTCTGGAGAAACGATCCATCCGAGGATCTTAGGTACTATAGACTTAAAACCGTCACGTATGGAACCAAAACAGCTCCATTTTCCGTCGTGTTTCCTCCATCCGTCGTGTTACGGTGGATAAATGTAACGGCTTCCACTTACCACACGTTTGTGGCAAATCGGATAGCCAAAATTCAAGAAGTGACGGAGCAGTGTCAATGGCGTCACGTATCGTCCGCCAACAATGCAGCCGACGTCTTGTCCAGAGGAACAACAGCTAGCAAACTCTCGAGCAACAGTATGTGGTTTTATGGACCCCTGTTCCTACATGGATCAAAGGAAAGCTGGACAAAGATGCCAGCCATTATTTCGACGAATTTAGAACAAAAAACGAAATTCGTCAGCCTGGCGGCCACTAAAGACATATTCGGAGGGGAGATATACAACTGTAGGCACAGTAACTCCTTTCACAAATTACAACGAATTGTTTCGTACATGCTGCGGTTCTGTTATAAGGCTAATAGAGCGCCAACGAAGGCCTTATGTCTGGATGAGCTAAGCCAGGCACGCATCATTATCCTGCGCACGATTCAGCAAATCGAATTTAACGCAGAATATAACCAGCTCAAACGGTACAAAACAGTGGACAAAAAAGAGTTCCCTTGTATCGTTGACTCCCATCTTTGGATCTGATGGGTTAATTCGAGTAGGAGGCAGACTCGAACATTCAAACCTATCCGAAGACGCAAAACATCCAGTTCTGCTCCCCTACAATGACACAATTGTAAAAATGATCCTAAGAGAACTACATGAGACCAACATGCACTGCGGTGCCCAAGCTTTGCGCGCCATTGCTAGGCAACAATATTGGATCATCAATGACAAGACAATGGCAAGAAGCATTGTACACAACTGCGTGCGATGTACCAGAGTCAAGCCCAAATTAATGAGTCAAATCATGGGAAATCTTCCAGTCGAGAGGGTCACACAGGCTCGGCCCTTCTTTAACTCTGGAGTAGATTACTGCGGCCCCATATGGATTCATCACAAGATTCGAGGAAAACGACCCGACAAGGCCTATATCGCAGTGTTCTGTTGCTTCGCCACGAAAGCAATTCATTTGGAGTTGGTGAGCGACCTCACAACAGACGCCTTTTTGGCCGCTCTCCGCCGATTTCTTGGACGTCGGGGGAAGTGCCAAAACATTCATTGCGATAATGCAACAAATTTTATTGGAGCCAACAATAAATTAAAAGAGCTCGAAATCAGCATCTTCTCAACCAATGCGCAGGACACCATAATTCAGCATTGCAACAAAAGAGAAATAAACTTCAAATTCATTCCCCCACGAGCACCATCCTTCGGTGGCCTATGGGAAGCTGCGGTGAAATCCGCAAAACGGCTGCTTGTATCAATTACAGCCACGGCGTCTTTGACGTTTGAAGAACTCAACACTGTGGTCGTTGAAGTTGAAGCAATCCTCAATTCACGCCCGATTACTCCCATGTCATCAGACCCCACTGACGAATCAGCTTTAACGCCAGGACACTTCCTGATTGGAGAACCACTAGCTGCTCCTCCTGATACCAACATCATTCCGGGCGGCAAGCCATTAATAAAAAGATGGGAACTGGTATCACGACTGAAGCACGCCTTTTGGAAACAATGGTCATGTGAGTACCTGCAAGAACTTCAGAATCGGCACAAATGGAAGCATGCATCTCCGAATATTAAAGAGGGATTGTTAGTCCTTATAAAAGAGGACAACGTGCCTGTAATGAGCTGGCCTATGGGAAGAGTTCTCAAAACCTATCCCGGACCGGACAACCTCGTTCGGGTAGTGGACATCAAAACGTCATCTGGAGTATTCAAGAGACCAGTGACTCGGCTAGCGCCACTATTCCCAAAAGAAATCAACAACAAGCGCCCATTAGACGACACCCTCAAGGCGGACCAGTCTGATGAGCCGCCTGTACAACGCAAAAGGGGAATCCTCTCATCAATGCCTGTGATCCTAGCGCTTATGTTGTTACTTCCACTAGCAATGGCAACGCCAATTAAGGTAACGGAGTTCAGTAATAAGCCAGGAATATTCTTCGAACGGTTGGGAACCACGAGAATGGTAGTTTCATAATGGACAATGATAGTATACTACGACTTGGATCCCTACTGGAATGATATGAAGGTACTTTCAGTTGGAGTAACGGAGCTCGCACACAAATGCCAGGAATTGACAAACGTAGCAGCATGCAGTTCCATCCTAGACCATTTTAAACATACAGTTGCAGAGCTTGAGGCAGGAAATAACCTGATGCATCACTCTCGGCAACGTAGATCACCGTTTAATATTGTTGGAACTATAGCCAATTCATTATTCGGTGTACTCGACGCCACATACGCAGAAGATATGGCCAACACTATCACTAAGGTGAAGGGTAACGAGGACTTCCTCCTACAAGTGCTTCAGAACCAGACGTCCATTGTTGACTCCACCATCAATTTGGTGCGAAAAGGAAGGGTGGCTACAAACAACCGCTTACGACCTTTGGAACAACAGATGACCCTCGTAAATAAGCAACGAGGACAGTACCAAGGTGCACATTTAGAGCAAGCGTTTATGAGTTCACCTACACAGTTACGAGACCAGCTCGACCAAATGCGGGATCATTTACCACCCGACCAGATCTTGCCAGTCGCCACAACGGATATTGTGCAGCTCTACAAAATAATGTATGCGCAAGGCAGTACGACTGATACTCACGCCATTTTTCGAATAACAATACTATTGGTGTCGTCAGAATTTTTGGATGTCTTCAGCATCATGCCCATTCCAATATGGGAAT